>VZRN01001250.1:498904-512373 GCA_013397935.1 Dasyornis broadbenti
GCTGAAGAAGAAGCAGTACGTGCTGGGGCTGGAGAGTCGCCTGCAGGGCCTGGCTGCCGAGAACCGGCAGCTGCGGGACCGCAACCGCGGCCTGAGCCGCCGCCTGCGAGAGCTGGAGCGGGAGAGCAGCTACTTGCGGGCTGTGCTGGCGAACCAGAGCGCGCTGGGGCAGCTCCTGAGCCGTCTGGCCGGGACCCGAGCCGGCGGGCTGCAGCTCAGCACCAGCCTCTTCAGGGACACGGGCAGCCCCCGCCGCCAGCGCCAGCACCAGCACCTCCAGCCCGCCGGCGAGAGCAGCGACCACGACTACGCCCTGCCCAGCTCCCGGCCGCGCGGCCTGGAGGAGGCGGCGGTGGTGACTGAGACGGAGGAGGAGTGGGCGGCCCCCGGCGGCATCTGCCTACACGTGGACCGGGATCAGGTGTCGGTGGAGTTCTGCTCCATCTGTGCTCGGCGAGCAGCGGCCTCCTTCAAAATGTAGGGTCAAGTACCTGCTGCAAGTACTCGTGGGGTTCTCACCCCTAAGGGCCTCGCGTCGCGGCGGAGGAAGCAGGCGATGGTGCGGAGGAAAAGAATCCATACAGTGGTGATGGGGTGGTATTGGGGGAGATGCAAAGGAGGGGGACCTGGCGCTTACTTAAGTGGCCAGGGTAACAAAAAAATTCTCTCGAACGGCACGTTGGGAGCCAGACGGTGGCCTTGGTTCAAGGTCCTGTAAATCTGGCGTGTGGACGGTAGTGGTGTGAGCCTGTTTGGCGATGGGAGTCGCGCAGAGCTGTGTGCAGCAGTGCGACAGTGGTCGTGCAGACTGACACGCGCGTGGTGCACACGCGGAGGTGCCGCCAGAGCCCGTTCGCAGCACTTGGGTGAAAAGATCATGCCGACCTGATGCATGAAGGTGTGCTCGGCTCCACTTCGCAGTAAAGATAATGCTGACTACCCGGTCTTGAGTCAGATAATGTCTAGCCTGCTTATCCTGAGGAGCCGAAAATGCTTGCTTAGAAAACCAAACAAAAACTCCATTATGACATCGTCACTGGACAGACTTAAGAAAATAGTAATGATCGGCAAAAGAAAGCATGCATATAAAATTGTACTGCATCTCAGTTATACATTACTATTAAAACCTCTCTGACAGTTTCTCTTTTAGGTGCTTGCCCTGCCAGGCTCCGTTGTGTAGGGGTTAAAGAACAGTCGTTTTCCACCTCGCAACCTGGTAAGGATCAATATATTCCCATAATGTGGTATCAGACAGCTTGCTTTGCTTATCCCAGTCTTTAGTAATGACTGGTTCAGGAAATGATTCTCTGGTCCTTGGCCTACTCTGCCAAAATGTTTCTAGCTGTGGATGACAACTAATAGTAAAGGTTACAATCACATCATTCTCATTAGCTGTTTTCCTCTTTTAGGTTTTGAAACAAATACATTGGCTACATAGTAGCCAATACAGGAGCTACGTTTTGAATTTAAAAAAAATGCTTATGTCGTTTGAAATAGAAATTTCTTATTAAACCAAGTATGTGATGAGCTGAAAAGAGAAAATATGCTAATAAGGGGGATGTGACATTTATAGCCTTTTATAACAGGGGACTGTCCCAAAAGTCTAAGTAAATTGCTTTTTGAATGAAAAAAAAAGGAATTTGTGACCTGTTGGTTTAAAATGCTGTCTAGTGTTAGGGATGCACAGTACCTTTCAAAAGCCCTTCTCTAGCTTGCTCTAATTCACAGTGCAGAGTTTTACTTGATGAAATGGAACCTGAGCACTGATTAAATCTGTACAGTGGAATCCTCACATAGAGGAGTCACTCTTTTGCATGGACCTGTAACGAGAATTAGGTTTGATGAATCAGTGCATTGAAGTAACTCGTTACTTTACCTTCCCATAAGTAAATCGCTGTGTCCATGCACACTGAAGTTCCTATGTTACTTGAGAGTAGCTTTAAATTTTAAACATATTGCATGTATACGCATGTGCTTAATTTTACTGTAGAGTTCTTAATTTAGCCTCTTACAGTATCCAAAAATCTATAACCTGATATAATTAAGCACAGTTTGGAGATGAGCAAATATGTATCTTAAGGCTAATGATTTGAAAAATGCTCCATAGTTACTCCTGAGATTGGAGGAAAAATAGTTTGACAAACAAATAGTGTGTGTTTTCTTGTACTAGTCAGTGTTTCTCCCTATCACAAAAGATGAGTGGGTTCTTTTTTCAGATGTATTACAATGTTTAGGTTGCTTAAATGTATGTCAGTTGGGGGAAAAAGGATTGTGAAAATGATAATATGTAAAGTGAGGTTTCACAAAGAATACCTTTCTAAAACAGTTTCATTTATTAACTGCTTAAAAAAAAAGATGCATTTTAGTGTTTCTGAAGTCTTGTTTCTTAAAGCCTTAAATTTTGTGTTTAAGGCTAAATAGGTGAAAGCATTTTCTCCCAGTCATTTGCTTTATTGGTGCTAGACGCTGTCACATGCTCATCAGTATAAAAGGAGTTTGATTCTTCTTTGTGAAACATCACTGTGTGATAAAGTATATGTGTATTTAGCATCCTTGTTTTTCTTTATGCTAAAGTGGATTCAGCTGTGTTGGGGCAGAAGAGACGGGACCAGCTGCTGGCCACATTTCCTGCTTTATTTTAAAAGGTAGTATAAGAAATGAGAATAAAGAGGTAACAGGGCTTTTGCTGTCTTGGGTTAAAAAAAAAAAAAGTTGAATGCTGGGATCATTTACTGTCATCCAAGTTAATTTTTTTTAAAAGGCAATATTCTATTAAACAGGCTTTACTCCGCTGTATGCAGAATTCCATCTGTTCGGGGGATACTGCCGAGTATCAAAAGAGATTTAGTGGGATCTGTTTGACCTTATACCTCTGTGGTGGCATCAACAGGGCTGTTCAAAGTTTCAGTCTTAACTTGGGTAACTCAACTGTAACTGATGGGTTATACCAGTGCACAGGAGTCAGAGTTAACCAGCAGGACCTGCACTGGCTAATGCAAAATGGAAATAATTTAGATTTGATGTAATCTCAACCTGCCTAGCTCAGACTTCATGAACATGTTTTATTTTGCAGTTTAACATGCTTGAGGAAAAGAGAAATACTAATGTAGCAAGTATGGGATGTTCCAGTGGCATTTTTACAGTTACTTCAGTGTAGGAGTGTTTCTTAAGTTAATCTTATAAATATGCATTCTTTCTTGTCGCATCACTGCTGAATGGCAGGGTCAGGGATAGTTCTGGCCTCTGCTGTGAACCTGCACAATGCTCTGTCACGACACAACCTGTGAGCTGTGTCTGAGAGCAGCTGATTTTCTGGCATGCAAAATGATGTATTGTGGTACAAGAACAAGGTCAAGTCCCAAGAAAGTCAGTGGCTGCAGGCATTTCTAGTGCCTACTGAATCATATTTAAACCAAATAGAGGGGAGGAAGTTATTTGAAACTCTAACCGACTGTACTATCTGTATGGTGTATTATTAATGTAGCTTTTTGAAGTGAAAGCCTTGAAATGACGTAATTTAATACTTGAAAATATATTGTAAATGTTTCTTTGTAACTATGTGCCATTCAGATAAGAATACAATATCATAATAAAATCAGACTTGTTGATCTTTCAGTTTATGGGCTCAAATGTTTTTTCATCTTTTTCTTCTCATTAATGTCTTGGTTCATTATACAAAGTGGGAAAATGGGGAAAATGTTGCTGCTGCTATCTCTGTGGGTCATCAGCTGGAAAATATGATAAAATCAGGGTATACAGGAGAAATGTTCTTGCTCATCTGTCTTTAAAGGTAATTTTGTGGTGAGGTCAACAGGAAGGTGTTATTCCTTGAACTGCAGATAGAGCTGTACTTAGATATGTTTGATCAATGTACCATGGAGGAGTAAAATACTTACATGAACCCTTTTGTGGTCTATTGCCATCTTCCTCCTCTCTTAAACAGTTCTGTTTAAGGTAAGGAGCATCATGAGGGGTTAATTACATGCTGTTCAATCACAATCTTTGATCAAATTGCTATTTCCACACTAAATACTGGAGTGAGTGTTAAAAACAAAAGGTTTGACAGGTTTGACAGTGCTGAAAAGACAACATTTTCAATGCTCCAGAGTGAGCCATGCACTGTATGTTTAGATTTCTGTTCATCTTAAATGCTTTATTTGTAGAGGATAGTTTAAAGTAGTGCACTGGCTTTCTAGAATGAGGAGATTCTAGTGAAAGTGGTCTGCAGCTTGATAAAAAGGAGCATTTCACAAAAAGTACTGCATAAAAATGTAGAAGCATACTGACATGGTCTGCCTTTTTGACATCTAGTTGTAGGAAATGTCCTGTTCAGCACTGAAATACGTGTTTGGTAAATTGTACGTACCACAGAACCAAGTGCAGCCAGTGTTCAGCTGCATAGCTATGCTACCTGCATTTACTGTCTTTTTTCCCACCAGAGTCACTTGAAGACTATTTAGCATTTAAATAAGAAACAATTTCATGCTCAGTTCTCCTTTAGTCCTTTGGAGTTTGATCCTGGTGCTGTGACTCTTAGTAGCGTTCTAAATTAAGTTCTTTCCTCTGAAGAGCTTTGCAGCATCTGGGAGGAAAAAACAAATCGGTGTTTCTGTAATCTTGTAGCTGCCTGGAGAGATGGTATCAAAGGAAATGCAGGGAACTATGTTCCAACACTTGGCATCTCTTGGTACTTCCGGATAATCATTTCTCATGCCATTTGTCAAAATTGTAATCCGTTTTCCCTGTGAAACACTGGGATCTTTGGCAAAACACAAAGGCCTTTTGTACATGTACTGTTTTTTAAAATCCGGTGTTTTCTCGAGTTTGTAGTTAAGGAGGTTTTCTGCTGTAAGCAGCAATATTCTGGTTATAGGGCTGTATTTACTATTAGTTACACTGTAAAACATCTGCAGGATAGGTTAGGTATGGGAGCTGTTCACATGGACTCTGTTTAAAGAACACCCTGTGCAAAAATTGCACATTACCAGCTGCTGATTCTACAGTTTTCCACCCAGTTTAAGTGGGTTATGCAGATGTGGAGAAATAATTCTGCCTGTGCTCATTAGCAGGAGGATGCCAAGAACAGGACTTGCGCATGTACCAGGAGGATGAGGGTATCATTTGGTGGAGCAGTAGAATAGATTGTAATGTTGAGACAGCATTTAAAATGGTACATCCAGAAGATAAAAGCGGTGAGTTTTTAGTATTTTTGTTGGCTCTTATCTCTAGCCATTCTTGGCATTCTTTTGGCAGTAGTTCAGACTTGGAGTAGCCTGAAGGCTTTTCTCTGGGATACATAGCCTGTGCCTGCCTTTTTTCTACTACAACGGTGGAAGAAAGGATCCAATTAGAGCCTGTTCTCACTCCGTGTTTGTGGGGAGTTTATTAGTTGTCAGAGGCCAAGGACTGGTAAAAGTTCCTCCTTCAGCTCCCTGGGGGTTGTAGGAGGTAGGTCATACCTCGTGTATGAAATGGAAAACAGAAGGAGCATTTCTAGATTCCTGTGCAGGCACTCCTCCACACGCATGCATGCTAGATCTGGGATAGTGTGGAATTCTGAAACAATTTCAGACTTTATTCATTAACTTCTGAGAACATTTTTTCCCCTCAGTAGTTTAAGTACAGAAGGTGTAACTGAAAAGTTTCCTTGTTCATAAACACACCACCTTTCTAGTCTCAGGAGTGTGTGTTCAGCTGACCTTTGACATGACTAGTGCTGAACTAGTGCTTGCTATTGGTGTGTTCGTCAGTGATGCTGGAAACAACTATCAGTCTTTGCAACTTATTAAAAAAATGTTGAGAAATGTAACTTCTTTTTTAATATACAGTCTTCACCTTTCACTTTAAGAAATGAGTATCTAAAAGGATGTGGTTTGTCCAGGTCAGACCATTAAACATCAGAACATGCATTTTGGTGACTGAGGATAATTATCACTTCAATTTATACCAAAATGAAAATAGTACATGAAAGGGAAGATCCTTTACAATCTCACCCTTTAAAAAGCACCAGAATCTGTTTATAGTATTTTAATTGTATCATGTTAAACGCTTGCAGTAATCACTGAGCCAGTCATTGTCATTCATCAAGGTACTATTGCAAAATAACACTTTTATGTTTTTATTGTCACAGGTAAGTGGTTCTGTTGGTTAAAGTCTGATGGCTTCCGGAGATATGACAATTCACTGTCATGTAAAATACTTGCTCCATGAGACTCTCCAGTTGGGATGATTAAGGTAAGGCCAAGCTGTTTAGGTGCAGACCAGGATGGAAACACCGTGTGACACAGCAATACTTTGAATCAAGGAAAACTAAGTTATGTCCACCTAACAACAACAGGGAGTCTGTATTGCTGCTGTTCTGTACACATCGGGCCACAGCTCCTGGTTATAGAGACAATGTAATTTTTCCTGCTGTAACAAATTTTTAAGGAAAAGGTAGATAAAGACAATGAAACTCCTCCAATAGTTTTCAGTGTTATGGCATGCATAAATTTTAACCTACTTCAATTAAAGGTCTCAATGTTGAATTCTGAATTCTCATTATTAAATATTTCCATATGCATCTCAAGGGATGCTAGAATTTTATAGAAGTGTACGTGACTGTTGTCCAGTAACTGTACAGCTTTTACAGTTACAGAATCATTTAGGTTGGAAAAGACCCCCAAGATTATCGAGTCCAATCTTTGCCTTCCCACTAACTTCTTAACTAGACCACGGTATGAAGTGCCACATCCAGTGGTTTCTTGAACACCTGCAGGGATAGTGACTCCCACCGCCTTGTGGGCAGTCCAGTCCAATGCTTAACAACCCCTTCTGCAAAGAAATTGCTCCTGATGTTCAGCCTGAAACTCCCTGGCAGTTTGAGGCCATTTCCTTTTGTCTGTCACTTGCTGCCTGGGACAAGAGGCCAGCCCTTACCTATGGGGGGTTAACACCATATATCAGATTGAGAGGATTGCTTCTGTAGAGAAGTTCCTGATTTAGCTCTCAAACTGCGGAACACACTAAAGACACCTCATACAGTAGGAGAGCTGGCAATTTACATTGCTCTAGAACATATAGCTACCAATGTGAAGACACGCTCAACTCATAAATGCATTACTGTGGACCACTGATCTCAGAAGTAGCTGAGATACGCCACTAACAGCACCAGCCCTCAGAGGCCTCTTGACACAGTTCTACGCTTCAGGAAAAGACTAATTTCAAGGCAAAATGGTTACAAGGACAAAGGCTGTTTTTTTGATATGCTGGAAAGCCTGACACGACTATCACTCCTGATTATTCTATGATAACAGTGTTCTCTATAGTGTACAACGTGACCCTTCTAACAGCCTAAAAGGAGTACTCTTCTGACAGAAGTTTTGTGCTAGCAGAATGGAGGAAAGGGAGAAAAATACTCAATGAGGGATCTCGTGTTTTTTTTTGAAATCTCTGTGGTTTGCATTATGAAGAGAAAAAAACCCTTTCTTCAAGAATACTCATTTTTTACAGCATCTAAAAGATGTAGCATCACCTTAGAGCTAAAGACTAAGCAGGCACTATAAATGCTTTTTTGCCCCCTATTTCCAAAGAAACACACCTGTCTGTTATTCAGGTGTATACACTAAACTGGGCATAATGAAAAATTTAACCTGTATTTAAGTTCAAAACTTGAAAAATGCCAGTGCAGAATCGATGTTTTTCTATTAAAAAGAGACAGCAAGCAACTATTCTTTTCCTTCTTTATTATGGTTACTTGTCCAAGGCAATTGAAAACTTTACTTCATTCAGGTAGCTCTTCACGATCCCTGCTAGTGTTCATCTGCAGCAGTAATTTGATATATATTCCATGCTGTTTAGTGGCAAGATATAATCCAGTCAGAGCCTGTACCAGGATACCCAGACTCATCTTTCTAAAGACAGGCTGAGCAGTTGTGAGCCAGTAGCGTAATAGATTTTCTTTCCCTGGCAAGGGAGTTGACATGTACCTAAACAACAGAAACAGTGGTAGAAACTTAGGTTTTTGCATATGCAAGTGTCAAGATTCAATATAAATATTCATGTAGATAGTAATTCTCTCCTCCTTCTCCTAAGTTAAATTCACCTGGTGGTACTGAGTTCTCAGGATAAATTAATAAACAACCCAACCATGTCCTGAGTCTCAACAAGCCTCGCCCTGCCGTTGCTGTGCTCTGAACTGCACAGAATAACATCTGCCAGGGACTTTGGCTGCTGGGCACTGCCCAGGGTCACTGAGGTCTCTTGGCTGTTCAGCCACCTTCAGCGCTTGGCAGGATGGCAGCCACCACTGCACACACCCAGGCACATCCTGGGTGACTTGTAAGGTTCCTGCTAAACAGCACGGCTTCCCAGTGGATCACTTTGCAGATCTTATTTCACTTTGGTGTAGCTCTTACAAACTTCACTTTGTAATTAGATGACCTTAATGTAAATCTCCTTCCATGTACTAAATGCCTACAAGAAAACAAGTGTGCACAGACTAAATAGCACAGACTTTACACTGAGAACTGAAGATTTAACCCATAAATACATTTCAATCATTGCAGGTTAGTAAGACATACCTGGCTGCAAGGCTTGCATTCAAGGGGATGGCCAGGAAAATGGGATAGAGACTACCCACAACAGCACCTACTAATCCTCCTCTGACCACAGCACAGACTTCACAATTCAGCTGACCTGTGTGGCAAACAATATTTCACTGCCAATATCCACACATGCTCCACCACATCAATTTATAAGCTGCGTGCAAGAACCTGAAAAAAGGCTCTTGACAGAAACTGCCAAGCTGTACAGATATGAAAAAAATTATGAAAGGAAGACTCTTCCTTTAAACAAAAAAAAAACCCAACCAAAAACTAGACCAAAACAAACACCACCCCAAAATAAAAAAAAAAAAAAAACAAAAAAAACAAACCAAACAAAAAAGATCACTCCTACTCCAACCCATGAATTTATCATTCTAAAGTTGACCTTCACATGAAATCGTACTGATGAGGGAAACTGAACTGCTTTGTTGCAGTCACTTTTACATGACTTAAGGTGAAAAATGCTAAAAATAAGTAATGCGTAACAGAAATTTTTTTAGAAATACATGTAAACATATGTATCTCCTTTCCCACTCCACTTCGAGAACTCACTGCTGTCCAATGCATTGTTTTTCAAACCTGCTTTACAAACTGAGGTTTTCTATGACCACAACCGTTCAAGAGCACTGTTCTGCAGGGAGGAAAAGCTCCTCTAGTGTTACATTGTGTACAGAAAGCAAAGCCCTTCCAAAAAATATGAATAAAGAGGTTTTTACCTGAAAATAAAGGGTCACGCACAAAAACGTCATAAAAATATGAATAAAGAGGTTTTTACCTGAAAATAAAGGGTCACGCACAAAAACGTCATAAAAATATGAATAAAGAGGTTTTTACCTGAAAATAAAGGGTCACGCACAAAAACGTCATAAAAATATGAATAAAGAGGTTTTTACCTGAAAATAAAGGGTCACGCACAAAAACGTCATAAACTGCTGCTGTTGAAAGAAATGGAATAACAGCCATTGGCATAGCAGACACCAAGGCAGCCTTTCTGACATGTAGGATGCTCCTGAAGAAATTATTTGCTGCTAAACCACATAAGCTTGAATTTGCTGCTAGGAAGTATTTTCCATGATTACAAAGGTTCCTGTGAAAGAAGGGAAGTTGTTTCAACAACTGAGAACTGTAAAAATGTTTAGTTTACTCAACGCTACAATTCTCTTCTGAAAATCCTGCAACAAGGGGTAAAAGGCATAAATCTCTCACTGGTACAAAATGGAGACTAACTACTTTCAAAAGCAACCAGTGCAGCTCCTTTGTTACATGCCTGAGTTTACACACACTTCAAGAGTAAAGTGACAGAAAGGCCAAGAAGCCTTTGCTACAATTTTTATTTCCATTTATTACAGTTAATGGAAACTTCATTAAAGCTCTCCTAATTAGTATATTTCTAAGGATAATGTTTTCTGAAAAGAAACTAAGAAATATATATACAATAAAATACATAATTTTAAAAGGTCAATCTACTTATAATTCTTCTACACTTTAATGTTTTGAGTAATATTAAGCACTGAAAAAAAATCATATGGAAAAGACTTCAGAGATGTACTTATCTTGCAAAATCTAAAACACTAAAAATGTCAGACACCAAGGACACCAACTATTTTGAATAGGAAAATACCTTTACAATCACAGGCAGTGAAACGCAGGCAAGCACATCCATAAATATGGAGGACCAAAATTAAAATTCTAACAGCATATTTAAGTATCCAAACCAGAGTAAATTAACATACCCAGGACCAGTAAAATTTGATTAGTGAGGTACAGAACTGCTACACTGCACAAAAGGAAAGAAAATGAGAATGGAAGGGTTGGGGTTTGAGGTTTTTTGTTTTTTGAGCTCCCTAGTGTTAAAAACAAGTGCTTGGGTAAACAGGAACTCTCTCAGTTTGACTGCAGTGTGCTTGCTCTTCCCTTCCAGACATTAGTGAGCTCCCCTCTGGATATACAAGCTGTAAGTCTTGCCAGGGACTGGCAGCTACTTCTTTCCAAGGCCCAGCAGTCCCTAAGTCCAGAATTTCTATCCAGACATTACCATTTCATTACTGAGCTATCTGCCTCCCCTGCTCTCCTGGGGAAGGAGGAGTGTTGGAAGCTGAATGTGGGGGTGGCAGATTCTACACACAGTTGCAGCCTTTTCTCTCTCACCTGTGTGGGGAGGCCCTGCGTTACTACCAGCAGTTTGTTTAGCCAGCAATTTACTCCTATTAAGAAAATATATAAATAAAATAAGCTTCTTTATTACTCTGATTTCTACAAAATTTATGCAAGCTGATACACACATGCAAATGGCTCCCAACAGAACCAGCTCAGGTCCAATAAGCTTTTGCAGTGACATGCAGTATCACAAACTTAAAAGGTTGTTTGTGAGGCCCAGAAGGCATTTAGCTGGCTTTGTGCTGCACAGAACCCTGCTGGTGAGCCTGCAGGACTCCAGCTGACTCCTCCAGCACCACCTGGATACCTCAGTCTTGCCTTCCTGAAACAGGGAGCTGTACAGAATGAAATGCAGAAACCAGCAGGTTGATGCTCACTCAGTTCTTGGCCCCAGGCCAGCCCTGCTGGACACAAGATGACTCCAGCAGAATCACATTTCAGTTTCCTAGAAAATTTATTAGCTCTAGCACAAGACTGTGAGACTGCTCAGAGCCAGTCAGGGCTGGTCAGTCATCCCAAAACCCTGAGCACTGGGGAGCACATGCCAGAAACCAGCTGAGCAGGACCAGAGCTAACACTGAAGTAACCATACTGAAAAAACATAAAACAAGTTTTCTGTTCTGGACAACAACAAGCATCTTCACAATTAAGTAATTTTATAACTGCAAGGAAAATTTGTAATAAAAGAAGAAGAAAAGCCTCCAAGACTTGAAATGTTTGATGCACTTATCTTCATTTATTTTACCAGCACTTACTGATCTGATTTAGGAAGCTCATTGAACATCTTTTGTATGATTTCCATCCGCTTAAATCTTTCCAAAATTAGTCTTTGCTGTGGAGAACCTGGTTCAAGAAACTCTCCTTCTGTCATCTTGAAGTCCTGAATCGTAAAGAAAAAATAAACAAATGTGACCAAAGCTACATAGCCCCATTATGAATCAAATAAACATTTAGACTCTTTGCCACTATGTATCACACACACATTTCCTATTTTGCATGGCAATACTCCAGGTTCAAATTGATTTAACTGTCAAATAGAACTTTAAGAAAAAACTCCAACCAAATTAATCCGTACTTTGTAGACATAAATCAGAAAGCATACAGTTGTGTGGGGTTTGTGTGGCAAGGTTTTGGTAGAAGAGGGGCTGCAGGGGTGGCTTCTGAAACTTCCCCTATGTCCAACAGAGTCTGTTTCAGCTGGCTCCAACACAGATCTGCTGCTGACCAGGCTGGAGTGGGTTCCTGGCAGGACCTATGAGCCCATGGGGGATCCACTCTGAAGTTCATAGAGAACTGCAGCCTGTGCGAAGGACTCCTGTTAAAGAAGTTTGTGGAGAACTGTTTCCCGTGGAAGGGACCACACACTGGTGAAGGAAGAGAGCGTATGGAGGAAGGAATGGTAGAGACAACACATGATGAACTGACTACAACCCCCATTCCCTATCTCCCTGCACTGCTAAAACAGAGGACGACATAGAGAAAAACAGGAGTGATGGGAGGGGTGGAAGGAAGGTGTTTTAAGCATTTGGCTTTATTTCTCATTATCTCACTCTCATTTGATTGATAATATATTAANGGAAGAGAGCGTATGGAGGAAGGAATGGTAGAGACAACACATGATGAACTGACTACAACCCCCATTCCCTATCTCCCTGCACTGCTAAAACAGAGGACGACATAGAGAAAAACAGGAGTGATGGGAGGGGTGGAAGGAAGGTGTTTTAAGCATTTGGCTTTATTTCTCATTATCTCACTCTGATTTGATTGATAATATATTAAATTTCCCCAAAATTTACTCTGTTTTGACTGTAATGGTAATTATCTCCCTGTCCTTATCACAATCCCTGAGCTTTTATTCATACCGTCTTCCTGTCCTGTTGAGGCGAAGTGGAAAGTGATAAGAGCATCTTAGTGGCCACCTGAGATCAATCCGCTACAACAGCTCTTGATTACACCTGGACTTCAGTGATTCAAATGCTTTTTTCCCTACATGTTTTACTGCAGAGGAAATTCTCCCAGACTTCCTTTGCCAATCATACTTACCTTCAGTTGCTTTTATAACATGAAGGCTGAGTCCTAAGCCCTGTCTACGGGACTGCGCCTGCTTCGGGTTGGGCTTGGCAGGAGTGGAGAAAGCAGGACAAGAGGGCAGGATCTCACCGGGATCACTTCAGGCCGCCTGAGGAGGGTCCCCAAACCTGTGCTTTGGGATCCCACAGACAGCGCGTCACGGAGCTGTAACTACCCCCTTCTCCCTAAGCCTTGCACACGCGTCGCTCCCTAAGTCTTGCACACAACTTGTACACACATCTCTCCCGGAGCCCTGAGCGCCGCTGGAGGCAGAGGGAGCCGTCCCAAAGCCCCGGGGCCCAGCTCAGGTCAGAACCCTCACGCGAGCATATTGCGGCTCACCCCCGGCTTCCACACCCCACTGTTACCAGCCGCCTCCCCACACCGACCCTCCCAGCCTCCCCACCGGGCTCAGGCTCCGACCTTGAGCCGTACGGGCGGACACTGCCCCGCGGCCTCACCGAGCCNCGCGCCCCCCCGGAGCCGCTCCCGTCGCCTACAACATGGCTCCTCCCCCCTCACGCCCTCCTCGTGGGCGCCGCCATCTTGCTCACTCACATGACCCACGGTCTTCAGAGGCCGCCTCTGATTGGGCCGTTGGCCGCTGGCCCAGCATGGCGGCCGCCGATTGGCCGCGGGCCGGCGGGCGGGGCCCGG
>VZRN01001252.1:0-12136 GCA_013397935.1 Dasyornis broadbenti
CCAGGGCCACCTCCTGCTCCCTGCAGACACCACGGGGGCTGGTGACCTCAGCCTTTCTGGGCAGATCTTGGCTTTCATTCACTGCCAGAGAACGGAGAGGTTCTCAGCAGACCCCATCGTCTGTCAGGCTGGGTTTCTCTGTGCTGGCTTGAAGCCACGGAGGGATTTGGGACTGAATCAAGATGAAGTTCAGGTTCTGCTGAGGTGATTAACGGAGTGAGGGGATGATTTGTGTGATCCATTAACGGATCCTTGGATGGGCTGGAGGCGGCCAGGGGGGCTTTGCCTGATGTGAGCTGTGGGCTGTGTCTCAGGAATTTCCTGTCCACACCGGAGTGCCCCAGCCACAGCCTCACCTTCACTGCCCAGCCTGAACCCCACCTGGAAACAGCCTCAGGAAGCGTTTAAAGCGTTTATTGCAGTGCAGAGAGGTGTGCTCATGGCAGTGCCCTTCCATCCCCGCTGGAGCAGAGCTGAAACAACCTTCCCCCCTTCTGTCCAGGTGCCGAAGGCCTCCCTCGGCCTGTTCCTCCAGCGCAGGCGTTCAGGATGAGATCCTGGCTTGGAAGTGCCCGAGCGACCTGGGACTGGCAGTGCTGGGGTGCAATGATCCCCTGCCTCCCTCCCCTCTTCTCCGCGCCCCTCGCTCGTACCTGTCACCCTCTCCGCCATCCTCTGCCTCTCCTGGAAAGAAAAACGAGATGTGAAAGGGAAAAGGCCCTGAGGGAAATGTGGGAATGCAGCTGCCCCAGCGCCAGGCCGAGCCTGGCTGGTGCAGAGAGGAGCCCTGAGCCCCAGCCAGCCCCGTGCCTGCTCCCAGCCGCTCTCCAGAGGTGAAGTCTGGAGCAGCTGCTCGTTTTCATTGGAAGCTGTAGGGTTTGGGCTATTAATAAGCCTGGCAAATAACCACATGTTCCCTGAATTATGTAACAGATGTTCAATTCCCCGAGATGAAGAGGTGTCAGCCTGATGGAAGAAGTGATGTGAGGACCTTTCTTTTTCCTTGGGTTTCTCCTCCTACGAGCAAAACTGATTCTCTGCCAGTGGAGAGAAAAGAACCTGGAGTCACCCCCAGTTCGGGCCCAGCCTGCTCCGTGCCTGTGTCCGTGCTCTCCCTGCCTCTCCCCAGCAGCACGTTTGGAGATCAGTGCGATCCAAACGCCAGGATGGGCTGTGCTGAGCCGAGGAGCTGCTCCGTGAAGCTCCGTGCGGCGCTGGCAGCGCAGCTCAGAGCGGCCACATCCTTCCATTGGCACGGGAGAGCGGCAGGAGCAGGAGGAGAGGGAGCCCAGGGCCAGGAGCTGATGGTGCTGGGCCAGCGAGGGGGCTGGGCTGGGAATGCTTTCCCAATTAACTCTTTCAGAGACACAGCAGCCACCACGATGGGCTGAAGGTGGGGACAGAGGAAGTGTCTTAGACGATTAAAAAAGGGTTTTCGTCTGTCTTCTTTTGGATGATTTTTTGGTTTTTGGGTTGTTGTTGCTGATCTTCCCCTGCCCCAGAGTGGGCACTCAGGGGGAATGGCCCTCAGCAGTTCAGAGTGGTGTTTCCCCAGGATGGATCCCTGGATTCTTCCTGGGACCCCTGTCCTGGTACCTGGCTTAAAGACTGAGGCCACACCTTGAGGATGAGGCACCTCCAGTCCTGTGTTCAGTTCTGGGCCACTCCAAGGAAGACCCTGAGGGGCTGGAGCGTGTCCAGGGAAGGGAACGGAGCTGGGAAGGGGCTGGAGAATCCTGAGGGAGCTGGGAAAGGGCTCAGGCTGGAGCAGAGGAAGCTCAGGGGGAACCTTGTGGCTCTGCACAGCTCCTGACAGGAGGGGGCAGCCGGGGGCGTCGGGCTGTGCTGCCAGGGAACAGGGACAGGAGGAGAGGGAACGGCCTCAGGCTGGGCCAGGGGAGGCTCAGGGGGGATTTTGGGGAAAATTTCTTCATGGAAAGGGTTGTTGGGCACTGGAAGGGGCTGCCCAGGGATGTCTGGAGTCCCCACCCCTGCAGGTGCCCAAGGAATTCCTGGATGTGGCACTCAGAGCTCTGGGCTGGGGACAGGGTGGGCATCGGGCACAGCTTGGACTCGATGATCCTGGAGATCTCCAACCTCAGGATGCCGGGACTGGGAGATGCAGGGAGCCGCCAGCAGCTGCACCAAAGAGCCGAGCAGTCCCTTGGGAGAGCTGTTCATGGATGGGGATTGGAGCCCCGGGGCCCAGGGATTCCTCATTTTCTGTGGGCGGGGATAACACAGCGAGGTGGGAATCAGAGGCAGGGCGGTGTGTGCGCCCCACGAGGAGCTGCTGGCTGCTCCCTCCCGGGGCTGCCTCTGCTCAGACGCTCGTTCCTGATCTGCTGCAGCATCTCCCGTTGCACAGCCGCCGGCACAACAACGGCGAGCGCAGTTCCAGCCCCGCGCCCTTTCCTGCTGGGAATGCCGGGACACGCGGCTCAGGACAGAGCCAGCCCGTGGGACAGGTCCTGCTGGAGCTGGGGGCTGTGTGCCAGCACCTCCAGCATTCATGAGGCTGCAGGGAAGGTCCCTCCTGAATTCCTCCCTCTTTTTTCACATCCTGCACCAGGCAGGGACAGAAATGAGAGAAGGGAGCTCCTGCTGGGTGTGAAATTCAGCAGGATTTGGGATGTGCAGGGAATCTCCCAAGCACAGGTATCGAATCTGGACCGCAGGCTGGGACAAGGCTGGGTCCTCCCGGCAAAGAACTGATTGTTGGCCGCTTGGCAGTGAAAACCAAACGTGTGGAGACACAGGAGCAGGTCTGGAGTGGTTTCCCCACTGCTGCCCAGCTCCCCTTCCCCTGTCCTTCAGGCACAGCTGACAGCCTCGCACTCTGCTCTTCACCGCTCGCCACTGATTAATGGCCTTCTCATGGCGTTGCTTATTGCGTTATCCAAGCTGGAAGATCAGTCATTATCTAGGCAAAGGAAAAGTCCGTTTCTTACTGGCGTTAAGTGGTTGGCTGGTGGGGGAAAGTGCGAGGTTCACGTTTAAGAAGAGGAGCAAGAAGAAAATTCCTTTTCAGGAAAAAAATTGGCCCTGAAAGTCACCCGTAGGTTTGTATCACCCAAAGAGAGGAGCCCAGATATCAGAGGAGGTGTTGCAAAACACAGAGATAAGGGAGGCAGCCCCAAAAAAATGCAAGGACTGGATCAAGAGGATGCCCTCAGAGGGTAATAATAATAATATTAATAATAATGATAATGATAATGATAATGATAATGATAATAATAATTACACCTTGTGGGTAATAATAATAATACACCCTTGTGGGTCTGGGTCAGAGCGCAGGTGCTTGAGCTGTTGTGCAATTGCAGGCAGAGAAATTGTTGCTTCAAATTCTTGTGCACATGAGGGGAGAGTGAGGCCAGCTGGCAGTGACAGATGGGCAGGCAGGAAGGACAACGAGGGGCAGGTGGGGGGCACCTGGGGGCACCGGGGCTGGGAAGGGGCGAGGAACGAAGCACAGAGAGAGCCTGGCTGAGGATGAGTGAAGGATCGTGGATCATGGATCGTGGATCATGGATTATGGAATGCCCTGAGTTGCAAGGACCCACAAGGATCATTGAGCTCCTGCTCCTGGCCCTGCACAGGACAAACCCTGAACCACCCCGTGTGCCTGTGAGCGTTGTTCAAACCCTCCCTGGCTCAAGGGGTGATGTCCCCACAGCAATGGGGATGGGGGCACAGCCATGGGGGGCCCTGGCACGGCCACAGGGCTCGTCCTGGATGCGGAGAGGAAGGAGAGCCGTGGCCACGGGGTGGGATGGCAGCAGGGCCCTGTGGGCACGGGCAGGAGCCCCGTGGGCTGGTCAGGCTTGGCAGGTTTGTGTGGCACGGCTGGAGAGGGGCACTCGCTGAGGGGACACCTGGGGCTGGGGCTGGGCTCCCTCCGGTGCCCTGCGGGGTCACCTGGCATGGGCAGGCGTGGCCATGGCCGCTCCTGGTGTCCTGGCACATCCTGGGAGCGCGGGCTGGGTACGCAGAGTGTGTGTAAAGGTACTCGGAAAGGGCCAGGGTGTAAAATGTACAAAATGGGTACAAAAAGAAAAGACAAAAATCGGGCATCAAGCGCTCCCAGCCCCTGCTCCAGCCCCGGCTCTGCCGTTCGCTCTGTGCCAGCTCCGCATTGCCAACCCCAGGAGCCGCTGCCCCCCGGAGCAGCGGGGCTGCGTCCCAGCGCCCACCTTTCCCCTGGCATCGCGCATTCCCCCCAAACCCCGCTTCTTTCGGGGCTGAACATCTGTTCCAGATGTGGCCGCTCGGTGCCGGCGCTGCCGCGCTCCTGCCGTGGTTGTCCCGCTCCCCGGCGAGCGGCTGGCATGAATTATTGAGGGCTGGGGTTTAAATAAATGATAAAGGCTGGCCGTGCGTGCGCTGAAGTTTGTGTCGCTCCTCTCTCGCAGAGTCGCGCTCCGGGCTCGCCTGGCCCCATGATGAGCTCGCCCAGCGCCCGGGCCCCGCCGACTCATCTGCCTGATGGGGCTGATCCAGGAGCCGGCAGAGGGGCAGCCCAAGCATGAAGGTGGCCGCGGGGATGAGGCTCCCGGCGAGAAGGAGGAGCCGCCGCAGCGGAGCAGGCAACCAGAGTTCCCCTCCTGGCAAGTGCTTTTCTCCTCCCCGATCCCCTTCCCGGAGGGAGGCTCCCGGCTCCCGGCTCCCGAGGGTGGGCGCTGGGGCTGGGGCTGGGGCTGGGGCTGGGGGAGTGCCTTGGGAATGTCCCCTGGGTGAAATCCTGGAGCAGAACCCCACCCCTGGCGCTGCCGAGCGCAGCCGAATCCTCAGCAGCTCCTGGGAGGGCAGAGGGACCCTGGGCTGGAGCCCACCGCGGGTCCAAACCCAGCCCCTCCTTTCCTGGGAAGTCCGAGTGGAATTTTGGAAGCCTGGTAGCCTTGGAAATGGATTTTTTTTTTTTTTTTAATTATTATTACTTTTCTTTCTTCACCATTTTGAAAAATGGCTTGACTCACAGTTGCATGAGGCTGCGGGGACTCACGGCAGACCATCTGTTTCAGCTGTTAACAGTCATTAATTCTTTCGTATTTTTTGCTACTTTCGAGACACTTTGGGGTAAAAAAATATGTTCTGGATGGCATTGGAGCACTTCAAAGTCACTAAGATTTTTTTTGTCAGAGAAACAATGTGCCATGAATGCAGTTGTTCTAAAAGAAACACATTTTTATTGGCTTTCTAAATGGGGAATTTGTCTCCTGCGGCCGTGCAGGAGGACACGGTGTTTATCTCCTTTTCACCATGTATTTGGCTCATACCTGCACTGCAATTCATGGACTGAGCAGGGTTTTTCTGGGTTGAATCTATTGCAGAAAGGCTTTCTTTTAAAAAAAAAAAAATGTAGTGAGGTTTTCTTTTAAGTCCATTTCTGGGCCCGAGCTCTGAGCGATTAAATCCGCCGGATTGTCTCCAGTCCTTCTGCTCAGCCACTGGAAAACGCCTCCCCTCCCGTGCCAGGTGCTCCCAGCGGATGGCTCGGGGCTGTGGATCCGGAGCTGGGGCATCTGGCGCCGTGAATAATGGAACAAAGCCATCCCGTTGTCCCTGTCCCCGCAGCCCGGGCTCACCGAGCCTCCGGCCTCGCTCCCGGCCTTCCCTGAGCCGGCTCCTCCGGAGGGGCTGCTCCGAGCCTCTGGCCAGGGAATCCAGCTCCTCAAAGTGTGCTCCCCACTGCTCCATCGCTGCTCACCCAGGGCTGCCCCTCTGGGCCTCACCCCAAAGCCTCCCCTGGGTTTCCCTGTGGTTCATGGAAGGTTTTGGACGCAACAAAAAAACCTTCCTTGAGTGTAGCAAGGAGTGACAGGACAAGGGGATGGTTTAAGGGCAGGGATGGATGGGAGACTGGGAGGGAACTCTCCCCTGGGAGGGTGGGGAGGGCTCTGGATGCCCAAAGCAGCTGCGCCTGCCCCTGGATCCCGGGCAGTGCCCAAGGCCAGGTTGGAGCAGCCTGGGACCGTGGAAGGTGTCCCTGCCATGGCAGGGGTGGAGCTGCATCATCTTTAAGGTCCCTTCCCACCCAAACCCTTCTGGGATTCTCAAGGAGATGGGAGCAGAGGCTGCAGTGCCTTGGGAACACGAGGTGGGCAGGGGCTGTGGAGCCCTGGGTGCCAGCACGGGGCTGTGGGTGGGCATGGCCGAGCAGAGAGCCCCGGGCTGAGCTGCTCTGGGGCCCCAGTCTGGGCCAGGAGGTGAAACATGGCCAGGAGCCCCTGGCCCTGCTCCGGGGGATGCAGAGCAGAGCTGCCCTGCCCTGCCCTGCCCGTGACACCTGCAGGGCCCGGCCAGGAGCCGGGAGCGCTTCCAGCCTTCCATTAGCGCTGCGGCTTTCAGCGCGATTACAAGCGGGGCCTGGAAGAGGCTCCCTGGAGCCGGCCCAGCAGCCCTGCCCGGGGCTGGCAGCGGGAGCGGGTCCTTGGCAGGGCTGTGGGGCCGTGCTGGGGCTGAGCCCAGCCTGTGGGACAGGGGCTGGCACAGGGTGGCAAACCCCAAACCTCTCCGTGGGGCAGCGCAAGGAGTGCACAGGATGTGTCCTGAGAGCTCAGCTGGGGTCTGAATGATCCCAAATTCCAGGCAGGGATTGGAGCCACCTCCTGGCCTTTTCCAGGCCATCCCTGGGGCTTTGATCCTGTTCCTGAGCAGGGGCTGTGCCAGCCCCTGGAGCACAGCCAGGCTCACCAGCAGAAGGTGCAGGAATTCACATCTGGAGCCTTGGAGACATTCGGGGCCTGTGTGGTTTTCATTTGAGGCCTTTCCGTTCTCCATTGACTTAATTAAAATTGGGAAAAAAAAAAGAGAGAAAGAAGCCAGCAGGATTGGCCTTTTTCTTTTTTCCCTTTTTTTCCCCCTGATCAGATGCCTGGCTCGGAGTGCTACAGAGCCAATTTTCATTTTGAAATTTCCTTTCATTTTAAAGCTCCCCGCAAGAATTTGGAGCTGCAAACCGAAATGAGGAGGTGTTAGACTTCACAAACCAACCCAACCCCAAACCTATTCATTAGCTCCAAAAACATCTTCTGTTGTGTCAATTTTCTGAAAAGTCAGTCTTTTTGGAAAAAAATAACTTTTTTTTTTTTTTTTTTAAATTACTGAATCAAGCAGAAATACTCCTCATGTTTTGCTCCAGTGGGGAGAAATGGGGGCTGGCTCCTGGCTGGACGCTGCTCTCCCCTTTGCCCTTCCTGCTGCCAGCCTGTGCCATGGGACAGAGAATTTCTGGGGTGTGGATGGAGATTTGCAGGTTCGATGAGGATGATGTGAGATCCGTTTGTTCCTGATGCCCCAACATTTGTTGGTTTTCCCTTCACCCACCCCCTCCTCCTCCCTCCAGGAGCTCAGACCTCGGTGCATCCCGAGGGACCTGAAAATCCTGAAAATCCCCGTCCCAGTTCAGTGAGGGAAAGGAAGGAGCTCTCTCCCCAGCAGGAAATTTGCCATTAACACCCCGGACACCAAAGGCCCAATGGAGCCCTTCCCCTCTGAACCAGCTCCCATGCCTCTCCCTGATGGGAAGTCTAAAAATACGCACATTCTCCACAAACAGCTTAAAGATGTTGGAAATGAAAAGCAACAAAGGCTGGAGAATGGATGAGTCACTAAATTACAGGGCTATCTTTCGAAGAGCAAAACAAAGCACCACGAGCCCCCCCAGCCCTGGCTGCAGAAATTCAGGGCGGATTTGGGGCTGGCCTGGGGCTCTTTGCCCTTGGCTGAGTCCTGGGGCTCTGAAGGGTGAAACCTTTTCCAGTTTTGCTCCACCCTGTGCCGGAGCTGCTCTGTCTGAACAACAAGAGGGAGCCCAGCCTGCCCAGGAGGTGCTTTTCTCTCCCACTTGGGTATTGCTGGGTTTTTTTTTTTTTTTTGGGATAACCTCCCTCACACGAGCTCCCTGCATGAGGAACCTTCCTGCAAGGAGTGGGAGCAAAAATTCCTGTCCACAGCCTGTCCTGTGGCCCCAGGGAAGCCACAAGTGTTGGGACTCGCAGGATCTGAGTGGGTGTCCCTGCATTTTCTGTGCCTTCTGTGGGGTGAGGTAAAACAATTCCAAGGAACTCTCAGTCTGGGATTTTTCCCCCTCCCTCAAGGTCTCCTCTCAGTGAGCTCCTCCAGGGTGGACTCTGTTGCGAAGCTGCAGCTTTTTTAGCATTTGCAGATGAGCTGGAGTTGAAATGCTGGCATTTGAGGCAGCAGGAGCGGGGCTGGCCTGGCGCCAGGGCTGTGCCTACATCTGCTGTGTGCAGCCAGCCCCGGCGTCTGGAGCAGGCTGGATGAGCCCTGGGATCCCAGCGGGATGGGGCTGGAGGGGCCAGGGCTGCCCCAGCCCTGCAGGGGCTGCAGGTGCCCCCTCCTGCCATCCCTGGATCCCGGGGTGCTTTGGGTGGGAAGGGACCTCAAAGGGACCACCCCTGCCACGGGAGCACCTCCCACGCTCCCAGGCTGCTCCAAAGCCCGTCCAACCTGGCCTTGGGCACTGCCAGGGATGGAACAGCCACAGCTTCTCTGGGAATTCCGTCCTGGCCCCTCCCCACCCTCACATCACCCTCACCCATCCCTTGTGTGGCTGCAGGAGGGGACAAAGGCCGGCAGTGCCAGGCCTGGCCCGTGTCCCCAGCCCACTGCGGCACCGCTGGCTCGCTCCCGGCCCAAAGAACCCCTTGATCCATAAATCCATAGCCTGAGCTGGCAGCTCCAATAAAAGCTGTGCCCAAGGATCATCAATCCTGGAGCAGAGCTCTCTCAGCAGTGATTTAATCTCAATATTCCGTTCTGAACTGCGCTAATTAAACTCCAGGAGAAAGCATCCAGTGCAGCAGCGAGGTGGAGGAAAAGGAAAAATAAAAGTTTCTCCTGGAATAATTAAGCACCATTAAAACAAGAAAATCCAGGCTAGGGAGCAATTGTGCTCCTTCCTCCAAGCGCTTCATCAGAAATAATGGGATGGAATTAAGCAATGCAGAAAATGTGGAGTTGGGAAATCCTCTCCCACTTGGGAGAGCCGTGGGGCTCTGAAGGCTCCCGAGGCCTCCCCAGGGGGTGTTTCCCAGGACATTCCAAAGCGGAGCGGACAGAGCCCCCGTGCCCAGCACGGTGGGGAAGGAGGGGTTGCAGCCCTCCCCCCTCTAGGGCCTTCCCGATTTTCTGGGGTTTTCATCCCAGAGGGCCATCCCTGACTGAGCAAAGCTCTTTAATCCCATCGGGGACTTTGTTCTCTGAGGGACCCCGGAGCCTGACCCTGCAGGCCTCATGCTTGGGTAAAAGGGACCTTCTCAAGGCACCGGGCTCCCCCAGAGCCACCGCCTGGCTTGCCCTGCCTCCCCTTGGACACCCAATTCATTGCTGCTGCACCCGTGGCCTTCTCACCCCACACTGGGCTCCAGACCCCAAACAAATCCCTGCCCTGCCTCAGCAGCTCTGCTGAGCCGCTCCCCACGAGCTGGGTGGGCCCCACGTGCAGTGAGTGCCACGGCTTGATGGGAAATTACATCCAGTGCTGATCACTCGTTGGTGAGGGACAGGGACAGGGACAGGGACAGGGACAGGGACAGGGACAGGGGCAGGGACAGGGACAGGGACAGGGGCAGGGACAGGGACAGGGACAACCCCACGGGGTCCCCAGGCAGCCTCTGACACCTGCCTGCCCTGCCTGCCCTCGTTTGCTTTGGCACGTCAGGATTTCATTGTCTCTGGCTGTGGCGTTTCCAGCAGTGTAATCCGAATATCCCGGGGCTGATTCCCGAGGAGGCCCCATCCTTCCCGAGAGCTCCATCCCAGCTGCCCCTCAGCCCCAGGAGCTGCTGCCCAGGACAGCCTAAAACCAGAGGGTTTGGAGCGAGCAGCGCTGCATTTTAACACAGGAAAAAGGGAGGAGAGCCCCGGGCTGCTCCTGTTGATGTGGGCCCAGTCTGGAGATGTTCTGGATCTGTTTAGGGGTTAATGAGGGCTGGGGCCTTTCACCATTTTTAATAATAAATGTATCGGCTTGATGGATTTTCCAGCTACTGTTCCCAGCCATGACGGTTGGAACCTTTCTGGTTAATGTTTTCCAGAGCTGAAGGAAAGGAAATTAGCTGAAGGCAGGGAATAGCACCCCCAAACGAGGGGGTTTGCCCCCATTCACTCACATGAGCAGCCCAGATGAGATGAGGAGCTGCAGGTGAAGGTTTCCTCATGGATCAAGGGAAAAAATGGCAGTGAAAATAAAACAGATGAGGAGAGATTCACCTGCATCTCACTGTGATGAGCCAACGTTTGGTGCCGTCACTCACCTTCTGCTGCTGGTGCTGAGGGCCTTGTTCCTGGAGCAGGGGTCATCATTCCTGAGCGCAGGAATGCCGGTAACTCCTTAACAACGGTGAAATTGCGGGATGTAGCCCAGCCATGAAGGTTTGTGAGGCACCCAGAGCATGGCAAAATTCCCGAATGTCCGTGCAGGCGATGTCCAGACACTGGGAGCGGGGGAATGGGATCAGAAATCCCCCCTGGGGCAGGACAGCTGAGCTGGGCGAGCAAAAGGAGTTGAGCATCAGTGGAGATGGGATTTAGATGGGGAGCAGAGAAAGCCAAATCCGCTCTACCCCGGGGCCTGAGCTGCTGATCATGTTCCTTCTGATCCAGGAAAATCCCAGCGTGGGGAACACGGTGACCCCCGAGGCTGAAGGGAAGGAGACGGGGAGGATTTTACATCAGAAAAGTACAAGGGAGACAAGATGTGAATTAAACACCTTTGAGCCCTGCGTCGCCGCTCCACAGGCTTTGTTTGATGCGCTCAGGGCTGTGGGGGTGCTGCTGGAGAGGCCGGGGGTCTCTCCAGGCTGGTTCCGCACCCAAGGGAGGCCATTTGAGCTGTGCTGGGCTCCCATCAGAGCCTCCCCTGCAGGCAGCCGCTCTCACCAGCACAACACCCCTGCCTGCTGCCAGCCCACACTGCTTTGGGTTAAACTTGCCCCCTCCGGCGGCGTCCTGGCCCAGGGCTCGGGGTTGGGCTGGGAGGAGGCAGTGATCCAAGGGCTGTGTGCCTCAGGAGCGCTCCAAAGGGAAGCCAGGCGAGCTCCACCGAGCTCCGGCAGCGGCTGAACGTGACTGCAGCAGGGAGAGGGATCTGCTGGCTCTGGGGGGAACTTCTCCAAGCACTTCCTCTTTCCCGGTGCGGAAATCCGGGTCCCCCTGGAGCTGCCAGTGGTGGGGATGTCCCTGCTCTGCTCTTGCGCCTCCAGCACCCAGCGGGGTGAGGCTGGGGTGACCTGGGCTCAGGGAGACCCGGTTTGTGCACACGGAGTGCAGGAGACACCTGCAGATGTGGATTCTTCTCCTCCACTGCTGCTGGCCAAGAATGCCGAGACCATTCTGGCCAATATCGGTGATGGTGTGGCCAGCAGGACCACGGCAGTGAGGGAGGGATTGTCCACCACTGGGGCACCTCCAGTCCTGGGGACAATTCTGGGCACCTCCAAGAAAGACCTTGAGGGGCTGGAGCGTGTCCAGGGAAGGGAACGGAGCTGGGAAGGGGCTGGAGCCCCAGGAGCGGCTGAGGGAGCTGGGAAAGGGCTCAGGCTGGAGCAGAGGGGGATCAGGGGGAACCTTGTGGCTCTGCACAGCTCCTGACAGGAGGGGGCAGCCAGGGGGGTCGGGCTCTGCTGCCAGGGAACAGGGACAGGAGGAGAGGGAACGGCCTCAGGCTGGGCCAGGGCAGGCTCAGGGTGGACACCAGCAGGAATTTCCCCATGGAAAGGGTGGCCAGGCCTTGGCAGGGGCTGCCCAGGGAGGTTTGGAGCCCCCATCCCTGGAGGGATGGATGTGGCACTTGGGGACAGGGTCTGTGGTGGGCTTGGCCGTGCTGGGGCAAGGACCGGACTCCATCCTGGAGGTCTTTTCCAACCCTGACGATTCCATGATTCTGAAAAAGGAGCTGGCAGCTCCCCGTCCCTGCCAAAAGGAGACCTGCAGACTCAACATCCTGAGGGGCTGAGCCCCACACGAGCGGCTCCCTCCCGGCGCTGCATTCGTGGGGCTGAGCCCTTCCCGGGAGCGGGGCCAGCGGGGCCGGGGCGGCGGGGCCGGAGCCGCTCCCTGCGCGCAGCATCCCCGGGCTGGGCTGGAGGATGGGGAGGAGGGGGCGGCCGGG
>VZRN01001252.1:18266-30470 GCA_013397935.1 Dasyornis broadbenti
AAAAAACAAAAAAACAAAAAACCCTCACCAGATGTCCCAAAGCCTCCTTGAAAGGAGAGGTCTGGCAGAAGTCAGGTTTATTGGGAGCAATTAATTGTCCTGCTAAAAACCCTCAATGTTTTGGCATTTCATTAATAGGACGTAATCAACCACCAGGCTCTTTGGAGCGTGCTCCTCTGTCAAAGCCGCTGCTAATTGTCGTTATTTGATAGATTTCATGTTTATAATTACTCGCGTGTGACGCAGGGTGTGCTCTGAATAATCCTTTGTGCATTGTTTGCTGGAGCTGGGGGTGCCAGGAATCGCTGCTGCTCGCGGCTCCGGGGCTGGTGGGTGCCTGGGGAGGAGGGAAGGAACAGAAGCTCGGAAAAGTCTGAGTGAGGAGACACTCAGCTGCTGAGAGAGGAGGAGAAAAGGGCTCAGTGGAGCAGGGGATGTTCTGGGGGTGAGGATGCACCAGGGACGTTTCCTCCCTGCTCTGAGGAGCTCTTCAGCTCAGCTTCCAGCTCTGCGATATTTTGGTTTTTCTTGCTGTCAACAAGGACCTCCCTCCCATCGTTTAGTCCTGAATGATCTCGTGTTCTTGCACTCAGGGGAAAAAAAAAAAAAAATGAGCTAAGTATTGCAGAGAAAGAGAATCGGGATCTTTTTGTGTGTGAGCAGCCAGGGCTGAGCGGTGGGGTCGGTGGGATGGGATGGACCTCCCCTGGGATAAAAGTTTAATTCCCAAATTGATTTTTTCCTGTTTCCAGGTGAATTGTTAGAGGGGAGAAGGGACTGGAGATTTTCGTTGTGTTGCTGTCTTTTTTTTTCTTTTTTTTTTTTTTTTTAACCTTCTAACATAAACTCAGAGGCTTTCCAAACCTGGGAGATGGAAATTTTTAATTAATTAATCCTGGCTGAACGCAACTGGGGGCAGCAGCAGCCACTGAAGGTGGGAGAGGGCAGCGAAAACTTGGGGATTTCTGGCTGCAGAAGGTGAGGATGCGTTTGGGAGTTCAGAGGAGCCCGGGTGAGGGGAAATGCTGTGAGCCAGCGGTGCTGGCGCTGCTTTTGGGCCGTTTAAGCCTCTTTGGCGGTGGAAAGGGTCTTTATCCCCTCGCTGAGCGCTGCTCCTGCCCTGGGCACTCGCACTTAGCAGGTCCTTGCAGTTCTGTCCTCCCGGCGCTGGGGATCAGCGCCAGCCACGGGGGAGAAATGGCAAATAACAAACTCTGATTTCCCCGCTCCCCTGTGCGCTCACACGTGCGGCTCTCCGGAGGAAATGCGTGGATTTTGGAGCTGACCCGGGCCCCTCAGCTCTCCCTTTCTGCCGGGATTCAAAGGCAGCGGCAGCTGTTTGGAGACGCCGTGTCTTTTCAAGTGCCCTTCCTCTGCTTTTTCATTTCGATTTTACTGCGGAAGGTGGGAAAAAAAGCCCAGCACAAAACCCTTCTGAAGCTGCAAGTGCTTTGTAGTCCCTGAAGCTGAAGTTTGTGGCTCCTCAAGTGCCGCTCATTACGCGAGGTTGTCACTCAGATCTTGTTTGCTGCCTTGCAGAGGACTTTTTATTCTTCCCAGTTCCATCTTTGAGTGCTGAAAATGATCTGTTTGTAAAGTCCTTTTTACCCAGTGACCGCCGTGGGGAACTTTATTGTCCAAATCCCAGCCCAGTGTGTGCCAGGTCTCCGTTTCCTGCCTGAATCGGAGGAATATTTTGTTAGGATTATGCCAATAACTAATCAGGTAGAGCCCAAATACCATGAAGGCGTGAGGAGGGCACGTGGGGATGGGAAGGGTCAGGGCTGGGAATGGTCCCTGGAGATCCATTTCCATTTGTTGCTCTATCACCTCAGCAGATGCTCAGTGAATCGCACGTGTGTGGGTTAAAACCTCCTCTCTGCAGTCCCTAAATCCCTGTAAAAGGGATGGAATTGGCCTGGATGGAATTGGCCCGGATGGAATTGGACTGGATGGAATTGGACTGGATGGACTCATTTGCTGGAGACATCCTGTGTGGAAAAGCTGGGTCTGGCGTCTGCTGACCACGCAGCAAAGCGGGAGCTCTCGGAGGAGGCTTTCGGGCCCGGTGCGCTCTCAGCCACAGGACTGCATCCCCGTCTGAGGGGTTTTGTGGCTTTGCAGCCTGGGCTGAGGGGTTTTGTGGCTTTGCAGCCTGGGCTGAGGGGTTTTGTGACTTTGCATCGCTGTCTGAGGGGTTTTGTGGCTTTGCTGCCTGGGCTGAGGGGTTTTGGCTCGCCAGACCGGCCCGGAGTGCTCAGGGCTCTGTGCAGGGAGGCTCTGCTCTCTCTGCTCCTCTTCATAAATGACCCGAATGTGCCTCCCCGTGGCTCTGGGGTTCTGGGATCGATAAATACCGCTACCAACAGCAAACACAGACTGCTCCAGGACTGGCCTCCCTGCGAGGATCTGTTTTCAGGCCTGCTTTTAAAAGCGCCAGACTTTATTTTGCCCCTGCCAAGGCCGCTGCTCTCGGGTTTGTGGTGCAGGAGGAGCCACCTGAGCTGAGCCTGCTTAAACCAGACCCGGGCACTTCAACCTTCCTCACCTCCCCAGAGCTTCTCCCGAGCCCAGAGCAGCCTCTTGGAGCCCTGCAGGCTCTGCCTGTGGTGGCTTGGGCTCAGATTGCGCTGGAGGTGCCAAGTCTGTGCACAAAGTAAATTAAAAATGAAAAAATCTTTAAAGCTATTGTTAGCAGCCAGGGATGCAGGTGATGAGGGACACAGTGACTCTTCCCAGCACAAGGGTTTTGTCTTCCCTGAGCTGTGCTGGCTCCAGAGCAGCCGTGGGGATTTAGCCCAGCTCAGCCTCCCCCATGCTGGAGGCCAAGCCAGGCCTAACCACGACCCTCAGCTGTCACAGGCTCCTTGGAGACAGGGAAGTATGGAAAAGGAAACAGGAAAAGGACCAGGAATAGCAGTGGAGCCTCTCCGGGAAGCTGGTGGTGCCCCTGGCTGGTGCCTCGTGCAGGATCAAAGAGCCCAGGAGCTCCCCAGGTGCCACTCGGGGCTCTGTTTGCTCTGATCCCCTCTGGATCCAGCTGGAGATCACTCAGCCTCCCTCCAAGGATGGTGGCCGTGCCTCAGCTCTGGGGAACACGGGATCATTTCCTCCAAAGGCCCTGCTCTTCTTTGCTTTGGATGTTCAAATGTTGCTGTGCCCAGGGAGAGGCATCTTTAACACCGCCACTTCATTTGATGAATTTTTAAAGGGTTTGGAAGTGAGCTCAGGGACTTCCCAGCTCCTGTTCCAGTTTCCCAACCATCTGGCTGCTTCCTGAGTTTTCAACACATTCCTGCATTTCTTTCAGCCCTGAGAGGGCCGAGAGAGCAAAGCTTGTGCTGCTGTTCCACTCCTGTGTCCTTGGCCGTCCATGGAGGTGGGGTTTCCACCATTCCAGCTCAGACTCCCTCAGCCCGATCTGTGGGAGAGCTGGAAATCTCCATTGGATCCTCATCCCGCTTTTCCTCATTCCTGCCTGCTCCCTTTGACACCACCAGCTCAACATCAGGCTGGGATCCTGTCAGCCCAGGGCGCTCTCAGCCCCCGGGATCCATGGAATTCCAGCTCCGTGGAGAAGGCAAACACACAGCCCTGGCCAGCTGGGACACCTGGGCAGTGCCGAGGGTGTGGTGTGCTCCATGCCCGGGGCTGGGAAAGCACGAGGGACTCTCCAGGAGGGACTCTCCAGGAGGGACTCTCCAGGATGGATTCTCCAGGATGGACTCTCCAGGATGGACTCCCAGGAGGGACTCCCGGGCATCCTTTGGGCTGCACAGTGGACAGAGGGGAACGAGGAACCTCTTCCAAAGGGGTGACCACCAAGGGAGATCCAGGATCAGCAGAAATGGACCAGTCTGGCTGTGCCGGGGCAGCCCTTTTCTCCCAGGCAGGCATCGAGCTCATTCCCATGAAGATTTTACACATTCCAGCCTCGAGTGCTTCCAAACCCCGGAGCTCTCCCACGTCCCAGCCCTCCTGGGCCCCTTTTTGCTGTTTTCTCCCTGTTTCGGGCCTGGGTTTGGCTGCAGGTTCCTGTCTGAGGGTGCTGAGTGTTCCCTGGGGAGCCTCCGGCACGGGAGCTGCTGCTTGGCCTGTTCAGAGCATCCCTTGGAGAGCTGAGAGGTGCTGGATTCCAGAAGCTCTGCAGGGTTTCTGCTCAATGATATTAGAGCTTGAGAAAACCTAATAAACCTGGGCAGCAGAATCCAATCCAGGATTTCTCACTCCAGGGTATCGTGGCTCTCCTCCAGCACTAAAACACTCGGCAGGATCCAGGTAGGAGCTGATTTTCAGCTCTTCAGCCCTCAGGGGAGAGGCATTGTCATTTTTTTTTTTAATGGTTGTGGGAGCCAAGGTGGCAGAAGTGATTTCGGGAACGCTTTAAATCCACGGTTTGCTGCTATTCCAGTTGTGGGGGAGCTCACGGAGAGCAGAGCTGGAGTTTCCTTCACCCAGGGCTGGGCCAGGGGGTGTCACTCCTAGCCCCACAGGATCAGGGTTTCTAACCCTGTTTGCTGTGTTTGCAGCCCAAAAGGGATTTCAGGAGTGCTTTCAATCCATGGTTTGCTGCAGTTCCAACCCTTTTCAAGTGATTTGAAAAGGGATTTAAACCCCTTCCGAGTGATTTGAAAAATCAGTGTAATTGCTTTTAGTGGTGCTTGGGGCTGTCCAGGAGTTGGACTCGATGATCCTTGTGGGATCCATTTCCTTCCCAACCCATGATTGCCCTGGAGGGGGATTATCCAGAGAAAACAGGGATTGGTCACTGCCTGCATGGTTTGTGGTGGGAAACAAATGAAGCAAAGGGCTGGAAGTGTCTCTGCAGTGATACCTGAGCTGGCATTGCCTCTGTGTGTCCCTCGGACGGGTAAAATTCCCATTTCAGTGCCGGAGGGAGTGACATCTCCGAGTGAAATGCCTGAATTGGCGAGGGCTGGGGAATTACAGATGCGCTTAATGAAACAGAACCCCTTGTTGACGGCTCCTAATGTGCTGCTGGAGCAAACTGGCTCCCAAATAAAAATACTTAAAGTTACGATTAGGATTTATTTACATAATTGCTGCCAGAGAAAATTCCTGGAACGTGCTGAGCAGTGTAAGAGGAGCCTCCTGGCTTTGCCTCCCCGCTTTGCCTTGTCTCCAGGCTGCTTCGCTCCTGGGCGTGGGCTCCTGGGAATCCTTTGGGCTGCACACGGGACAGAGGGGAACGAGGAACCTCTTCCAAAGCAGTGACCACCAAGGGAGGTCCAGGATCCGCAGAAATCGATCCCAGCTCCGTGTCAGGGAGTGATGCTCACCAGGGAGGCTGTCACAGCTGCTCCCAGCGCAGGGGGGCAGGAAGGCTTCTGTTCCCGAATGAATCCATCCACGTTGTCCATGCATTTGGTTTATTGGCTGTGGTGGGAACACAGGGCTGAGGGAGAGCCAGATCATCCTTGTGATTGCAGAGTTGGCCGCAGCAGCGTTCTGGCGGTGGCAGAGAACCTGGCTGGAGTCACGGTGCCCTTGGGATTTGTTCCTGAGGGGAATTTCCCCAGGGATTTGCTCCCTGAGCCCCTGGGATCGTGCCGTGCTCAGGGATGTCAGTGCTGGCTTCCAAAGACACTGCCCAGGGTGTCCTGGCCGCCTGCAGCCCCGGTGGTGTCCCTGGGCCAGCTCTGGGTGCCTCTGGCTCTGCTGATGGATTCCCGCTGGAAATGTGCAGCCCAAAAACACAACAGGGCCGGGATGGGCTTGTGCTGATGGAATCCAGCCCAGGGGATGACAAATCTCCCTCGGAATATTTCAGTTGACTTTGGCAATCTCGCCTCCTGCCCGTGGCTCCTAAATCACTGTGTGAGTGCTGCTGACAGGAATTCCCATCCTGCCTGGGCAGTGGCTGCCCTTCCCTGGGCTCGGGGGTTTGGACCTGCGGGGTTTGCAGACACTGCCCTGCTCCAGCCTCCCATGGAGCAGGAGTTTTCCTCAGCTGTCAGATTTGGGAGATGGAGATATTCTTCGTTGGGCCCTGCTGGAATGGGAATGTTCAGCTCTCACCGCGGTCTCGTGCTGGGGGCCTGGAGTGACAAGGATCTCACCCAGGGGGGTTGGTTGAAGCCTGAGGGGGCTGCAGGTGGCACGGAGGGGCCTCAGAGGTGTCCAGACCCTTCCATGCCTTTGGAAGTTGTTCTGCAGGGCAGCTCTGGTGGCTGCCCCTGGATCCCTGGCAGTGCCCAAGGCCAGGCTGGACAGGGCTGGGAGCAGCCTGGGGCAGTGGGAGGTGTCCCTGCCCTGGCAGGGGTGGCACTGGATGGGCTTTGAGGTCCCTCCCAACCCAATCCAACCCAAGCCAGTCTGCGATCCTGTAACGTGTTCCCTGCCCGCCCCTGTGCCCTGTGATTATTGCCAAGGCTGAGCTCTGCAGTCTGAGCGCTGGGAAATCCCATTTTCCTGAGGCTGTGCTGCTCTGGCTCCTCTCCCTCCTCGCCAGCACCCAGCAGCAGCAGCTGCTTTGCTCTTTGTTGGTTCAGCTCCTGCCTCAGGCGCCCGGCCCATCCCTCACACCCCGACTGCCGCCCTTGGGTGCTGATCCCGCCCCCGCTGCAGGCCAGGCCGTGGCTGCGTTCCCACCAAACCGAGGCAGAGCACTCCAATAACGCCGTCCGTTCCCGTTTTTCCGGCAGGGAGAAGATGCCATTCCACCATGTGACAGCTGGCTTGTTGTACAAGGGCAATTACCTGAACCGCTCGCTCTCGGCCGGCAGCGACAGCGAGCAGCTGGCCAACATCTCCGTGGAGGAGCTGGATGGTGAGTGAGCCGGCTTTTCCCTGGATTTGGGAATGGGGAATGCTGGATGGTGAGTGAGCCGGCTTTTCCATGGATTTGGGAATGGGGAATGCTGGATGGTGAGTGAGCCGGCTTTTCCATGGATTTGGGAATGGGGAATGCTGGATGGTGAGTGAGCCGGCTTTTCCATGGATTTGGGAATGGGGAATGCTGGATGGTGAGTGAGCCGGCTTTTCCATGGATTTGGGAATGGGGAATGCTGGATGGTGAGTGAGCCGGCTTTTCCATGGATTTGGGAATGGGGAATGCTGGATGGTGAGTGAGCCGGCTTTTCCATGGATTTGGGAATGGGGAATGCTGGATGGTGAGTGAGCCGGCTTTTCCATGGATTTGGGAATGGGGAATGCTGGATGGTGAGTGAGCCGGCTTTTCCATGGATTTGGGAATGGGGAATGCTGGATGGTGAGTGAGCCGGCTTTTCCATGGATTTGGGAATGGGGAATGCTGGATGGTGAGTGAGCCGGCTTTTCCATGGATTTGGGAATGGGGAATGCTGGATGGTGAGTGAGCCGGCTTTTCCATGGATTTGGGAATGGGGAATGCTGGATGGTGAGTGAGCCGGCTTTTCCATGGATTTGGGAATGGGGAATGCTGGATGGGGAGTGAACCTGGCCTTTCCATGGATTTGGGAACGGGGAATGCTGGATGGGGAGTGAACCTGGCCTTTCCATGGATTGGGAATGGGGAATGCTGGATGGTGAGTGAGCCTGGCCTTTCCATGGATTTGGGAGTGGGGAATGCTGGACGGTGAATGAGCTTGGCCTTTCCATGGATTGGGAATGGGGAAGGCTCCATTCCACCTTCTCAGTGGTGTTCATGCAATTCCCGGGGGATTCTCCCTGTGGAGGCAGGTGGGAAGTGAGGTGGATCATGGACACAGAGACCAAAGCTGGGAGCTGTGGAGTGATTTCAGGCCCAGCTTTTGTCCTTCTGCACCTTTTGAAGCACTGAGCCTGCATTTTATGGGAAAAATGAGAACATTCAGGCCAATCCATGTTCCAAAGGCACCTTCAGGTTTGGGTCTCATTTCCTTTGAGGCCTTTCCAAAGGGAGATTCCTCTCCATGTCTCAGTATAAGATGCATGGAGGGAGCCTGTGGCCTGGGAATCTGGAAAGAGCTTGAAAATCCCGTTTTGCAGATGAGCGGTGGGGAGCAGACCAGCCCTAGCGTGGCACAGGCCATCAGGAAGTTTGTCCTTATCTGCTCGCTGGAGGATCCCAAACATTTTCCCCCTGGAAGCTGTTGTTGTTAATCCCTTCTGCCCTGGATGTGAGTCCAGGTGGAGCCCAGGCTGGTTCAGGAGGGAAGGTCTCTCTAGCAGAGGATTCGCGGCTCACCAGGGTCATTTCTGAGTTCAGTAATTGAAGTTGATGTTGTTGGCAGGTCTTTGAGTCTTGTGGAATGAATTGGAGCCCCTGCTTTGCTTCCCAGGGGATGTCTGGGACAAACCATGGTCAGAGTCAGGGGCCTCAATGGGGAATTTGTTGAGGAAAGGATCAAGGGAAGGGTGCAGGTTGGAACTGGTCCTTCCAGGACAGCTTGGAGGCGTTTTGGAGAAACAGGAGGCCAGCATTTCTGCCCACCCTCCCCTCTTGGTTAATCAGACCTTCATTTTCCTCGGAGCCTTTGGATTTGGGCGCTTTACACGAATTTAGCTTGGCTACAAACAGATTTTCCTCTTCCCAGTGAGGATGTGAGGACACAGCTCAGGTGAGACAACCTGAGGAACCGCCTCAGACCCAGGAACCGCAGCTCCCACCCTGGGCTCTCCTGAGCTGCAGGAGCTTGGCTTCAGGATTTGAGTTCAGCTGAACTGACCTGGCTCCGCTTCTCCCCATCTCAAAGGGGACAATTGCACGGCTTTGCCTCGTCCCTGTGAGCGCACGGGAGCAGGGATGGGCTCCTGCAGCTCGTTCCAAACACAAACAAGGATTGTCTGCCACTCCTGCCCTGACTAAAGCTGCTTTCATTGCCTGTGATTCGCACACACCTGCCAAGAGCTGGTTCAAGTGGCTGGGACCCCTGGCAGGGCCATCCGTGGCACGGGGGACGCTCATCCCTGGTTTGCTGGAAATGGGAAATGGGGCTGTGGCTGGGTGTGGGGAGCGAATCCAGTCTCAGTTCCACCCTTCCCCCTGTGCGGATCCCGGGAGCCCTCGGGCATCGCTTTGTCCCCGGAGCCCAGCCCCGCCTGGCCCGGGAGCACCCAGAGCTCCAGAGCCGCTCCTCGCCGCTCATTCCCGGCAAATGAAGAGAATGAGGAGCGCAGGAGCCGCCTCAGGAGCAGGAGCAGCCGAGCGCGGCTCATTCAGCCCCACTGCGGGTGGGAGCAGCCCCGAGCTGAGCGCAGGGGATCGTTCATCTCCTCTCAGAGCCCGCCTGCTCTCCGGGAGGCTGGGCACAGCTCTGTGCCCACCCATCCGTTCATTGCCTGCCTCTGAAGCACAGGCTGCCTTGCAGAATTAAACCCCGCTCTTTTCCTGGCAGCCCTTGCTTTAAACCCCTCTCTGCGAGGGCTTTGTGCCCCGGCCATGCTGTGCCCCGGTTCCGGGCCGGGCTCCACCTCGGGCTGGCTTTTCCCACCTGCACACACAGAAGTGGCACCAAACTGCTCCGTGTCTGAACAGCCAGGGCAGCAGAGGAAGCTGGAGATGCTTTCCCATGTGCCAGCAGTGTTCAGCCTCTGGAATTTCCCTTCCGAACGAAGCCGGCGCTCTCCATCTCCCTGTGTTTTGTCTCCAGCACCAGATCAGTGCCTGGCTGTGCTGGTAATTGCGGAGGGTTCGCTGCCCAAACCCCAAACAGAATTAGCCTTTCTGCCTTTGAGCATAAACTGTCTGAGGATGAGTAACAAAATGTTCTTCCTTGAGGAGTTAATGTCAGGCTGCTGGAGCTCAGTGGAGGGATCAAGCTGTGAGAGCTCCATGCCAATAACAGATTTGCATTTCATCTCCCAGCCTGGCGAAGAGACGCCAAAATTCTCCTTGGTTCCTTTTTCAATGAGAGTTCGGTCCTGAGGGAGTTCCAGTCTATTGAGAAATTCCGGTCACACAGATTCAGTGATGATAGGTTTGGAGCTGGGAATTTTCTGTAACGCTCCTCTGCGCTGGAGGCTCCAACAAGTGCCTGATCTGTTGGGTTTTTTCCAGCAGATTCCCCATTTTTTCCATGTCTGGCGTTGTGAGTGTGAGCACTGCTCACTTGGGAAGGGTTTCTGGGATGCGGCAGGGGAACGGGGCTGGCTGGAGCACGGCCTGGCCCTGCTCATCCTGCAGGGAATTCCAGAGAGTTCTCCCTGCTTGCAGCTGCAGGTGGGGGCTGGAGGAGAAGAGGGAGATCAGGAAATGGAAAAGAGTTGGGATTTGGAGGAATGTGAGAGGGAAGGAGCCCAGGGGTTGGGGTGAATGCTCAGGGTGCTGCTCTGCCTCTTCTCTGAGTTGTTCTTCTTCAAAGGAATATTCAGAATCCCAGAATCCCAGAATGGTTTTGAATGGACCTGAAATCCCATCCATCCCACCCCTGCCATGGACAGGGACACCTCCCACTGCCCCAGGCTGCTCCCAGCCCTGTCCAGCCTGGCCTTGGGCACTGCCAGGGATCCAGGGGCAGCCACAGCTGCTCTGGGCACCTGTGCCAGGGCCTGCCCACCCTCCCAGGGAACCATTCCTTCCCAAGATCCCATCTAATCCATATCCTGTCCATTTGAAGCCATTCCCTGTGTCCTGTCCCTCCATCCCTTATCCCCAGTCCCTCTCCAGCTCTCCTGGAGCCCATTTGGGCCCTAGGGGAGGCTCTAAGATCTCCCAGAGCCTTCTCTGGGTGAACAATCCCGAATTTCTCATCCTGGCTCCATGGGGAAGGTGCTCCAGTCCCTTTATCAACTTTCCCTGGCTTTGCCCCAAAATCTCCATGCCCTCCCCACACTGGGAACACCAGAACCGTGTCCAGTTTTCCAGGTGAGGCCTCAGGAGAGCCCAGGGAGTTTTCCCCTGTGAAACTTCCCCAACTCACAGCCGCCATCTGTCATCCCCAGCTCCACTCTGGATTTTTCCGTGCTGCTTCCTCCCGAGGCGCTGCTGGCAGCAGGGGGAGGCTGCGGGAGGAGAGGTCACTGTGCTGAGGGGCGTCTGTCCCAGGTTGCTGTTTGTGGGGCTGCAGAGCTGTGAGGGTGTGGGGAGCTGTCTCAAAGGGAATTGACTCACCCAGAGCCAAACTTGGAGCTCCTGGACTTTGTGGCTCCGGAGCTGGGAGTGGCAGCTGGTCCTCACGCTGGCTCTGAGGGGCTGGGAGCACCGAGGGGTCTCGGGTGGAATTTGTTGCCGCTTGCTTGGAGGTTCCTGCATGTGAAACGACAAATCCAGGCTGGGAGGGGCTGTGTCACACAGATCTGCTGGCTTTTGTTGGTGGCATAAAATCACGGCACAGTTTGTGCAGACTCTGAGCTTTTCCCGGCCCTCCCGAAGCAGCTCCTGTCCCCACGTTCTGAACCTGCAGGAGCATTTTTAATAAAAAATGCTGGATGGAAATAATCCTGCCAGGCTTGAGTCATCCACCTCCATAGGCACCATCTAAAGGGATTGTCAGAGGGAGAAACATCTCCGGAGTGGGAACGTGCCAAACCTCACCTGCGGGGAGGCACGTGCGGGGTGAGCAGGCTCTGGGAGATGAGAGTCGGTGCACCCAGTGCGAGCCACAGCAGCCAGAGAGACATTCCCAAGAAATCCTCACCTGAGCCAGATTCCTTTGGGATCAGCAGGCGGAAGTGCTGGCATCTGGTGCCTCAGCCCACGCAGCTCCTGCCCCACGTGGGGCTGGGGGTCTGTAGGGTTTTTCCTGGACCAGGAGGGGTTTCTTGGCTTCCTGCAGTCCCTAAGGCTGAGCTCCAAGGTGCTGGTGTTTTGCCAGCCCAGGAGAAGGGGCTGCAGGAGCTTGGGATGCAGGGGACTGCAAGGCAGGAATGTGGGGGCTTCCCTCGCCAGGAGGCTTTGCCATCCCTGTGGATTAGAAACCACGGGAAGTGCTGGCTTCTGCTTCTTCCCAGCGCCTCCCTCTGTCACCTGCTCCCACCTGCCTTGGGCTTCCATGACCCTGAGCAGCTCCAGGTGGGATCAGGCAGCGGGAGCAGGAATGGGCTCCAGGAGGGAGACCCAGGGGAGACAGGTGTCAGTCAGTGGGCTTGAGTCATGGAGCAGCAACAGGATCGGTCTGCTCTGCTGCCGAGGGCAGGGAGAGGAAAACAGCGGGAAAAGGGGAAAGGGAAGGGAAGGAGAGGAGAAAGGAAAGGAAAGGAAAGGAAAGGAAAGGAAAGGAAAGGAAAGGAAAGGAAAGGAAAGGAAAGGAAAGGAAAGGAAAGGAAAGGAAAGGCTGCCCAGGG
>VZRN01001252.1:30489-40536 GCA_013397935.1 Dasyornis broadbenti
GGAAAGGAAAGGAAAGGAAAGGAAAGGAAAGGAAAGGAAAGGAAAGGAAAGGAAAGGAAAGGCTGCCCTTCCAAGGGGGAATGTGTCACCTGGGCTCGCCTCCCCCAGAATCCAGGGACAGGCATCAGCATCTCCAAGGAAGGAGTCCTTGCAGCAGGAGAGCACAAATAAAATGGGATTGGCTGCCAAGAAATCCGGATGACAGGGACGCCATCTGGACAACAATTAAAGGATGGTTTGAACTCCAGCTCTGCTGACACAGGTTTGGGAACGGGCTGGCGAGACAGGGAGAGACTGGGGGGATATTCAGGTATCCTTGGGCAGGGCTGGAGGATTCCTGGATTGTTGGAGTGGAGAGGGAGCCAGTTTAGGCTGGACAAAGATGGGCTGGAGAGGGATCCGAGCTGTGCCTTGGTGCAGCTCCTTTGGGGTCTGCTGTGGGTGTCTCTCACTCCAGAGGTGCTGCTGAGGTTTGCTGCTCCCTGACATTCCATGGATCCTGCCAGGCCAATGCTCCTGTGGCTGGGAATTCACTTTCTGCAGCTCCTTCAGCCTCGGGAAGAGAGCAAATCCACCTCAAGGGCTAAACCCACTTTAAAAGGCATTTAAATCTTGCTGTGACACGTTTATCCGATTTTTAATAGGGATTTTTAATTTTTGATGCAAGCTGCTGGGCTGGATCATTAATTTTACGAGTTCTTCAATCCCTGGCGTTAAACCCTGGGTTCAGCAAGTCCCTGCTATTCCAGGAAGTGTTCCTGGATGGATCCAGGGCTCCCATCCTCACCTGCAGCCTTGCTGCTCTGCTGAGGTGCTTGGGATCCCTGCAGCCCAGAGCCCTGAGATTCCCTGGAGATTCCCTGCAGCCTGACTGCCTCTGCCCCTCCTGTTTTCCAGGACAGGAGGAGCTGTGGGTTCAGGAGGTGTTGGTGTGTGGGGCACACCCAGCCAGGTGCTCCCAGGGATCCTTTGGGATGGAGTCTCCCTGTCCAGGGCATCTCTCTCTGGCAGAGGGAGGCATCAATTCCTCACCGAGGCCTTTGGGGCTGGGCAGGGCTGGCAGTGCCACAGGAACAGATTTTGGCAACCTGGGAAGGTCTCCCCCAGCCCAGAAAGAGCCACGATGGTGCTGCTCCTTTGGATCGGGTGGGAATGGTCCCGGCCATCCAGGAAAGAGCCATCCTGCTCCTTCCCAAGCCATGGGAGCGAGGTCCTGGAGGAACTTGGGTGCTGCAGGAGCCGCAGCATCTCTGGGGAGCCAAGCGCTCGGGCCCCAGCTGAAAATCCCTCGGAAAAGCCATTCCTTCGCATTTGACTGCACAGGCCGAGGCACAAACCTGGATTTTCCCTGGATTTGGGCTGCCTTAGGCATCCCTGGGTGGCACTGGGTGCTGAGCTAATGCTCCCTGTGGGCCCTGCTGGAGGCACGGGGGTGGCACAAGGACAGGTCCTGGCTGCTGCAGGGACAGCGACGCCAGCCCGGGCTCTCACAGGGCCTCACCCGCTGCCTCTGAAGGTCCTTGCTGCCACTGGAGCAGAGCCTTGGAACTCATCCCCTGGGGTCGGGGTCGGTGCTCCCAGTTTGGGGTGGGCACATCCTGGATCCCAGCCCTGAACATCCAGCGGGGAACATCCATCACCCCCGGGCTCTGCGGGGGGACACTGCACTCCCGTCCCCTTGTCCCTGGTGCCAGAAATTTCCTGTCCTGTCCTGGGGCCAGGGCCTTGGCCCGGGGAGCTGGCACTGAGCAGGGTGTGAGGCCAGCAGAGCCACGACAATGCCGGGAACTGAACCTGCCTGTCCTCTCCCTCTGGCTGGAACTCTCCCATTCCCAGCTTCCCTTGCCCAGACGCGGGTGCTGAGACATCCCAGCCCCAGCTCGGATGGCAGCAAGGTGCCGAGCCCGGGTTTATGGAATGGATTCATGGAGTGCAGGGCGCTCCTCAGGATCTGCACGGGGGGCTCCCGAGGGGAGGGGAGGAACGGGGGGGCTGTGCCCCAGTGGGATGGGGCAGGGTGGGAGCAGAGGCTTTGGAGAGGAGAGGGGCAGCTGCCTCCAGCCCTGGATTTGGTGTTCCTGGAGCCAGGGAGGTGTCCTGGAGGGACAAGGATGCTCTGGGAACGCCGGGGAGGAGCAGGGGAGCTCAGCCCCCTTTGTTTCCTGCTCCAACCCTGGATGCCAGGAGTGTCCGGGTGCACAGGGAGTGTCTGGGAATTTTCAGTCTCCAGTAGTGCAGAACAGCACAAAGGCATTCTGAAAAAATGTTTCCTTTATTTTGATAACAATTCTGGGGCAAAAAAAAAAAACAAACCCAAACAGCAAAAGAAAGCAACCCCCAGGCTTTGGTAGTGAATGATGTTTGTGTCTCGTGCTCTGAATGCGCATCATTAGGATGTCATTTAGGAAAAGGCTCTCAAAATCAGCTTTTTGGAACACAAGCCTATTAGAAACATCTGGGCTGAGGCAGCATTTTGGATTTTAGGATTAATCTTTTGGGCAATTTCTTTTTCATTTGTGGGGAAACACAAATCCCATTACTTCCCTTTCAAGGAAACCTAACCCAGGGCGTGAGATTGTGTGAGCAGCGCTGGCTGGGCAGGGCAGCAACGGGGCTGTGGAATCCTTTGGGATTGCTGGTGCTTCCCGGAGGTACAGAAGCTTCGGAGCAGATTTGCCCTCAGCAATTCCCGATGTTTGCACACAAGGAGGGAATTTGTGCCTTGGGAGTGGGGAGCTGTGTTTGTGCCCGAGGGGTGAAATGCCCAGCTCAGGAGCTTCGCTGGAGCCCCTGACCGCTCGGTGAGTTTGATCGCAGCAGCGTCGCAGCAGGCGAAAGGAGAAAAGGACAGGGTTGGGTGCCCTGTCCTGCTCTGCTCCTGGGGCAGCGCGAGTGAGCTGGGCTGGGGAGTGACAACAGCCCTGGCTGTACCTCAGAGACTGCAGCGAGAGGTAACAGCCCCAGGGCAGGCCCTGCCTCCCCAGTTCAGCTCTGATTTTTTCAGTTTGTTGGAGCCTAAAAATGAAAAAAAAAAAATAATAGGAAAAAGTAGGGGGATCCATTTAAATCTGAGCCAAATCAGCACATTTGGGTTTTTGCATTTTTCTGCCATGAATCGGAAGCTGTGGGGGGAGGAGGAAAAAAAAAAAAAATCTCATCTGTTCCAAAACAAAGTGTTTCATTTTGAGCCTGAGCTTCTGCAGTCGGTTCTGCTCTGAAGGTGTGGCAAACGTGCAGAGTTTGCCTGGCCACGTCCCAGCTTCCACGGAAGGAGCCAAATCCCAACATTTCCTTCCAGCGGGAGCCCGGGCCCGCGGCTGGAGCAGCTGCTGGGAGCTGATGAGGTGTCTGGGAGAGGCTTTGGGAGAGCTCTGCAGGAGCCACGTTGCCTTGGGATGGCTCCTTTGCAGCCCAGCAAAGGTGTGGGATGAGGATCCAGGATCTGCGGGATCGCTCCCATCCCGGCACAGGAGCCGCCCCAAGGCTTTGTGTCCCCAGGGTGGCTCCCAAAGGCTGGAGCTGCTCCCCTGGAGCTGCCGGGAGCCGAGCCCGGGGTCTGGCAGAGCCCAGGAACGGCCATTCCAGCCCAGCAGCACAAACAGCCGAGGTTCGGCTTGGCTGGGATGCAGGAGGGGCACTGCCCCTGCCCAGCCCGTCCTGGGCCTTGGGGAGCCGATGGCTTCCCCACAGCTCATTCCAGCTGCTCTCCAGGCACCTTCCTCCACGGCTTTCCTTCGCTGTGCTCCCCATCCTCCTTTTGTCTGGCCCTCCTTTCTCACAAGGAAAGACTGAAACGTGTGGGCTGAGGGACGCGAGGCAAAGCAAGCACAGGGCCTGGTTAAACACAGGGCTCCGGAGAGGGGCCTGGCTGCTCCTCAGGTTCCCCGCAGTCCTGCACTGGCTCTGCCGTTTCCAATCCACGTTCTTCCCTCCTTGCATGAGATCTGCTCTGATTTCTGCAGCTCCCGCCAACAGGAGCAAGGCCGAGGTGTCCCTTGGGCCTGGCCAAAGTGCAGATGGAGATGGGATTGAGGGAATTCTGTGGGATAACCTGGACTGATGATGCGGATGGATTGATGGGATTGAGGGAATTCTGTGGGATAACCCCGGGCAGCTGGGAGGAGCTTGCTGGGTGTCAGCTCAGGGATGTGTAGGAACCTTCAAGCCAGAAATACTCGCTGAGGGTTGCGGTGACTTTTTTAATTTGAGTGGGGAGAGCAGAATGTGGCAGCCAGGAAAAAACCCATGGTCCAAAAATAGTAGTGGCCCTTTAGGGAAGAGGAAGTGCTATTGCACTAAAAACAGCAACCCCAATTAAATGGGAGCATTTAAAGCAGGGAATTGCTAATTACCTAGATGTGGATGAGGCAGGCACGGCAAACAGATTTACTGGGGAGCTTTTAGCTCCGTACATATGTCCACGATGATTTATTTTCTTGCCACGAGCTCAGATTTGTCTGGGCTTTGTAAATATTGTGGGTGATGGCTGTAAAGATTTCCATGGATCAGCTGGGAAAGAGCCAGCTTCGGCCAATCATGGCCACCAGAGCTGGAGAGTTTAATTAATGGGGATCTGGGGCGTGGCCAGGCCCATCCTCAACCCTTAATTAATTGCTCAACCCTTGTTTTAATTAACCTTTGCTTTAATTAACCCTTGCTTTAATTAACCCTGGTTTTAAATACTCCTGGCACATGAAGGGGAGGGACCCTGCAAACCCCACTCGTGGAGGCCTCGTGTGACTCCGCTGGAACAAAGCACTTTTCCAGGCAGGTTTGTGTTTGTTTCATGGCACAAGAGGGGCACAATATTGATTTATTTCTGTATTAAAAGATTAATTTCCCAGCTGGGATGTGGGAAGTGGCTCCTGCCTCGTGTGGAAGGCGGTGGGGATGTGTCTGTGGGGTGGGCATGGACATCCTGCACCCACAGGGTGCCCTCCTCTCCAAAAATGGATTTCCAGCACTTTTCCTCACATCACTCCTGCTTTGACATGAATAAGAATAGCAAAGAGTTCAGAGAAAGTAGTTCTGGCATCTACCGTATTTAATTTGCTCCAACTTTCATGTGGAGTTTAATTTAGACTGATGAGAGAGGCAGCTTTATGAGTATAAAACTCCATTAATTACGGATCCTGTCTTAATTATAAATGGCTCTGTTTTAAAGGAAGTTTTACAAGCAAAATTAAGACTTGGAGCAGTTCAATCCATACAAACATCAATTAGACCCGACTTTGTACTCCAATTAATTTATAAAGCTTCCCAATGAAGCAGAAGAAGGGTGGCACTTTGTACTCCTGGCTCTGCCAGCCCCAGGCACTGGGAGGTCCCTGTGCTTTCACCGGAGCCTCCTCAGGACCAGCGTGGCTGGAATAACACCCTTCCCAAGGCTCTGGATTTTCCCAAGGAAACCAGCAGAGTTCTTTGTCGAAGTGGCCCGGCCTGGCACGAAGTGGAGCAGATTTGTTCTCTCAGCTGTGGCCCAGCAGAGCCTGGGGTTCCCAGGTGGAAAATCCCGTCCCAGCAGGCCCTGGCTGCTCTGAGGGGCTCTGGGACAGCCCAGGCCGGGACACGGCCACTCGTCCCAAAGATCCCACAACTCCAGATGGTTCGGGTTGGAAGGACCTTGGAGCTCATCCCTCTCCACCCCCTGCCGTGGGGGCTTCACCATCCCAGGCTGCTCCAGTCCATGTCCATCCTCACCCTGGCCTCGGGGGTTTAGGGAAGCCAAGCTCGAGGCTCTGGAATTATTTGAAGCTGGGGAAAAGGCGGGCAAAGCGAGCCAAGACCCGCTCGGAATTCCCAGCAGGTGTTGGAGGTTTGAACCCTTTCAAGCGGAGCCGTTTGGGCCGCAGCAAACTCTCCCAAGGTTGTTTTAGCCAACAGGAGCAGCAAAGTCTGACTCCAGAGCAAGCTGGGTACGGATGCACTGCCCTGCTTTGGTGCTGGGAAGGATCTGGGCTCTGGTGCTGCCAGGAATCAGGGAATGAGGGATTCCCGAAGGGACAGAACTGCCAGGGGTCAGGGAATGAGGCCTTTCCCAAGGGCCAGAACTGCCTGGTGGGATTCTGGGGCTGTCCTGTGCAGGGCCAGGAGCTGAACTGCCATGATCCCTGTGGGTCCCTTCCAGCTCAGGATATTCCATTTCCATACACCCAGCAGAGATGTTTGGGATTTTTCCTCACTTTTCCTGCTCTGCGCTGTTGCTCAAATACCCTTGGAGAGAACATCAGATGGAGAACGAGGAGCTGCTTTCGTCCTTGCTCAACTCCTGGGTGGCCTGGGCCGCTCCTGGAGCCGATCCTGCGTGTCCAGGATCCTGTGGAGCGCCCGTGCTCGGCTGCAGGCGCTCTCCTCAGGGCAGCTGGCACCGGGATACACAGAAGGAGCACAGCTGGGATTTCTCTGCTCCTCCTCATTCCTTGGCCGCTGTGGGATCCCCTGGAGCTCTTGGCAACCTGCAGCACTCGCGGCAGCTTTTCCTGAGAGCTCTGGAGGTGTTGTTGCGGTGTCTCCGGGATAACAGGCAGGTTTTGTCCAGCGCAGCGGGATCAGCTGCAGAGGGATGTGGGGAATGTCTGGGAGCAGAAGTTGCTTCCCAGCCTAGGATAAAGCAGCAGCGGTTTCTGCTTGGAGGGAGAAGCTGCGTCCATGGAGAGGAGTGGAAATGGAACAGAAACTTTGGATTTTTCCCCCTGAACCGACTCTAAACTTCACTCCCTTGTCAGTGCATCCTTAGGGAGACAATTCCTTGGCCCTTTCTCTCCTGAGGCGTTCCCATAGCAAACTCCTGAGCGAAGGTGTTGGAACAGGATGCTCCTCCCTGGGGAGAGCAGCTGCGCACCTCTGGCAGAGCCCCGGGAGGCACCAGTGGTGTGGGAAAGGGATTGGCGCTGGACTCCGTCCCTCCCTGCAGTTGCCTCCGTGCTGGAAATCCACACCAGGGGCTGGCTTTCCTTGGAATTTAATTCCGCACTTAATGGCAAAGCTGCCAGGAGCAGTCAGGTGGGTTTGTGCCGTGTTTCTATTTCCTCTCCATCCGAATTGATTCGTATTTGCAAGAAATACTTCCAGAGTCATTTTCTCAAACAGCCCCATTATTGCCAGGGGGAATTCGGTGCAGCTGGAAGCTGGGAGCAGCTCCGCTCTGCACGCTCAGCTCGAGATCATTCCCCGGCATTTCTCCTGTGCCAGGAAGCAAAGGCAGCCTGGATCATCCAGCTGCTGGCAGAGGGGGAAGCTGCTCTGCCTTGGGAATCTAAAGGCACTCGGCATCTCTTCCCTGCGCCCTTGAGTGCAGAGCAATCCCCGCGCCGTGAGCAACGATCCCGGGAAACGATGGAATCACTGGTGGGGTGCTCTGGAGAGCTCTGTAGCAACAAGAGCTTGGAGAGCCCAGATCAGAGCTGGAGCAGGGGGGAGGTGGAATTGATTTCCCTTCCTCCCCTGCTGGGAGATGAGGAGCAGAGAGGTCCTGCTGCGCTTGTGGAAGCTCTGGGAGCTGTTTGCTCCACGGGGCAGTGCCTGGTGCTGCTCCAGGGCTGCTTCCCAGGATCTTGCTCCCATCCGAGGCTGGCTGCTGCTCCACCAGGCTGCCCTGGAGGTCTGGCTCCCCTGGGACACCACCCTGGGAGCACTGGGAGCGCTGGGGTGTGCTCTAGGCCAGCCCTGCCCTGCGCTGTGGGGTGGCTGCAGGGCAGCAGGAAGGGCACGGCCCCTCGGAGCCGCTCCCACTCCTGCCAATTCAGAGCTCCAATTTCCATGGCTCCAGGACCAGGGAATGTCTCCCTGCCCACTGCCTAAAGGGCACCCCTTGAAGCAGCCCCAGCTGGAAGAAGTCCTCCCTGTCACTTTATATTCTTTTCCTTGTCGGCTCTTGCTGCACCATTTTCTTTCCCCCTGCATCCTCATTTCTTATCCGGTCCCTCGTGTGAACAAGAGGTGCCGCATCCCTCCCTGCCATGGCTCCGTGCTATAAATATCCCTCTGAGCAGCGGGAACACGGGCTGCGTGTGCCTGGATGTGTCCTGGACCCTCAGAGCCGTTTCTCCGATGTTGTGTCTTTAACGGGAATTCGCTGATGAGGTGCGGAAAGGGCTGCAGGAGACGCCTGGGCTCGGTTTCACACAAAGAGTACTACGGTTGCTAAGAGACCGATCCTTCAACTTTGGAAATCTTCGTCCCCGCTCCGTAGATTGTCTTGGCAAATTGGACTTTCTGAGCTGGCAGCAAACGGGGAAGAGTAACTTTTAAAAATAGAGATAATTTGGGTGACGTCAAAGGCATCTGGTGTCCTTTAGCAGCGATGGGAGACGGATCTGTTTTGCTGTGTGTGTGTAAATCACTGCTCACGCCTGCACCCGGGGCTGGGTTATTGATCATTAATTGATCCCCTCGAGTTCGGGATATTCAGCCGGGTTGATTTCCATGGAATGAGCTCTGGGATTGCCCCACGGGGGCAGCTCTGGGCTCTGAGCAGAGCAGGGACAGCCCCGGGCTCGGCGGGGACTCAGGGACAGTCCCTGCTTCACCTTCCCGGGAATTGGGCTCCTCACCCCCGCGGGGTGCGTTCCTGCCGGGATGCTGAGGGCGGCGTTCCCGCAGATCCAGATCCTCGGCCCGATTCCCACCCGGAATCGCTGGGCGAGGGAAAGGGGTGGCTGGGCTTCGTCACCCTCGTCATCCCTGATCCTTTGGCTCCGGAGGAGCCTCGGGAATGGCAAAGGAGGCTCGGAATGGCAGCCGGGAATCCGGGAGGGACTGGGGCCGGGAATCTGGGACTGGAGATGGGAATCAAGCAGGGATTGGGGCTGGGAGTCAGGCGGCGACTGGAGATGGGAATCAGGCAGGGACTGGGGATTGGAATCAGACAGGGATCCTCTCTGGGAATCAGGGCTTGGGGCTGGGAGTCAGGCAGGGATTGGGGATGGGAATCAGGCAGGGATCCTCTCTGGGAATCGGGCACCTGCAGTGCCTCAGGTGGGTCGTGGCTGCTGTGGCTCCTCAGCGCTCTGGGAAAGGCTCTCCCCACCCCGGTGTGGCTCTGCCTCCCCGGCAGAGAGGGATGGCCCAGCAGCAACGATCTCCTCCAAAGCTGGGCTTCTCCAGAGCCCGGAGCAGCCCACTGGGATTTTAATATCCGCTCTGAGATGCGGTTGCAGCCTCTGTGCGTTCAGGTTCTCGGGTTTTTCGGAATTTTTAGAAACGTTCCTTTGTTCCAAGGACCAGCAGATACAGAAGTGGCCGCTGAAATGTAAAAATTAACGTGGGATCAACTGAAGAATTAATGTGAAATCACCTGTGGGAACGAACAGGAAATCCCGGTGGGTTTCTGCTGACTGCTGCAGTGTCCATGGAAATATTTACCCTAGGATATCAGGAGTGGGATATTGGGAATACGGATGTTCTCAGCAGGTGGAACGGGGGCCCTGAGGGCTGAGGCTGCTGCTGCTGGAGGTGACCTGGTCACCAGAACGGACGGAGCCCCACAGAAGCTTCCCAGGAGCAGCAGCCACTCGTTCTGGGTGCATTTCCATGGGAACGGGCGTTCCCGCAGGTTACCTGGAAGCGTTCCATGTGTCTGGGAGCAGAACCACCAAAACGCCCTTTCCACAAATCATGTTTTTCCAGGGGAAGGGAGAAATAAATGAAAATCTGCCAAATTCTGGGTCAAACGACGCCTCGGAGGACAAAGCAGAGAAGGCACTCGGTCTGGAGGCAGAGCTTTCCCAGCCGTGCTGGGTGAGGAGCCCTGGGCTGTTTGTCCGTGTGCCATCCCCGGGTCTCTCCCAGCTGAATCCACGATGGAATCCTCCCGTTTATTCCCGATTTTCAGCGCAGCCCTGGTCCCTGCCAGGTTTGGGGGACGCTGGCAGCACCCGGAGCCCGAGGCCGCAGCAGCCCAGGGATCACGGCCCCGGGGTGCAGTGAGAGCTGGATCTGGGGGTGCCGAGCTGCTGTGCTGAGATTCCCAAGAACCAAGTGAAATATTTTGACATTTTCCATGGGAAGACGCTGAGGGGGGGCGTTGCCATTAGGAAAAAAAAAAAA
>VZRN01001252.1:40624-102628 GCA_013397935.1 Dasyornis broadbenti
AAAAAAAAACCCACCCCAAAAAACAAGCGTAAGAATAGCAGATGGAGGCTGGAAATTCGCTTTTTTTTTAGCCGTAGTAGCTGCAGCCTCGCTCCCCAGTTCACTCAAGGACGAGCCGCTCGCCGCTCTCCGGTCGCTCCTTTGGGCGCCCGAAGGTGCAGCCGAGGGCTGGGATGGGCTGGGAGCCTTGGGGCGCTCTTATCTCGGCTCTTATCTCACGGAACCGCCGTGGCGGGCTGGCGGTGATCGCCGAGCGCTCGGGGCGCGCTGGGGGCGCGGTGAGGAACCCCATCTCTTTCAGGGTGGGATTTGCACCCCAGAGCAGCCCGGGGTGGCTCCGGCGGAATGAATTCCCCGGGGAATCGTTGTTCCTCCTCATCCAGGAGACGCAACAAAAGCAGCGATGGGTGCCCAGGGAAACCACCGGGAAATAAACCCGAGAAGGGACGAGCGGGAAGGTCAGGCAGGAGCAGGGAGAGGTGCGGGAAGGGAAGGGCTGGAGGAGGAGTGGCGGGAGAGGACGGAATTTTGGGATGGATTTTCGGGATGGATTTTTGGGATGCGGATGGAGAGTTGAGCACCCGCCAGGCTGGGAGTCAGGCCCGGCTCTGCCAGCGTAGGTTGTGCCCGTCAGAAAGGGAACGATAAAAATCCTCCTTTCCCTGGTTCTTCCCTGCTCCTCCCGGAGGAGGGGGAGTCGACGGGACACGTGCCCGGCAATGGGGAAGCTGTAAGGTGCAGCTGTTAAATGGGAGCAGAGGCAGGGAAGGAATTAAAAGCAAACCCAGCTCCCCCCTTTCCCTGCACAGCTCTGGAATGCTCAAACAACTCTGGCGAGGGAGGGCCGGGCTCCCGTGCCGCAGAAATCTCCACCCCAGGGACAAACATCGGGATAAACTTTCCCGGGAAACCCTTCAGAGCCAGCTCTGCTCCTGCTCCCCTTCTGCCCCCAAACCGGGACTGATTTGCTGCTTCCTCCTTGCTGGACTTTCCACCCTTCCAGTTCTTCCCAGCCTGGGATATTTGGGAATTTAATTCCTGTTGTGGCTGCTCCCTCTTTGAGCTGGTGAGCAGAGGTGCTGGTCAGGGTGATCGGGTGGCCGGGCTTGGGCAGCGCTTGGAGCAGCCTGGGCTGGTGGAGGGTGGAAGGAGATGACCTTCAGGCGCCTTCCAGCTCAAATCCCTCCAGGATTCCGTGATTCCACGGGGCAGGATGAACTTCCTGTTCCCAGACCTTTCCTGGTTTCTCTCCTTTTCCCCCCTTTCCTCCTCTAACAGGGCTCAGTGTCAGCTGCCCACGTCTGGGAGCACATGGAGACACTGCTCAGGGAAAGGGGAACAAATATTGGGATTTCTGGCCCCCCCAGGGAGGGGTGATCCCGGTGCTGGGTTTCCCCTGCTGCCAGCCCGGCTGGGCAGGGGCAAAGGGCAGCTCCTGGGGCCTCGGCACCCCCTCCCCTGCCGTCCTTAAACACAAACAGGGCTGGTTTGTGGATCGGGGCACAGCATGGAACGGGAAAGATCCCAAAGCTTCTCCCAAGGCCCGGCCCTGTCTGTGGAGAGCCCGGCTCCATGGAGCACATCCCCTCCCAGCCCTGAGCCGGGAGCATCTGTTGCCATGGCGACTTGGTGGGGAAAGGCATCTGGGGAAAGGGCTGCTGTATTTTTAGCTTCGGGTAATGAAACGGAACCGCTGGAGGGGAAGGTGAGGGGCAGCTGGGGGCCACAGGCTCCTGGAGAGGGCTCGGGAGGATGCTCAGGATGGGCAGCGCCTGGGAATGACCCCCGGGATGGGGATGTGCCCAGCAGGAGCTGTTCCATGGCAGGATAACGAGGAGGCTCTGCCCGAGGTCACGCTGCTCCTGTACTCCGTGTTCAGCCTATAAATAGCTCTGATCTACCTCTGCACCAGTGGTATTTATAGAGAGAGCAGGGAAAACAGCTCCGGTGCTGGTGGGAATGGGTTTGGGAAGGATGTGCCAGGCTTGGCCAGGAGCTCAGGTGTCTGAGAGGAGCAGAAACCCCAAATGTGGTGGAGTTTCTGCTCCGCTCCAGGCTCCAGGTCGAGTGCTGGTAACGCAGCTTTGGGGCAGAGAGGGCCCTCAGCTGGGGGGGTTTGGATTTTCCACAGCAGAGCCCTGGGCAAGTGGGATCTGTCCCTGTCGTTATCCCTGTCATCATTTGTCCCTGACATTTATCCCTGTCCTATGGATCAGTGTCACTCTCATGGAAACTTCTCCACACTCGTGTTTGACTTCCTAAAACCCTCTCCCAGCTCCTGTTTTTGCCCTCCAGGAGAGCAGAGCCCTGTTTGTGTTTAAGGACGGCAGGGGAGGGGGTGCCGAGGCCCCAGGAGCTGCCCTTTGCCCCTGCCCAGCCGGGCTGGCAGCAGGGGAAACCCAGCACCGGGATCACCCCTCCCTGGGGGGCCAGAAATCCCAGTATTTATTCCTCTTGCCATGAACCTCGTTCTTCAGCTGTCACAAGTTGGTTCTCAAATGAATCGGTCTGGATGCAATATTTACTGCCCTGGAGCTCTCAGGCCAGCGCGTGAGAGGAGACTTCAGTGCAGCTGGCGGGGTCTGATGGGATTCGTTCCGAATCCAAAGGCTCTTGGAATGACGAGCCGATGCTTCGAGCAACCTCCCCACCTTTCCCTGCCACCAGCCCGGGCTGGCGGGGACACAAAGGGAATTCAGCTCCAGGCAGTCCCAGCTGAAGCAAACCTGAGCCCAAAGGGTGGGGATTTGGGGATGGGGCCCGATGTTCTCGGAATGAACGGGCTCTTCCCTGCCTGCATCGCTGGGCTCCTGCGCTGGATTAAAACTGATCTGATCTCGTTGAGATGAGCACTCCTGGGGGCATTTTCAGCACTCCTGGAAGCGGCCTGGCCCTTGCCCAGGGAACTACCCGGGCAGGAAGCAGCCCAGGGAAACGGGAGCAGGGGAAGGGCTCAGCTCGTTCAGGAGCAGATTTGGACAGGTAAAGCTTTAAATAAAGCCTAGCAAAGACCAGCAGAGCCATCCCTTGGTGTGCTCTGGTGCTCCTGGCTTTATCCCAGCAGCACCCAGGGTCTGCTGCCCCCGACCCTGGGGACAGGAGGGAGGTGACCCTGGCAGACCCTGGAGGACTGGGCAGATTTTCCTGGATTACAGAGCAGACCAAGCGTTTTCCATCCTCCAATTCCTGATGGAGAATGGAGGATTTTTAACTTAACTTGGGTTTCTTTTCCAAAAGACCCTGCTGAGCTTTCCCTCCCACTTGTCCAGTGAAATGCTTTCCCATGAAGGTGAAATTCCTCTGAGCCAAGCTGAGCACACTGGTGTTCCCATTCCCCATTCCCCATTCCCAGAAGGGAGATGAGGGAGCATCCCGTGATTCCCTCTCCAAGCATGGGGTTGTTGATGGAAGGAACTGGCACCTCTTTCCCTCCTCACCTCCAAACAAAACCTCTCTGGTGAGAGAGGAGCTGGCACAGGCTGGAGCCGTTAAAAGTTAAAAAACAAACCAAAGTCAGGTGTCAGGAGCTGAGCCAGGCTGAGCACGATTGATGGAAGCGATTCCTTGTGTGCCATCAGCGTTTGCATTGATCTGGGGCTGTCCAGTGCTGCAGGAACGTTATAAATTAGAGGAAAGCTGGGAGAAGGAGCAGGGGATGGAAATCACCCAGGGAGACAGCAACGGGGCAAGAGGAATCAGCCTCAGATTGGGCCGGGAGAGGTGCAGGTGGGATATTGGGAATGATTTCTTCACTGAGAGGGCGGAGGGCCCATCCCTGGAGGGGTTTGACAGCCCTGGGGATGTGGCGTCTGGGGACAGGGGGCAGTGCTGGGTTAGGGGTTGGACTCGATCTCAGGGGGCTTTTCCAGCTTTCCTGACGATTTCGTGACTCTGATCCCGTGATTTCCCCTGCGCACAGGAGCTCTGGGGCTGCACAGAGGCTTCTTGGTGTGCATTAACACATCCCGGTCACCCCGGGCTGATCCAACATTCCCCGTTAATGCTGGGAAAGGCAACAGGTGCTCCAAATCCACGGAATCCTCCTCCATAACCGCTCCTCCCTTCCCTCCACAGAGATCCGGGAGGCTTTCCGAGTGCTGGACCGCGATGGGAATGGCTTCATCTCCAAGCAGGAGCTGGGCATGGCCATGCGCTCCCTGGGCTACATGCCCAGTGAGGTGGAGCTGGCCATCATCATGCAGCGCCTGGACATGGATGGTGAGTGCTGCCGGGGATGGACTGGGGCTGGACATGGATGGTGAATGATCCCGGGATTCCTCTCTCCTGGGGATGGATTGGGGCTCAAGCAGAGCCAGCAGTGCCTTTGGAATGTCCTTGGCAGGGCAGGGGGGAGCCTTTCCCGCCGCCTGGAGCCTGCAGGGAGCTGGGTGCAGATCCAGCCTTGTCCCGCGGTTGGGACAGGAGGGAAACACTGAAATCCTGCCAGAGCAGGCTCTGGAGGGATCCTTGGAGAGCCAGGGAGACGCCAGAACCCTTTGGGAGACGAGAGCAGAGCCTGGGGAGATGGGGGCAGTGAAACTCTCCTGGATTCCTGTCTGGGCATTCCCGATGTCCTGGGAGAGGACAGGACAATCGTCACCAGGGCAGAGCCGAGGCTGCCCAGGCAGAGGAAGGGATGGAAAACCTGGCAGGGAGAGGGGATGAGTTGTGGGAATGATCTCATCCCGTATTGAAAAGGGAAGGAAAAGAATCCATCACTTCCAAAAGTGTTTTGTCCCAGAGTGATTGTGTGCCCCTTGCTCTCCTGTGCTGGACTTGTCCTCAGCTTTGGCAAAGCCAGGCTCAGCATGGTGCCAGCTCCTGGGGTCTTTTCCCGAAAATGTCAGCTCTTTTGGAAAAAGAGCGCTGGGGACTTGGCTCCCGGTTCTGATTCGTCTCCAGTCCTTGCCTGACTCCTGCTCTGCCAGACTCTGCTCTGTGCACACTCCTGGGGTGGAGGGAGCTGGAGTTAAACCTGGAGGGATGGGAATTCCTGCTGAGGCTTTCCAGAGAGCTCCATGTGCTTCCCACAGGGGTGGGGGCTGCACCCCCAGCTCCACAGTCCCAGTTCAAACTGGTTTTACTGGTGCAGTGTTGGAACAGGGGTTTGGGGGCTGTGCCACGGGAAGGTGAGTGGGATTCAAAGCAAGTCAGGGAATGGGAAATTCCTGAGGCACGGAGCAAAGGGGGGAATGCTCTGGGAGAGGTTTGCCTTGCCTGCAAATGGCATTAGTGCTCTGCAGCCTGGATTGCCATCGTTATGGCTGCTTTTCCTCCCAAGGATTCTTCGTCGTTTCCTGGGATTTAACCTGAAATGCGGAGTGAGAACCAGCAGCAGCTGCCTCCTTCCTCTCCCACTGGGAATGAGCATCCTTCAGGAGCAGCGCTGGAACCCAGGAGTGCTGGTTGTGCCCAGCGCTCCCAGTGCTTCCCATGTATTCCTGGGGAGGGTTGCTGGGTTTTTCCGGGTTTTTCTTGGTGTTAGGTGGGTTGGAAGCTTGGATGGATAAAGGTCGCACTCAAGGAGTCTCCAGGAAAGGCAGGGGGAGGTGAAATGCTCTGGCCCGGGCCCTGAGTTATGATGTGACAGCAGGGAGAGCAGCCAGACATCCATTCCTTCCCAAAAAATCTGCTGCCAGGGCCTGGAGATGAGGTAAGGGAATTGGCAGGGACTGGGATTTCATCAGAGCCTCTCCAGGTGAGCACCCCCAGCTCTCCCAGCCTGGCTCCGGAGGGGCTCCAGCCCTGGAGCAGCTCCAGGGGCTCCTCTGGGCTCATCCCTACAGATCCACGTCCTTCCTGTGCTGGCTGGGGGCAGCTGTTGCTCTCTCTCCTCCCAGAAGTCACCGGAGCTGTCTGGAATTAAAACTCTGTTCCAAGGCCCAAGTTTCGTGCCAGCCTTTCCCCGTTCCTGCTGCAGTTCTGGGATGAGGCTGTAATTAGGGAGAAAATTCTCTGCCTCGTGCTGGGCTCAGGGTCAGGCTGGCGAGGAGGCTCCGAGCTCCAGATCTTTGAAACCCAAAGCCTTGTCTGGGAAATCTCCCATGGCTGGAGCTGTTCCTGCTCCTCCTGTGCCTCATCCCCGGGCACAGCAACTGCACAGCCGGGCCAGCCTGGTGTCACCAAAACTGCGGGAAAAACAAAAACCCTCCAACAATGTTTTTAATGTCAGAGAGAAAAGGCATTGCTTTGTTTTCTGGCCAGGATGTTGTTCTGGCCAGGGTGTGCCACAGAAATCTCATCCGCACACAGCCCGGCTGTGCAGAGAGAATCATTCCCTGAAAAACGTGTCCTTACAAGATTTTTCAGGTATTTTATGCAGTCTAAACTCATAGAAAGGCATTGGCTCAGTCTCCATTGGTTCCAAGCTGAGCAACGGCCAGGATTCCGTTTCCCATTGGATCCCAATCTCCTCGCCTCCGATATTCATTAGATTTTCCTTCTTCAATTTTCTCCTCAGCCCTCTGTGGCCCAGATGTCCCACGGTGCCAGGGCTGGTGTCTGGGGCAGATGCTTGTAGGTGCCTGCGGAGAGCTGGGATCTCTTGTGGATCTCCTGTGCCGCTGCCAGGCTCTTGGGATGCTGAGCTCACCAGGCCTCACCTGGAGACACAATGCCCTGGGAAGGAGCTCCAGCTCCCTCGCCCCGGGGCAAAGCTGGACAAACCTGGCCCAAGTTCCGTAAACCATTTGCAGCCCGCGTGTTTTCCAGCACGGTGGCCAGAGAGGCTCTGAGTCACTGCCTGAGTCACGAGGCTCAGGCCGGGCGCTGGTGGCCCCGGGGTGGCTCGGTGACATCAGTGCCAGCAGGAACAGGGAGCTTGAGGGGGAGGAGAGGTGAGGGCAGCGCTGGGAGCAAATCAAGGAGGGCTTTAGGTGGGTTTGAAGCAGAGCTTCAGCTCAGCTCGGGCGTTTTGCTGAAATCACCCACACAGGCCGCGACCCTCCCTTGGCTGGGTGGGAGCTCAGGGATGGAATCCCGGCTGGAACTCCTTTGGTGCTCATTGCCTTTGCCATCTGCCAGGCTGCCCTGGCCCAGCGGCCCCTCACCACCATCCCCAAGGTTTCCCTGCCTTCCCAGTTTGTACATAATCTCTGGGAATGTGTGAGTGCCTTGGAATCCTGGAATCACTGGGGCGGGAAAAGAAATCCTCAGGTGCAGCCATGAACCCAGCACTGCCCGATCCCCACTGGGCCCTTTCCCTTCCTCACTCAGGGATTTCAGCCCGGCTGGGGTTTATAAATCTCTGTGTTTGTGCCTGGGAGCAGGGAGGGGAGGGAGCTGGGGCTGTCCCAGGGCAGGAAGCACATCCCACTCCATCCCGGCTGGAGCTGTTCCTCTGCCCGGCCCGCTCCATCCTTCCCGGGCCTTTTCCGTCCTTCCCAGGGTTTTTTCCCGTCCTTCCCAGGGGTTCTCCTCCCGCAGGATGAGTTCGTGCTCAGTGGGAGCTGGAGGCAGGCGGGGCAGGGTGTGAACACCACTCACCTCACGCACGGGATGGGGAGGGATCCCGTGATCCTTGCTGGGATCAGGGATTGCGGGATGGCTCCTGGAGAGGAGCGAGGTGAGGGAGAACAGACAACACACCAGCTCCAGCCTGGCCTTTTCCTCCTTTTCTCCCCATCCCTCACACCCAGCTCCGAGTTCATTTGTGAATGAGCCGCACATGGCTCTGGGGAGAGCAGTGCATCCGCAGCCTCAGGGATGTGGGGAGCTGGATTTGATTCCAGGGCTCAATCCCGAGCAGATGCTGAGCGAGTGCATCCCCCAGCAGCTCCCAGCACCGTGTGCGTGACCATGGCAGGGAGGAGGAGGAGGAGGAGGGTGAGGAAGACGCCTCTGGCCTGTGCCAAACCCAACTCCACGCTGTGCTCCCAGGATGGGCTGTGGACACCGGGCCTTGGCTGCGCAGAGCAGCCCCGTGCACTCTGTGCTGTTGGTTTTTATAACATTTCTCTCGTGGCTGTCAAAGAGAATTTTCAGAGCGAGCTGTGATTTCTCTGTGTTGATGAAATGATGCTGCAGTCTCCCGAGGTGCTGATGACAGGCAAGGTTTGTTTTCTGCAGCCTGAAATGAATGTTAAAGGGATATTTCCACCAGGCGAAAGCGGGCTCTGGCTGCCTCGCTAGTTAGGAGTTTTAATTGAAAAAGCAGTCAATAAGGGGATAATGCATTTTTTAATGGCATCTTTCTTCGGAGGTTGTGGAAAATGCTCTAATTAAAGCTGACAATTAAAGCCTGGGAAGCTGGTGATGATCCCTGGCAGAGGCACAGGGAAGTCACGAGCAAGGGGCTGCCCGAAGTCTCGCCCAAAGTCAGGCAGCGCTGGCACTCCTGGAGTCACGGGGAGGACAAGCCCTGCCCGCGCTCTGAGGGTGACATTGGAGAGAACCCAGGGCCGGTGACTCCGCGCTCGGGGTCTCACCCGCACAGACCGAATGTATGCAGGGCCAGGTACCAGCACCTCTTCAAAATGCAAATTGTTTTCTCGCTAATCTGGCTGATTTAGAGAAATTAGCATCCCAAAGCATCGCGATTTGCATCGCACGCTGTGGATTGGCTCCCGCCGCTGCCATCGATGTAAATCACCCGGCAGCGCTGTCACCTTGCGTTACCTTCCCGAGGATCCAGCGTTCCGGGATCGATCCGGCCCCGCTGGATACCGCGGGCTGGCGCTTCCCGAGGCGGAACACATTTCCCACAGCCCGCAAATGGTTCAGGGAACGGCTCTCCAGGTGATGGGTGCCCACCCCTCTCCTCGATGAGCTGTCCCAGAAATGAGCCCCATCCCGCAGAGCGTCGGCGGCTGGAGCAGCGGGATGGGCTCTTGGTGCACTTGAGAGGATCAGAGGCACCGCGGATCCCTGCTGGGCTCCCTGGCAGCGCCTCGCCCCCGGGATAACCCCTGCCAGGAATCCCAGATCCCGCGGAGATCGGAGCTCTGCCCGAGGAGCGCTCGGGCTGCGCTGAATTTCCCAGGGCGGGGATCAGGGCGCGGGAGGTCGCGATCAGCCGCGAGTCCGCTCGGATCGGGCGCACGGGGGGCGACGGGGAGGGCAGAGAGCGGCACTCGGGATGTGATAAGGAGGGCAGATAGCGGTGGGTGCGGGCTCACGGCGCTGCCGCAGCTGCCCGCGGCACTTTAATCGCGGCGCTGGCATTGATCTGCCGGAGGCTCGTGGTTCGAGCCTCTTCTCACACCTCGTAACCGAGCAGCAGCGGCTCCGGGGAGAGGCGGGTGCAGCCGCTTCCAGCTGGATGGGAATAAAGCACAACCCAAAACCCTGATCCCGGGGCTGATTTATCCACCCCGATCAGTTTGATAACCTGGAGGAGGAGATGTCCGTGGGCTGATCAATGAAGGAGATTTTCCAGCAGATGAGGTTAAGCATTTTCAGGAGCTCTGGGCATTGAACTGCTCGGATAAACAGGGATTTTTAAGATCCCTCAGCAGGCATGAATAGCCCTTTTTTTTGTTAAGGGAAAAGTGACATTTGGCACCAGACTCCCCGCAAACAGCCCCGTGCCTCGTTCGGAGCAGGAGCCACCCTCAGGAGTGCTCCGGCTCAGCTCCTCAGAGGCAGGAGATGTCCCCTGTCCCTGCTGGTGGCTCTGAGGCTGTGCCTGCACTGCCTGCTCTGCATGCCGGGCACACATTCGGACGCTGCTGGGAAGCTGGGATGCAATCCCGGCTGGATGTGCAGTAGCCTGGCTCCCTGCTCCGCCGGCTGCATTTCCAATCGTTCTGGCTCCTTGCTGTGCCTGCACTCCCTCCCCTGGAGGACGGGGCTGGCTCTGTGGAAGTCGTGCAGAGCTCAGAGGGAGAGCCCTGGCCATGCTGCCGGCTCCTGTCCTGCCAAAATGGCTTTTCGGGAAGTGCCTCTGGAGTCTGTGGGAGTGGGCAATGAGCTGCTCCCCTCCGTGCACGGCCTGGTTCTGCCACAGAGCAGGGGCACAGCAGGGGCCATTCCCTGGCTCAGCAAAGGATTTGGGTCCGTGGGCACCTGGAAGTTGCTGTGGAGGTGCCCCTGGGCGTGGGGAGTCCCTGAGGTGCAGCAGGTCCAGAGGGGCACGTTGGGCTCTCAGGGGTAATTAATGAATAATAATGAGGGTGCGGAGGCCCTGGCACAGATTCCCAGAGCAGCTGGGGCTGCCCCTGGATCCCTGGCAGTGCCCAAGGCCAGGCTGGACAGGGCTGGGAGCAGCCTGGGAGGGTGAAGGCATCCCTGTCACGTCGGGGTGTTGCACTGTAAGGCCTCGAAATGTCCCTTCCAACCCAACCTTCTCTCTGATTTTTCAGCCTCTGATCTTCTCCTTTCATTCCAGGGGATGGCCAGGTGGATTTCGATGAATTTATGACCATTCTGGGACCTAAGCTGGTGTCGTCGGAGGGCAGGGATGGCTTCCTGGGGAACACAATAGACAGCATATTCTGGCAGGTGAGTGACTGGATTTTCAAAATGCAACTTCAGCCGACTCTCGGCGGCTTCCAGAGTGGATTTGCTGAGAAGCACGGGGTGTTTTTTGGGGGGGTTGCTGAGGAGCACAGGATGTTTTTCGGGGGATTTGCTGAGGAGCACGGGATGTTTTTCGGGGGTTTGCTGAGGAGTACAGGGTGTTTTTGGGGGGTTTGCTGAGGAGCACAGGATGTTTTTCAGAGTGGGAATGATGTGGAAAGGGTGTAGGCGTTGCTCGTGTCATGGGCTGGGTAAGAACATCCCGTGTTGGTGGAGGGATTGTGTCCAGCCAAGCCCTGTGCTCCTGTGGGGGACGCACTGGGCACAGCAAAGCAGCCAGAGCCTCGCGCAGCACCTTCGGGAGTCTGGAATTCCCTGGTGGGAGAGGAAAACATTTTTCTCCAGGGGTGGTTTGAGTTGGGAGCCTCAAAGCCACCCGGCTGCTCCCGGAAATGTGTCCCTGTTCCGTGTCCCTTGGCTGTGGCAGGGGATGCTCCATGCAGAGGGGGTGGAGCAATGTCACATCCCGCTGGGATTCCTGCTGAATTTGGGGATGGGGCTCAGGATAATCCTGTTAAAAACCAGAGCAGGTTTTACCCCCAGTGCTGCCCTGGGCTGGGTTGGTGCTGCTGCTCCCAGGACACAGATCCAGCACTGGGAGCTGCCTTTTGTCTGCCCTGCACTGAGACTTTCAACAGCTCCGGGGCTTCCAGGAAAAGCAGCCCAGGCTGTTCTGGCAGGAAGAAAAATCCCCCAAAACACACAGAGCTGCTCGTTTGCTGCCAATGGCTGGAATGCGTGGCTTCCTGTGAGATTCCAGCTCATTTCATTGACCATCCCACAGCCTTCGCCGGCTAAGAAACTTTGGCTGTTCCCAAGTTTAATGAATCCAGAGAGCCAGACCTGGAAATGAGAATTTCTGCCTTCTTTTACAGCCCTTCAGCCCCATCCAGACTGAACTGGGTGGAGCTCTCTAAGAGTGTTTTAGAAGTGTTAAAAACTTGTTCCTGGCCTCCTGGCATGGGACAGGAATAACCCTGGAAGTTCTGGTCTGGATTCCCGTATTTGGTTGTCAAAGCAAGAGTTTGGTGCTGGTGAAGCCCCCGTGGTTTGTGGGGGCAGTCAGTGACCCCAGGAAGGGCCGGCCTGGGGATCAGGGATGTTTTGTGGCCTCCCCTGTACCTTGGCAGCCTCATCCCAGCCTGCGAGGGAGAGGAGGGAGCCCCATCCCATCCCATCCCATCCCATCCCATCCCACCCCACTGAGCCATTGCTGCCTTCCAGAATTGCAGCCCCTCAGGAGCTGCTCAAGAAGCAGAAATCCTGGTGGGAAAATGGGGTTTGTGAGCTGAGCTCTTGGATGGGAAGCAGAGAAGTCTGGAGTCTTCCTGAAAATTCCGCTCCCAGTTTAACCCTCGGCTTTCAGTGACCCTCCCGCCCCTGCACCTGCCTGGGACGAGGCAGGGAGGCAGGGCTGTGCCTGGATTTGGAGCAGCAGGATTCTGGGCTCAGCTTCCACAGGGATGTACCCCTGGTGCCCCCCTGGCTGTGCTGGGACAGGGGAAAGGGAGCAGAGGGCCCTGGGTGGGCAGGGACAGCCCCAGGGGCTCCTGCAGGCAGCAAAGCTCCAACTGAATTCCAGGAGCGCTCCAGGGCCTTGGAAAACAGCAGTTACGGGCATTGCCATCTCTTCACTCAGCGCTTCCCTGGATTCCAGAGCCCTTGAGGAGCTGCTTCCCTCTGGGGTGGGAGTACAACAGCTTTGCTGCTTTTTCCCCAAAGAAAAGGCAAGGAAAAAATCACAAATGTCATCCAGGGAACAGGCGTCCTTTGCCCACTGCACCCTCAGCGCGGCACCAAAGGACTCTCGGTTCCCTGGAACACAGCAGCGACCACATCCAGCTGTGGGGGGCTGCACTTGGGGCTGGCTGGGGAGGGAATTCGGGGAAAGGGGATCAGAGCTGGCTGGGAGTGCGGCAGAGCAGAGGGACGGGGCTGGGATGGGACACGGAGCTTCCCCCTCCCACCCCAGCGCCGAGGCCTGGGTCGGCCTAATCCCGTTTGCCGCTGTCACTGGGAACGCAGGAGCGCCCCAGGGGACAGATCTGGGCTCTCCTGCTCTGGTCAATCAATTAGCGCCTTAATTGAGTGAAATGAAGGGGAAAATGTGTGGGAATGGTGGCGGCACAGGGCAGGGCACAGAGGAGCCATGGAGCGGGCAGGGGATGAGGGAGCAGGGAATGAGGGAGCAGGGAATGGGGGAGCAGGGAATGGGGGAGCAGGGAATGGGGGAGCAGGGAATGAGGGAGCAGGGAATGAGGGAGCAGGGAATGGGGGAGCAGGGAATGAGGGAGCAGGGAATGAGGGAGCAGGGAATGGGGGAGCAGGAACGAGGGGGTGTCTCAGGCCCCTCCAGCAGCCCTGGGCTGTCTCCAAAGACAATTTTGCTTGGAGAAGGAGCAATTTTGCTTTTTCTTGCTGGAGTTCAGAGCTCAACCCATGCGATTGCTTCCTGTGTGAGAGCTTCTCCTCTGGTGCCGGCAGAGGAATTAAAGTGGGGATGGCACAGGAGCCTTGCTGCAGAGCAATCGGTTGTGCCTGTGGCCAGTTTTTTGTGGGAACAGATCCAGGTGCCCCCCTGGGGTCAGCCCTTCCTCCCTCTCCTCCTCCTCCTCAGCCCCTCTGGGCAGGTGCAGGCGGTTGTTGAAGCACAGGATGGGACATTTGACATCTTGCAGCAGAATGTTTGCTGGTGCTGAGCTGCTCTGCTGCCAGATCCTGGATTTCTGCATTTCTGCATTTATTTTCTGGATTTTCTGGATTTCTGGATTTCTGGCAGTATTTTCTGGGCTACTGGGCAATGTGCAGGGACTGAGGGTGCTCCCATCACCGCCCCAGTGCCAGCTGAGCCGGGCAGACCCTTCCCAGCTCCGAATTAATCCGTGCAGTTTTCCAGCAGATCCCTCGCTCAGTTTTACCAACTGGGTGTAAAGGTGCTGATCTTCGAGAGAAATTCCTTAAGGATTTTTCCTTAAACACATTTCCCCCTTCACTGAGAAGCTGTTTCTTTGTCTGGGTGTTTTCTGCACCATCATTTCTCTGTCTGGGGAGCTTTGGGTTTGTTTTTGTGCTGATGAAGACAGAAACGTGTGCTCTGAGGTGGCTGCTGAGGAGGTGAGCAGAGATATTTGGGGTTTTGTTTGCTGTTGAATACACAACTCTATACAGTGGCCATTATTAGAAATAATTATGGGATCCAATACATTTATCCAGTGAAGAGAATGCAGGCATGGCAGGAGTCCTGCGGAAGCTGTGGAAGGATCCAACGTTTGTGTGCGCTCGGTGGGAAGCGTTCAGAGCGGGTTTTGATGGATGTGGGGTGTAAATGAGCAGATCTGGCACCGAAGGGGAGGATCTCTGTTCACAGCAAGCCACAGCAGTGTTGCAGTTCCCTCCAGAGATGGATTTTAGTTCCAAATTTCCCATTCCGAGCTGAGAGAGCCCTCGGGATAACCCGGCAAGGTGTAGCTCCTGGGAGTGCCGCGTCTTTGGAGCAGGGAGTGGGCGGTGCTGCCTTCCCCTGGAGAAGGGATGGGGGGAAATCGTCCCCCGAGGATTTCCATGTTTTTCATCTCCTCCCGCTCCTGCTGGGGCGGTGGTTCCGATGTTTTCCCCCGGGAATTCCCTGCTCAGGGGATCCTTATCAAAGCCACCCCTGTCACCCCAGCAGCTCCCCCTGTGCCTGTGCAGCTCCAGGTCCCTCAAACCTGGGCAGGGACAGAGCAACAAAGAGACAAATTAAACAACGTGAGGCTGTGGAGAGAAGCAGAGCCCGAGCAGAGCTGTCAGGAAGTGCCACATTCCAGGGATTTCAGGGTCTGTGATCCCACGTGAGGATAAATCCCTGAACCTCAGCTCCCAGCCCTTGTGTCCTTCGTATCCAGCACCAGCTGAAGCCTTACCAAGGTTTATTTCAGGGCCGGTTGGTGTGTGGGTGCATGTTTGCACGTTATCCAGGATTCAAGTGCCAGAGGGCAGGGATGGATGGGATATTGGGAATAAATCCTTCCCTGGGAAGGTGGGCAGGCCCTGGCACAGGTGTCCAGAGCAGCTGTGGCTGCCCCTGGGTTCCGGGCAGTGCCCAAGGCCAGGCTGGACAGGGCTGGGAGCAGCCTGGGGCAGTGGGAGGTGTCCCTGCCATGGCAGGGGTGGGATGGATGGGATTTCAGGTCCGTCCCAGCCAGACCACTCCAGGGTTCTGGGGCTCTGCTGGCGCTCGTTGGCTGCAGTTTTCCTGTTGCAGTGGTCACTCCACAAACTTCCTCCAGATCTCCATGGATCTCCTGTGGGTTAAGGATGACCATGATCCATATCCTGAAGAATGATCCCTGCTTTGGCAGCCTGGATCTGCTTTTCCAACCTCCCCTCCCTCTCCGGGAGTGTTCATTATTCCCAGAATCCCAGAATGGGTTGGGTTGGAGGGAACTTAAAGCCCGTCCATGGGCAGGGACAGCTTCCACCATCCCGGGCTGCTCCAGCCTGGTTCTGGACACTTGTAGGGATCCAGGGGCAGCCACAGCTGCTCTGGGTCATCCATTCCAGCCCCTCCCCACCCTCCCAGGGAGGAATTTTGTTTCTTCCCCACAGCCGAGGGCCAGCAGGGCTCTGCCATGGCCGGGGCAATGGCAGAAGGAGCAGACAGAGGCTCGGGAGAGCCCCCAGCCCTGCGGAATCCTCTCCGTGCCCAGGCCGGCTCTGGAGGCCGCTGGGTGCCGAGGGCTGTGCAGGGATTCACCGAGGGCAGTTCAGCCCCGCAGCCATCGCAGCCACGCACCCCCAGAGCAAACAGCTCCAGCGTTTGTGGCAATCAGCGAGGAGCGGCTGATTAAAGGCCATTAACATTCACCAGGAGCGCTTCTCATCCTCTCTCCGCTTCCAGCGCCGCTCTGTTCCGCCTGGTGGGCAATCAGTGCTGGCTGCAGCGCTCAGCCCTGACCCCGCGCCCCGAGCTGCTGCCCCGGCCCACAGCAGGTGGGAAAACAAGGCAGGGATAATTGGATTTATGGGAGACGAGGCCGGGAATCTGCAGGAAGAAACAGCCTGGAAGTGTCACACTCCTGCATCCAGGGACACTGGAGAAATAGGGATGATATTGAAAATTTAATTGTGAGAGGAGCTGAGAACCTCTGTCGGTGTGGAGTTTATTGCATCTCAGAAATTTATAGGGAATATATTTATATATATATATGTAAATATATAAATATATATTGTATATGATATATTAATATATACTCTATATATGTAAATATGTAATATATATTGTACATAATATATTAATATATACTAGATATTTACATATGTAAATGTATTAATATATTATATAGTATATATTAATATATACTATATTAATATATAATTATATATTTGTATATGTAAATATATAGTAATAAATATATTCTGTATGATATATTAATATGTCATCTAGATTATATTTATATATAAAATATATCTCATAGAGAATATATTACCATATTTATTATGGTAACTTTACCATATTTATTATAGTAACTGTAACATATTTATTTTGGTAACTCTATCATATTTATTAGGGTGACTCTATCATGTTTATTATGGTATCGCTATCATATTTATTCATCTTTTCTGAACGTGAGGCTGGAATAGCTCTGAACTTCCCTTCTCTGGAGATGTGGTCCCCACAACACCAGCAACATCCCAGCCCTCACTGACCAAGGCCGTTCCAGACCCCGCTGAGAGCCCTTGAACCTGCCCAGGATAATCTGCTTTACCCCCTCCCGCCTCTGCTGTTTTCAGAGCCTCCAGGCCTGTGCCGTTGGATGGACGTGGAAATCGCAGCTGCAATTAAAGCTCCCTTTAGCACCTGCACCATGAAATCCTGGCCTTGGAGCCTTTCCATGGGCCCGGGTCTCACCCGGCGAGCAGAGCTCGGGTTCTGATCCCTGTCCCAGGCAGCAGAGGCTCTCCCTGCTCTCTGCTGCTGCCAGAGCCCCCGGAGGGATCGTTAGTGCCAGGAAAATGAATCCACAAACACCAGGGGTTGATGTCCAAAAAGGAGCCAGAGGAGCCCTGGAACTTTATTCGAATAAAGGGAGAGGTCGTGGGCATTTCCCGCGGGGTGTCCCAGCTCCGGAGGATCCATAGCTGCTGCTGTGGCCCCTGGACGTGCAGAGAGCTCATTTCAAACAACCCCAGCCTCCCTTTAAACACAAACCCATTATGTGAGGTGCAGCCATCACACCTCAAATAATGAACTGCACAGAAATGGAGAGCTGGGATCCCGTTGAGAGGACATTTCCGTAGCTGGGGATAAATAAAATCCCTGATCATGAGGGCTTTGATCGCTGATGTTGCATCTGAAAACCTGCAGAGGTCAAAGTCTCAGCTCACTGCAGGGATGGAAACATTTCTTGTTCCTAATTAGAGAATCATTAAGGTTGGAAAAGACCTTTGAGATCATCAAGCCCAGCCTAAAAGCAAAGTGAAGGGCAGAAAGAAGAGACAATAAATAGAGGACAACATAAAACACAAATAAATCATCCATTTCAACCTCTTACTGAAACAGGAATCTGAAGAGGAAAGCCTGGATATTGGAGACATGGAATGGGATTTTGGGATCTCCTGATTTGCTGGATCAGAATAAGAAATGAAATGTTAATTTAGACATTGATTGAAAACACTCCCTGAAATGGTGTCAAGGTGCTTTTAGCCGATTGTTTCCAGCCAGTTTTACCTGCCTGGAGCATCTTTTGGGCACAATGACAATTCCAATGGCTTTGAGGAGGCAGCAAAATTCCCTCTCAATCTGCAGGCCACCGTGGGTGGGCGATGATGAAGCCCCATTCCCTCCTAGCATGAACAAGACGTGTTCAAACTTTAAATACTTCAAATATCACTGACAATAAAAAGGCACATTCTTTCAACATGATGAGCCCAGTGATTCATAAGCCTCTGTTCTCTTTAGAGCAGGGGAAGGCACCTAAGATGGAAATATTTCCCAGAAAATTGGATTCTCAGTATGCAGGGATGGGGACCAAGCCTTGCTGGAGGGCAGGCCCCACTTCAAGAGGTGACGGGGCCACAGCTGAGCATCCCAGGGCACCTGGAAGGTGACAAAAAGCTGGATCAGGGAGAGAATCCCTCCACCAGATCCCTGTGCCAGATCCCGGCACAGAACAGATCCCACGGGCAGCTGCTGCCTGAGCAATGAACTCTGAGAGCAGAGCATCGTGCTGAGGGCCTCCTTCCCGGCTGGAATCGCTGAGGGCCTCCTTCCCGGCTGGAATCTCCTCACCTCTCCAGTGTGGGAAGGTCAGGCAGGTTTAATCCCAAAGATCCCAGCAATGGAGCTGGAATTCTCTGTCACATCACCCACGTTGTCCCCACGTTTGGCAGCGTCACAAGCAAACTTCTTCCTGCAGAGAAAGACATTCCCCCAAAGCTCAGGACCACTAGGTTGAGTCAATTCCAGGGAAACGTGGGGGACTTTTCCCCAGTTCCTCATTTGCCAGCCTGTCTGAATTCCCTTCCCTTGGAGCTGCTGCTGTCCCCAAATGTCCCCGTGTTTATCACTTCTCCTTGCATCCAGAGCTTTCAGCACAGACAGGGTGGATTTAGTGCTGCCCATGTGCAGCTTCTCTCCCCATCTGTTTCTCTGCTGCATCTGAAACATTTCAGAGCAAAAACCTCACCCTCATAAAATCAGTGCTGACAGGAACAGAGAGCAACGGGGCACCTGCGCCACGTGCATTGCTCCCAGCTGCCTGTGGAGGGGATAATGGAGAATTATTGCAAATATTGTGTGTGTTTACATTTCTTTTATTAATAACTCCATCCAGCAGAGCTTCAGAGCTGCCTCACACTGGAAATAGAGGTTGGATCCTGTTGAAAAGTGAGTTTTCCTGTCTGAAATCCTTCTGGCAGGGCTGGGAGCAGCACGGGCTGCTCAGAGCCATGGTTTGGGAGCCATCAGCAGCGCCAGCGTGGAGAGGAGCAGCTGCCGGGCACTGCTGACCCTGCACAGCCCAAACCCCGCAGCTGCTGCTGCTCCCTGCTCTGGGGGCTCCAAAGCCCGGCCTGAGGCACAGAGCCAGCGCTCGCCATCTCCCAGGGAACCATGGAGTGTCCTGAGCTGGAAGGCACCACAGGGAGCATCCAGCTCCCAGCCCTGCACAGACACCCCAGCAATCCCACCCTGTGCAAACGCTCCTGGAGCTCTGGCAGATTTGGGAATGTCACCATTCCCTGGGCAGCCTGGCCAGTGCCCAGCACCCTCTGGGGGAAGAACCTTTCCCTGATCTCCACCTAAGGAGCCAGAGGATGGATTTGCCACCTTGCCTCGTTCCCACAGGGAGCATTTATTCCTTTTCCCAGTCTGTCATTTTACCAGGGGAACGTTGGTTGCTGGGGGAAAAGAAACGTTTTGTGTTTTCAGATTTGATTTTGCGCCCCTCTCCTCTTGCCTTTGGGGGTGACCATTGTGCCTCGGATCCTGCTTAGAGCCAGGCTCTGGAGCCCAGGGCGCTGCTGGGATGGGTGCGCAACAATTCCAGAAATGACAATGCAGGCTGACTATGCAGATACCTGGGTTTGTGTTTAATTCCTACCTGAGCCTTGGCCAGGACGTCCCCCGTGGGAAAACCTGCTCCATCCATCCTGCTCCGTCCATCCTGCTCCGTCCATCCTGGGAAGCCCTCAGCTGCTTTGTTTTGCTTTTTGGGTGCTTTTTCCTGCTGCTTTGGCTGACATTTCCTCCATCTCTCCTTAGTTTTCATGTGCCTGTGGAGCTGGGGATGAAGGCAGGAGCTCTCACAAGGATTGCTGGGCAGGGAAGCAGCCTCAGGAATAAAAGGCATAAAAACAACCCCCTCCCAACCCTGAGCCGTTATTTCCTTGCTCACACACTGAAAATGCAAGATCAACTTATTAACTCAGCATTCACTCCTGATTCCATGATTTCATGTTTGCCTTTTATATCCATAAAATCAATTTTCCACTTTCATAACACCCAACCAAAAAAAAAAAAAAAAAAAAAAATCCCTTCCCAATCCAGCCGTATTTGTTCTCCTCTCTTTGCAGCCACTCAGACTCAGCAGGAGCACATCTGGCAGCTGCAGCTGTGCTCCCAGCCTGATGTGGGACATTTTGGGAATTTCAGCCCTCCCACGCCGAATCGGAGGCAGTAACTGCAGCTCGTGTGGAGCAGCTGAAGATAAGGCTCTGCCAAAATGAAACCTTGATAAACAAGTTGGGTTTTCCCTTTTATTTCCAGAGGGAAATTGGATGTGCAGGCCGCAGGATTAAACTGCGCGTTTGGAAAGTGGGGTTGTCCCGGAATCCTGTGACCCCGAGGCTTCGGGAGCAAAGAGGGGGTTCAGGGCTTTGTGTAGAAGAGCACAAGGTGAGAAGCTGGGGGTTCACACCGATGAGCTGGGTTCTCCGTGCAAATGACCCCAATTTCCATGGATAACGAGACAAAAACGGCAGGTGGTGCCAGGTTTTCCTGGCTGTTGACAATGTAATTCCCACTAATTATTAATTATTAATTAATTCCATTAAAATGCAGGAAAAGGGCACAATTCTCCAAAATGTAAAAAACCACTTGGCTCAACAGTTCCTGGATTCGAGAGAAAGGTAAAATGTAGCTCATTCAATCATGGAATCATGGAATCACAGAATCATGGAATCATGGAATCCTTGAATGGTTTGGGTTGGAAAAGACCTTGAAACTCCCATTGTTCCAGCCCCTGCCCCACACCAGGAAACAGCCCCAAACTTGGAGGGGCTCCTGGAGGCCCAGCCTTTCCCTCTCCAGGGCCAGCACGTGGTTCCTGGAGTTTCTCCCGGGTATCCAGCAGGCAGATTGGGATCCCAGAGCAGTGGATCAGGCCTTGGAACGGCAGGAATCCAAGGAGGCAGGCTGAGGGATCGGAGCTGGCTGGTGCCACTCAGGAGGGAGCTCCATGGGAATGTCAGCTCAGCCCTCAGCAGGCAAACAGCAAATGGAAAACTGGGAAAGGTTGAGCCGGGAATAGGGGAAAAGCAGCTCGTGGTGTGTGCTCACCGGGATCTGCTCCACAGCCTTGGAAGGGAGAGGGTGGGATGGGAGAAGTTGATGAGGAGGAAATCTTCATGAATTCCAGGCGGTGCTTCCTCTGGAAAAAAACTTTGGTGGATAAAGAGACGGAACTGAGGTGGATGAAACGATAACTGGGTTATCTTTGGGATGTCAGGATTTGGGAAGGTGATGACTGGATCTGGGAAGGGTGCGAGGAAACAGGAGACAGTTTCAGAGCAAGCCCAAGGGGAGGATTTCTCCTGCAAGGTGTGAAATTTCCTGACAGCACAAGTTGGATGTGCTGGAAGTTTGCAGAACTTCCCAAAATAACTCAGCAAGTGATTCACTTGAGGGCTCTGTTCTTCCACCCCGCAGTAAAGGTGGGATTCTGCTCCTGGCATCCGCTTTGGACCTGCCCAGGCACGTGTCCGTCCAGGGAAAGCTTCTTCCCAAAGGAAGAGATGGAGTTCAGGGAATACTAAAAGCAAACATTTTTCCTTTTCATGAGATAAGCAAATATCAGCTGTGATAAACCCTTACCTTGAACGTCAGAGCCCAGACCCCACAGCTCCCTCAGCACCAGCAGAGAAAATGAATTCTCTGAAAGCCAGCACTGCATCTGCTTCCTCTTCCAGCTTTCAGGATTTCCTCTTCCAGCTTTCAGGATTTCCTCTTCCAACATTCAATACTTCATCAGGAATTTGCTTCTCATCGACCTCTAAACGCCCCCATTGCCCTGGAACGGCTCTGGAGTGATGGATTGCACCATTAACATCTAAATGTGGGATATAAACGCCCATTGATCCTCCCAGAGGCAACAGAAAACTCCAATTTAGGCCGTCACTTTTTATTTTTATTGCATAAATTACGAACAGGACTAATGGTGTCTGGGGATTCATCAGGCCTTTCCTTTTGTTCTGTCGTTAGCGAAGTCTGCATCTTCCTGGGAATTTATCACATTCCAGTGATCTGGAAGCCTCTGCCAAGGCTGGAGTTGGAAGAGGAGATGGGATTTACGGGTGGGAGGGATCTCCTGCCCTTTGGGTTGGCTGGAGTTGCTCTTGTGTCTCCTAAGGGAGCTCAGCACCAGCCCTGGCACTGCTGCACAGGGAGCACACAGAATCCCGGGATCCCTGGGGTTGGAAAATCCCTCCCAGGCCACGGAGTCCAGGCTGTGCCCAATGCCCACCCTGTCCCCAGCCCAGAGCTCTGAGTGCCACATCCAGGAATTCCTTGGGCACCTCCAGGGATGGGGACTCCAAACCTCCCTGGGCAGCCCCTGCCAAGACCTGGCCGCCCTTTCCAGGAGGAATTTCCCCAAAATCCCCCCTGAGCCTGCCCTGGCCCAGCCTGAGGCCATTCCCTCTCCTCCTGTCCCTGTTCCCTGGCAGCAGAGCCCGACCCCCCTGGCTGCCCCCTCCTGTCAGGAGCTGTGCAGAGCCACAAGGTTCCCCCTGAGCTTCCTCTGCTCCAGCCTGAGCCCTTTCCCAGCTCCCTCAGGATTCTCCAGCCCCTTCCCAGCTCCGTTCCCTGCCCTGGACACCTCCAGCCCCTCAGGGTCTCTCTTGTCCTGAGGGGCCCAGAACTGCCCCCAAGGTCTGAGGGCTCTCAGCAGCTCCCAGGTCTCTGTGTCCCCTTCCCAGCCCCATTTTTCAGCTCCTCCTGCTCCCCATCTCTGTGGGAATGCTCCACCCTGGGATCCCAACCTCCGCCTGCTGTACTGGGCCTGACCGACGGAGTCTGAGGGAAAAGTGCAGGAATGAAGAACCAAAAACCAGCGCAAAGTTTGGGTTACCTTTAACTTAAAATGCAGCACCGAGAGAAAGGCCAGAGCCACCTGGAGCTCCTCACCTGCCGAATTCTTGATGTCGAACGCCAGCAATGCCCGGGCTCGGTGCTGCTGTTTGGAGCAGGACTCAGATGCCCCAGGACCCACACTCCGCTCAAAGCTCCTTTCTTCCCCAAAAGCCGTTTCTCACCTGTGGGAATCTTTCAGATGTGTTTTCACAAAGCTGCCTGACTTGTAATTAGCGAGTGCTCACACAACAAACTATTAAAGAGCAATTAGCTCGGGAAATTGATGGGAGCTGTTCGCGGGGCTGAGGCGAGCAATGACATTTCCCTGATGGAGGCGTGTCAATTTTCACAGCCCAATCGCGGGGCTTTAGCAAATGCTCAGCATTCCCTGTGATCCTGGCGATTTTGGGGGTTTTCATTAGCACCTCTGAAGCCCAGCTGACAGTAACACCTCTGCCCAGGGACGCTTTCTGCCATCTTTGCCTGGATGTGTTGCTTCGGCTCTTCAGGCTCTGAGAGAAGCAGGTTCCCCTTTGTTCTCCCAGATCCTCAGCACCTCATTTATATCCATTCCTTTATTAATTGACAGAATATATAAATTAAAGACTAAGTTCTATTCCTTCTCACTGCATTCAGCGCTGCCTTGTCAACTCTGATAACTCCTCTCTTCCCAAATAATTTGAAAATTATTCATGAATGCTGCAAACTGCTTCGAATTGTATTTTGCAATGCCTTGCTTTTAATTACATCAGAGCTGATGGATATGGATGTGCACACACGCACCCAGAGCGGTTCTGTGGGCTCAGGGACTCCTTTCCCTGCAGCTTTTTCCAGCTTTTCCCTCGGAGAATGAACAACAACATCAAACTTCTCCAACCAGGGCATGCAGAGGGGAAAAAAAAAATGTTTAATGCAGAAGGAAGTGGAGTCTGTAGTGAACTTTTGTTGCCTAAATGTAACTTTTATTAAATCGACCACGATGGCAGAAAGAAAAAACACAAAGGAATTTAAAAAACTCCAAACCCTGAACAATCCACATTTCCCTTTACTGGGGAAAAAAAGAAAAAAGTCAGTGAAAAATGGAGCTGTTTTGCTGCCTAAGCTGCAGGCAGATACGGCAGGGTCTGCTCACCTTATCTCTGACAAATCCAGGCGCACTGACACGCTCAGGGGCACAGCAGATGCTTCAGCCTGGCCCCGGTGCTGGGAGCACAATGAATCCCCAGCAAAAAGGGGCAGCTCACAGAGGGAGCCCAGGAATGACGGAACACCAGGCTTGGAGCACCTCGGTGTGTCCTGCCCATGGCTGGGGCTGGAATCAGATGATTTAGGGTCCCCTCCAACCCAAACCGTTCTGGCGTTCAACGGTTCTGAGTCACCAAAGAGTTTTAGATTTTCCTTTCCCTTTGCTTTGGTTTTGCTTTTCTTTACCCGCCGCTGGTGAATCCAGCTGTTGTGAAACGATCCTTGAGGGCAGCAAGGCCTGCGGGAGCCCGAGCAGTGCCACAGCAGGGGTGGGGGACGCTCCAGGGGCAGCAAACACGAGCTCAGCTCAGCGCGGCTGTGCCGAACAGGAACAGGCAAGCAGCCAGGCCAAACCCTCCCGTGGGGGAGGCCTTTGATTCCGCTCTCCTGAGGGATTTCAAGCCAGGATAAAGCGCTCCAGGGAAAGCGTCCGAGATGACAGGAGCTGATCCGCTGGACCAGCCGGCCAGGGAGTGTGGGATTCCTGCCGGGAAAGGCAGCTTGTGCTGAGAACAAAGATCCTGGCAGGTGTCACCAGGAGCTTCCCCTGCAAAGGCTGAGGAGGTGGCACCGACGTGCCCCGTGCCCAGGGCTGGGGTGACCCTGGGGCTGTTGTCTTTTCGGTGCTAAAAACGTGAAGCAGGCACAGCAGTAGAGGGAAGAAGGGGATTTAGGTTTTAATGGGATCCTGGGGGATCCATTGGGGCTGACCCCAAACCCACAGGGTCGCTGTGAGGGCAGGAACGCAGCAGCGTTTGCCATCAGTGAGGCAAACAAGCAAAATAAAATAAACAAGATAAGAAACAAGATGAATCCCTGGACAAGCTCAACACCTCCCCTCCCGCAGCAGCAGGGGTGTGTTATGATCCCGAATCCACAGGGATTGCAATCCCAGTGGGATTTGAGCAGACACTGCCCTGTGCAATGGAGCTCTGCAGACGCTCCCAGCTCAGGGCTGAGGGAGAGGCAAAGCTGAGCCTGGTCCCTGCTGCCTCTGAGCGCCACAGGATCCATTTCGGCCTCTGCTCTCAGCTTTCCCCCCGACAAAACCCGGGATATTTTTATTCTGCAAAGGAGACGCTTCTCCAGCAGCCCGGATGGGATGGAAATGCTGCTGCTGAGCCGAGCAAATAACAGAGATGAAGTAACATTTACCAAGGGCCTGGGCTCAGGGAGGGATGAAATCCAAAGTGGACTCAAGGGCTGATGGACTCAAGATCCCTCCCAGGCTAAAGGCCACCCCAAAGCTGCTGCTGCTGCTGCTGTCCCTCACAACGGACCCTTCCTCCAGGGATGGAGCTGTTCCCATAATCAGAGGCCATTTCTCCCTGCCTGGGTGAGCGTCTGTGCCCAGCTCCGCTCAGGCTGCCAGCTCCTCCCTCTGATCATCAGGCCTCCAATTAATGAAGTTTTAATGAACTCAGGGCTCAGTTTTTTCATGGATCAGCGACATTTTCCATGAGGAAAATATCCCTGCTCAAGCTGTGGGAGATTCTTGTATTTCTCCAGAGCTGGGGCAGAAGCTGAGAACCCCAAGGTTGGAATCAGCTGGATTTCATTAACACATTTCATAATTTGGTGAGAAAATTGGGACTGGTACCTGCAGGGCAGAGGCGGCTCCAGGCTCCTGAGCCCAGTGGGATGAAGAGAAATTGGGAATTATTGCCAGGGGAATGGTCTGGTGTTGGGAGCAATCAGTGAGGGAGGAAAATATTAGAGTGGCATAAAGCTCATGTTCCATATCCAGAATCACAGGATTCCAGAAAGGTTTGGGCCGGGAGGGACCTTAAAATGCAATTCATCCCACCCCTGCCACAGCAGGGACACCTCCCACTGTCCCAGGCTGCTCCCAGCCCTGTCCAGCCTGGCCTTGGGCACTGCCAGGGATCCAGGGGCAGCCACAGCTGCTCTGGGCACCCTGGGCCAGGGCCTGCCCACCCTCCCAGGGAACAACTCCTTCCCCATATCCCATCCATCCCTGCCCTGTGGCAGTGGGAAGCCATTCCCTGTGTCCTGTCCCTCCAGGCCTGTGTCCGAAGTCTCTCCCCATCTTCCCTGCAGCCCGGCAGGAGGAGCTGCTCGTTCTCCCCAGTGTGCAGGTGCCGGTGCCCCCTCCTCGCCGCACACTGAGCCAAACATTCAAATCGCTTTCCCCAAGTTGATTTCCCAGCGCCGACAGCTGAGCTGTGTTTCCTGCTCCCTCTCTCAGTCATTGGTAGCAGGCAGGAGCTCACAAATGCCGAGTCCATTGCTGGAGGCGACTTCAGAAGTGATCACTTTGTTTGTACCATGGCAAGGAAAAAAAATCATGGGCTCCCAGCAGCGGAGGAGCTGAGCAGACACTCCAGGCTCTGGTTTCGGTGTGGGGGTTTTCAGCGGAATCAATCTCGGTTCCAAACAACGGTTGTTGTGCGGGGAGCAAGAGGGGGTGCAAAAATAATTACAAGTTGCAAATGAAAGAAAAGAGACATCCACATCCCAGGACACGGTGACAGAGAGAAACAAATCCAAAATATTCGAATCATTCCTGTCCTTTCTTCCCATCCTCTGAGCCCTGGTGCACCAGCGCCAGTTTTTGACATCCTCTGCTCTGGAATTGCTAAGCGGAGCTGCAGCAGGGGAGAGCTTTTCCTCTGTGATTCTGTCTCCAGCCGAATTGGAGATTCCCTGGTTCCTTCAGGGCTCCCGGCTGGTCAGGGAGGATCCATGGCAGGCACAGGGGAGCCCCGGTGTCACCTCTCAGCAAAGGTGGGACCACGGGAGCCAGGGCCTTCGGGGGCAGATGGGATGGGCTTTGGGGAAACGCTGGCTTTTACAGTTTGGGGAGAGGCTGGGTTCTCTGATTCTGTGGAGCTCTGGGGGCTGCAGAATTAATTTGCAGAACACAAAGCAAAACGCCCTTTCCAGGTGGTTTCCGTGGGAAAGCTGGGTCTCAGTGCTCTCCCAGGCAAACCCTCCCTGCGGAGGAGCCACTCCCAGCTCCTGTTGGGCCCAGGGGCTTGGACAGACCCTGAGCGTCCCCAGGGCGATCCTGCCCCCGGGGCTGAGGGTCCCAGCCTGGCCTCGCCCCCTCGGCATTCCCGACAGGAGTCTCCCGCTCTCCTGTTCGAAGCAGAGCTGATATAAAATGGAATTATCAGAAGTGCTTTGGCAGCTTTCAGCTCTTCCAGGGAACAAGCCCTTCCCACTGGAACATTCCCTGCACAGAGCAGAGGAGCCCGGGTAGGACCCAGGAACCTCTGGGAATGGGGCTCTGCAGGCGAGGCAGACACAAATTCGGGAAATTTTGATTGGGGAGACTCAGGGAACTGGTAGGGATTCATTCCCAGCAGGAATTTTAAACCAAGAAGGAAGCTGCAGGCTGGGCCGGATCAGGTCCCCTTTCCCTGCCAGATGTCTCGTGGGACAACATCCTCCAGCTCCAGGGGATCCATCAGGAGCTGCAGTGCCCAGTTCCTGCTGCTCTCCGCAGCTCCCACCCACAGCAGCCCCTGGGAGCCCGAGCCTCAGCACAGTTCGTGTTTCGCTGTTTACAGGGAGTTGTCCCCAGGCTCACGAGCAGCTCCATTGATTTCTCCTAATTACAAATCCTATAGAAAGTTTCCAGCTTGCCACAGTCCCTGTTCTCCTCTCCGCGGAGTCAATAAAAGTTAAGAGTTGCTCCCTGGTTCCTGTCATTACCACAATAAAACCTGGAGTAATTGAAAAGTGAATCAGGGAAATTGCCAGATTGGAGAGCAGGGAGAACAGGAGGAATTGCTTGGGAGGCCAAGCTGAGCTCGTCCCTGGCTGCCCCGAGCCGGAGCTGTGCTGGACACGCTGCCCCGGTGTCCAGGGCGCAGGGGGGACAGGGGTCCTGCATGGGGCAAAGCAGGAGCGAGGACCACGCTCCCGCCAGGAGCCAAAAAATCATAAATTCACAGACTGACAGAATATTCCGGGTTGGAAGGGACCCCCAAAGCTCATGGAGTCCAACCCTTATGAGCCCACGAGGGGGATTTTCAATCCTCTCTGACGCTCTGCCACTTCCTGAAAGACACAAATGACAACACAAATAATATGAGAACAGTAAAAAACCACCATTTCACTCTCTATTAGCATAAGGTTTAGATCAGGAGCTGGAGATGCAGCAGCAGCTGAGCGTTTGTCAGGAGAACAGTTGTTTCCCAGCAGACAGATTTCAGCTGGCGCAGGAAGAGCCCAGAGCCCTCAGGTCGTTACTGGGGGCAGTTTGGGGAGGAGCTGGTGCCACACTTGTGTTTGTGCTCCAGCCTGGGGCACAGGGACGGCGGCAGGAGGCTCTGCACAAGCTTTGAGCGGCGATGCTGGGAGAGAGCGAGAGCAGCAGGGGCTGGGAGAGGCTGGGGAAGCTGGGATTGTGCAGCCTGGAGAGGAGGAGGGTGTGGGGAGACCTCACTGCACCTGCCAGGGCCTGGAGGGGCCACAGGGAAGGCAGAGAGGGACCCTGCACCAGGAACTGCATGGACAGGACACAGGGAATGGCTTCCCACTGCCAGAGGGCAGGGATGGATGGGATCTTGGGAAGGAATTGTTCCCTGGGAGGGTGGGGAGGCCCTGGCCCAGGTGCCCAGAGCAGCTGGGGCTGCCCCTGGATCCCTGGCAGTGCCCAAGGCCAGGCTGGACAGGGCTGGGAGCAGCCTGGGGCAGTGGGAGGTGTCCCTGCCATGGCAGGGGTGGGATGGATGGGATTTCAGGTCCCTCCCAACCCATTCCAGGGTTCTCATCACTCCTGAGCTGCTCCCCCCGAGGTTTTCCTCCCTGCCCACTGCTCACTGCAGATGCAAAAGCATTCATCCTGCAGGGGCTTAACGAAGATAACAAAGTGCACTATGATTGCTCTGCACCCTGCAAGGTTCACACCCATCCCTGTGTGTGCAGGAAGATTTGCTCACACCCACCTGGATTTATCCAGGCAGCCACACCAACACCCATTTCTCCAACCCCATTCCCAATTCCCTGCAACAATCCCAACCCTGGTGCAGGAAATGTGCAGGGAAGTGGCAACGGGGCAGGAGACAAAGATCCTGGCTCTGGCCCGATGAAAAGCATTTCCCTGCTGGCTTCGGTGTTTCTGCTGCCCCTGCTCCTCAGCGATTCAGCCAAAAATAGCGAGGGCCCCACTGTCACCGGCGGCTCCTTGGTGCCCAGTTCAGAGCTGGGCTGCAAATCCCCCCGGGATTTAATCCCCAATTTCCATCCTGCTCTGTTGTGCGTGAACAAATCTCCCCATCCCTGCTCTGCTGTCTTCGGTGTTGACAAGGGAGCAGCTGTGCTCCTCACATCCTGTTCCGTGGCAAAAAGCGTTTCTCTTGGCAACTGCAGGTGCGGAAATTTGGGACAGTTCCTGCGGTTGCCTTGCAGCAGTGCCGGGGGTGCTGCTGGAGGTTTGCGGGGCGCACCGGAGCTGCCCGGGGTTCCCAGCCCTCCTGCTGGGCCTGACCTCTCTGGGGGACGGATGGGGCTGCTGCCTCTGCAGCCTGGCACAGCTGGGGAGTTAAAAAGGAAAAAAAAGGGGCAGAAACGAGGTGGAAGGTGTGAGAGCGTGCAGGGGAATCGCTGAGGGTTTTGTCTGAGGGCTGGACGGGGCTGCTGCCTCTGCAGCCTGGCACGGGGCTGGGCTGCTCTACTGCTCCACCAGCTCTAAATCAAGGCCAACACCAGTTTCCAGCACTCCCTGCTGGAGTTAAACCAACCCCAAAGAGCCAAACCTACCCTGAGCTGGTGAACTGAGGCCGGTAAAACCCAGCCTGGGCTTTGCGGCCTTGCCCTCGGGGCCTGGTTCCCTCCGAGCGCCATCCCTGGGGTAACGGGGCTCTCTCCCCACAGTTCGACATGCAGAGGATAACGCTGGAGGAGCTGAAGCACATCCTGTACCACGCCTTCCGCGACCACCTCACCATGAAGGACATCGAGAACATCATCATCAACGAGGAGGAGAGCTTGAACGAGAACTCTGGCAACTGCCAGACGGAGTTTGAAGGTGAGAGGGAACAGTGCTGGGTTCCTGGGCAGTGATCCTGCTGCTGGGGTGTCTGTAAAAGCTGCTCTGCTCTGGGATGAGGATGCGTGGAGTTGGCAGGGGGCTCTTTTGGGGTGAGACACACTCAGAGCTCAGGTGCTGCCCTCGGCCCTTTCCGATCCCTCAGCAAAGCTGGTGCTGCCCCGGGCCCAAGGATGGAGCAGTGGGGGCTTTCCCCTGTCCCTGCTGGGATTCAGGCAGAGGGCAGGGTCTGAGCCAGGCTGAACTTCCCTGCAGGAACCCCTGCCTTTCCCTCATCCCACCACGGAGAGACTTTCTCGGCACTGGCAGGCCCTGCCAAGCTGCGTTGGGCTCCTCCAGTTTTCTGTTCCAGTCCCAAAAAGGCTCCCAGGGAACAGCTGGGACGGGTCCTGTCCCTGCACTGCAACAGCAACAGTGAGCAGAGGTGGTGCCCTGCTGCCCTGGGCACCTTTGGTTCTGAGCTGCCAGGACCCGGCTCAGCCAGGACAGCTGCTCTCAGCACGGGAGGCTCAGGGGCTGAGCCAGAGAAGGGGAAACATTTCCTCCCCTCAGCAGAGCCAGAAGGGATCAGGAGCTGGGAGCAGACACTGGGATCTGCAGTGGATTTTGCACTTTGACAGAGCTGACACTGGAAGGGCATTTCCCATTTCAGGCCACCTCAGAAGAAGCATTTTCATTTCCTTGGCCAGGGGAGCTGCTCCAAAGCGGTGCTGCTTGGAACCACCACACAGGTTTTTGTTGTCCAGCCCGGCACTGCCCCTGGATCCCTGGCAGTGCCCAAGGCCAGGTTGGGCAGGGCTTGGAGCAGCCTGGGACAGTGGGAGCTGTCCCTGCCCATGGAATGAGATGGTTTTGAAGTTCCCTTCCCGCCCAAACTCTTCTCTGATTCCATCAAATCACCTCAAGTGCAGAACAGCCCAGGGAAACAGAACAGAGAAGCTCAGAGTCTGTGCACATCACCCTGGCAGAGGCACTGTGCTTTCCCAGCCCAGAAATCCCACCCTAGAGAGGCCATCTGGGGGCAATTCCCACTCTTCGGGGTCAAACAGCCCCGGGAGGGCACCAGGCAGAGCCAGAACCAAAGCAAAGGGTGAACACGGACCATGGGCTGGCTCATTAATGGCTGCAGCAGCTCCTTCCAGCACCCTCAGCCTCTGTGAAACACTGCAGGAGAGCTGGAGAGGAGCACCGCTGAATTTTAAGGAGCCTGCAGGAGGGAGGCAGCAGCAGAACTCTCTGAATCAGGCCAGGCAACAATTTTTTCAGCTCCTCCTGGTGAGCAGCAGGGAGGGAGATGTTCCTGACTCGCCTGGAGCTGTCAATGCCCACTGACCTGCTGATCCCCCGGGGACACGAGCCAGCTGTCACTGCTGCAGGATTTCAGCTCGGGAGCTGGGCTGAGCCATCCCAGAAAAAAACCTGCGTCCCAACACCCAAACGCTCAGCATCTCCTTTTGGAAGCTCCCGTTTCCAAAAGTGCAGCGGGAACAGCTTTTCTCGTGGGATGTTTTGGCATTGCTGGTGCCAGGCAGAACCTTGAAGCAAAACAGAGCCTTTTTTAGATGCTGGGAACACACACACAAAATCCAGCAGGGAATAAAGATCAGCTGAACTGTCAACAGCGGGGCGAGGTTTTGCTGCAGGTCCCAGCGCAAGGGGACGGTTCTGGTCTGTGCCAGCCCTGCCAGGAGCGTTTCTGCCGGCACAGAACGGGCTGTGCCCCTGCAGCTCCTCAGGCTGGGCAGGAGGGACCCCCTGGTGCACTCAGAGTTCCCAGTTCTCAAACTCCAGGATCCCCACAGGATTCCAAAGCAGGAATTGCAGGCCACGGGTCGTGGCACTGAGGCACAGCTGAGGCTCAGCCACTCACTCCTAATTCGCGCGGTGAAGGAGACACTTTTTGGGTGGAATTGCTTGAGTTTGATTCAGGTGCTCCCTTGGGATGAGGTGAATTGCACCCGAAAAGAAGTTTCTGTCTCAACTCAACTCTTCCAAGAGCAACTCAAGCGTTTCTTTCAAGTCCCATTTCAAGCGCTGTGCCTCTGCTCTGGCTGCATCCTTGCCCTGGCTCTGACATCCTGCAAGGGGCTCCGATGTTCACGGAGAGCTGAGGAGATCCTGGCCTTGCCCCTGACCAAAACACAAATATTGGGTTTGGGGTAAAGCCACAGCCATTCTGGGATTGCCTTTCGAGATTCAGGGCCTTTGCAAACCAATCTCAGCGCCCCGAAAGCGCACGTGGTTCACACTGAGATGTGAGGAGCCAAGACAGAGTCATGAACGGGCTTAATGAAGCCACAGCACGAATTCTCACTGAGGAGCTCAACAAAAAATTAAATTAAATAAAAGAAGTGCTGAAAATCCCAACTCGACCTGGATTTTAGCTGCTGCTCTCACCTCCTTTGACAATTATTCTGCAAGCATTCACTTGGAAAGGTTCTTAATAAATCTGATTTGGCTGAAGCACAGAAAACCTAGAACAGTTTGGAAAAGTGACTCGTGTGCCATGGAGACTCCTGGGAATGGCCAGGGTGGGGGCTTGGGAGTCATCAGGGAGCACATCTTGGTTCTCCACTCATTCCCAGCTGACCTGGATGAGCCGGGGGGATTCACACAAGGTCGATAATTGCTGTAAAACAGCTTTTGAGACAACTCAGCTCAAACTGAAAGAGGGGAAGTTTAGGTTGGGGAGTGGGAAGGAATTGTTCCCTGGGAGGGTGGGGAGGCCCAGAGGAGCTGTGGCTGCCCCTGGCAGTGCCCAAGGCCAGGCTGGACTGGGCTGGGAGCAGCCTAGGACAGCGGAAAGTCCCAGCTGAACTCTGAGGTCACTTCCAGCCCAGCCCAACCCAGCCCAACCCATTGTACGATTCCAACTTCACAGAGAGCTTAAAAGAAAACCTGGAAACCCCCAAATATCCCCGTGAGCCTTGAGAGGGATTCAAAGCCACGATGAGGGAGAGGAGTTCCAGAAGTGCTGGGAAGGATGAGGATGGGCTGGTCTGGAGGCCCTGGAAGGTCGGGGGGGTTCTTTGGGAATGTCCCAGCAGGGAGAGGTGACAGAGAGGACAGGAGGGTTGTCAGGAGAGCCCAGGAGGATTCCTGAGCTGCTCCAGGTGGGAGCACCATCCCTGCCGTGTCTGACGCGCTCTTGTCCCCTCAGTGCACGCCCAGAAGCAGAACCGGCAGACGTGCGTGCGCAAGAGCCTTATCTGCGCCTTCGCCATGGCCTTCATCATCAGCGTGATGCTGATCGCCGCCAACCAGATCCTGCGCAGCGGCATGGAATAGTCCTGGCAGGGCACGGAAGAGTCCTGGCAGCGGGATGGAACCGTCCTGGCAGCGGGACGCCGGCCATGCATGCGCACCCCGGGAGAGCTCCCGCCCCGACTCCCACGGCACCGACACGCGGGCACAGCCGGCGCCTGCAGCCGGAGCCTGAGGCAGCAGCGTGTCCTGTGAACAACCACATCCTCTTGGCAGGGACATCAAAGGGCTGTTCTAATGCTTTAAAGGTTTTGTTTCCTAATGCAATAATCCCATATCCAAGAGTCCCGAATTGTTGCTTCGAAACAGCAACAGCAGCGTGGAGGAGACTCAGAGCGGGCGCTGCGCGGTTTGAAGGAGGCCCAGCCTCGTGACTTCTCCTCACCCCACTGACAATCCCACGGAGCTCCCCGCCAGGCCCGCATTCCCGGGAAGTTGATCGTAGCATTGCCACGAGCGAGTCCCGTTCCTTCTGTTCCACGTGTCCCAGCTTCACGTTCCTTTTCCCTTATGACCATGCCATGGAGTCTACGGCATCAGAGGGGAGCCAGAGCGTCCTTGCGCAGCGTTTCCTGAGGAAAACAGGGGAGAATTTGCCAGCACCATACAAAATGTCTATTTTTTGCTTCATCAACTCCACCCTTGACACGAGACTGTGGGGTAGCAGGAGTCTGTTGGCCATTTTTTTCCGACTGTGAATCAGGGCGTGAGGAGCACCCCCCGTTTTCCCACCTGGGCATTGCTGAACTTGTGCAAAGTCTTCCAAGGGACTCTGCCGCCACCAGCGCCAGCTAAAACCTCCCTCTCCTCGGGCCTCTCCACATATCCAACATTATTTGCTCTCCAGTGGTTTTGCCCTTCTTCTGTATTGGTCTTCAAGAATTTTTTCCCAGGTGAAAACCCTGAGGGAAGCTCCTCCTGAGCTTCCTTCCCCTCTCCTTGCCTGCACAATTTTAATTTATTCCCTCTTCTGTGGCCTGGTTATGATCCGCAGCGACACCTCCGCGCCAGACATGGTCCTGGGGGGGAGGTTTTATTTCCCCGGCCGTGGGGAAGTGTGGCTCTGACCAGCCAACTCCTCCATTCCCTGCCGGGATCCATCCCACGGGCAGGCTCCAGAGGGGGCCGTCAGAAAAGCCAGTGAGGAGAAGGAATCAAACCTGAGCCCACCCCCATGTGTTTGACGCGTGCCAGACTTCCAGATCCAGGGAGCGCTGGGTGTTTTTCCTGGAGCGGCAAGGAGGAGATGGAGCGAAGCAGGGACACCACACGGGAAGTGCAAGGAGCCGGGATCGCTTGGGAAGGGGTTTTTCCTTTGAAACTCGGCACAAACCCGTGCATTTCCCTTCGGATGAGCCGTGCCCCTGGGTGCCACACCAGGACAGGGGTGATCTCCTTGCCCTCGTGGGAGAGGTTTCCCGGTTGGCGTTCAAGGAGTTCCATGGAGGCCCTGGGCTGCGCTGGGAGAGCTCCAGGCCCAGCGAGGAGCAGGGAGATCCCTCCTGGCAAGGGAGGGGACGGTTCCCTGTGCCCCAGGAGGGGCGGGGCGGCTCCCCGAGGATCGCACACCACCAGCTCCCCTCATCCCACACGGCAGCAGTGACCTGCACCGGACCCATCCCAAAGACTCATCCCAGGCCTTTCCTTTCCTGCAGCTCCCGGTGACAGCACCGAACGTGTGTTTTCAGCAGCCTCATTTCAAAACCTGCTGCTCCTTGTCCTGTCTCCCACCACGCCGTTCCACTCAAGGCCCTTGCGGGTGTCTCACCTCCCGCCTCCACCTTGTCCTGCCATTCTCCTGCTGTCCCCTCCCTCCCAAAGGCAGCACCTTTTCCACAGCAGCTCAGTCAGGTTTTTTCTGCCTTTCCCAAACACACAACTCCAGCATTTCTGTTCTGCTGTGACCAACACAGGTGAACTGCAGAATATTCCATTAAAAAAAAAAAAAATAAAAAATAAAAAATAAAAAAAATTTTGCTCTGTGTCCCAGAAGATGGAGAGATTTCCATTTGCCACAGGGCAGCAGGAGAATATCTGTGGGATATTCTGGCATGGCATCCTCAGTTTTTAGGAACCCAGGTGCATTTTCTGTGCTGGACGTTGCAGATAACGAGCTTGGAGGTCATTTTAAGGAAACTCATCCCCATTTTTAGGTCTCAGGGGTCTGTGGAACGGTGGCAGCAGTGGGGAAAAAAGTCAAAATGTTCCTTGCCACTGAGGAATCCTCATTTTGTCCCTGGGATTGTGCTGGAGTGAGTGTGGGCAGATGGAGATGGAGGGGAGGGCTGGGGGGAGCCCGGGGCAGAGCGGTGCCTCCGCCGAGCCCAAAGCCACAACCCCAAGCCGGGCGTTTCCCCACCACAAACCCCGGCAGGCGCCAATCCCAGCAGCCGCCCCAGGGACGGTGCTTGCCTGCATTCCTGGGAACTTCCTGGAAGGCTCCAGAATTCCCTCTGCATGCTCCATGGAGCCTTGTAAATACAGCCACGCCCCAGCCCCACCCTTCCCCTCGCAGCTCCATTTGTGAAACCAAACCTAGAATTAATACCTTGGTAAAAGCCATAGCCTGGTGTCAGTAGAGTTCATTGCACAACTCCCCACTGATCTCACTGGGTACAGGATTCTGGGGGCTTTGGGGTGCGATTTTTCCCTAGGGAACCTCATTTTTCCGTGATGGATCAGGGCCATGTCTCGCCAGAGGTCTCCTTTCCCTTCCTCCATCTCCAGGCGTTGTGAGAGATCCCTTCGTCACTCTGTAGCTCCTGGCAATGCAGGATGGATCAGCCCAAGCTTTTCCATCCTCTCCTCTCCCCACAACCTTCCCATCCTTCCCATCCAGCAGCGCTGGATGTCTCCTACCTCCCTCCCTGGCTCCATTTATGTAACATCCATTTATCTCTTTTTTTTTTTTTTTTTTCCCTTCTACACAAGAGGGGAAAAATAGGGCTTTTTGCTGCTTTTACAGACAGGAGGTAAAAATAGAGCAGTAAAATTCTGATTGGAACCTGATGGCAAAAGCTGAGGGGGGAGAAAGCAGAAGAATCAAAGACATAAAAATAAAAACCCCACATCCCATCCTTTAAGGGGAAAAAAAAAAAAAAAACCCTATTTAAGTGCTAATTAACATACTTTAAAAAATACCCAGACTGCAGCAGAGCTGTCAGAAAAAGCTCTAAACTTCTGCTCTTGCCAGTTCCAGGAGGATTGAAGTGTCTTTTCAGCCCTGCAGCTCTGGAGGAACAGGAGATTGCCATGGCAACCCCGGCTGTTCGTGACATGGGTGCCACCGCGAGCACACGCGAGCCCAGCCTGCCGGGGACGGGCCAGCAGCTCCCAGCAGCGGGACAGGGGCTCTGCTCGTGGACTCGGCAATTGTCAGGAATTCGTGAGCAGCTCTGTGGGCTTGGCCGTGGAAACCTGTGCGGCGGAAGGGGAGTGAGGGGCAGGGAAGGCTCCGACAGGGACGCGATGGTTTCAGCCGGAGAGAGGCTTTGGGTGACTCCAGCGGGGAGTGGAATCCGCTGAGCCTGAGCGCTGCCTGGCCTGGGCCCGCTGAGGGTGCCTTGGGAAGGGTCTCCACGTGGGGATCGAGCTCTGCTGGGAAGGATTCGGGTTCCGGCTCCTGCGAGGCTGCGCCGCGATCACTGCTGACCTTGACTTCCAGCGCTGGCTGTGCCATGGATCCTGGCTCCTGCTCCTGGAGAATCCTGCAGGAGGAACAGCAGGCTCGTGAATGCCGGAATTGTTTGGAGGCCATGGAGAAGAGAATTCCAGCACAAACCTGCTGAAGGAACGAACATTGCTCACCTGGCAAAGCCAAAGCCAGGAGGAAACCACAGCTGGGGAGGGTCCAGGCAGGACAAGGGCAGAGGCTTTGTCCTGTGCAGGGCCAGGAGCTGGGCTTGAGATCCTTGTGGGTCCCTTCCAGCTCAGAATATCCCATGAGGGTGGTGCTGGTGGCCCTGGAGAGCCAGGTCCTGCTCCCAACCACCCACAGGAGCCTGACCCCTCCACCAGCCCACCACTGCGAGGGAATTCCTGATCAGAAACAACACCAGGAGGTTAAAGATTGAAACTGGGAAGGCTTGGCTTTGCTAGGCCTGTGGCAGGTGATCTGAGGTAAAAGAGAGCTGACAAAATAATTCTCCTTCCTGTCGGATGGGCAAATCCCCCAAATCCCCCGGCACTGCCAGCACCTGGGCCGGCGATCCCAGAGCCCGGGCCCAGCGTGAGCAGAGGGTGGGAGGGAGGAGGATCCCAGCTCCTGTCCCTGCTCCCCGGTGAGCCAGAGCTGAGTATCGGGGTGCAATCCAGGGAATTTGAGAGATTTCACCCCGGTTATCCGGAGGGTTCACCTGCTGGCCGTGTGCAGTGGATGTTGGTTGCTTTGGGAAATGGAGATGCACGTGGATGCCCGTCCTTGCCTGGGGCCGGGTGAAGAGGGGTTTGAAGTCCAGAATTGGGGCAGGAAGGAAGCAGAGCAGGGCAGAAAGCATTCCCAAGGCAGCTCTGGATGGCTGAAACCTGTTTGGATGAGCCAAGCACGCCCTGGGCCTTTTTTTCCATGGAAAGCATGGGAATATTTTGTCCCAAAGCCCCAGTGTGCATCCTTGTGCCTGGGCAGGAGAACAAAACATCTCCTGGGCCAGCGCAGGGGCTGCGAGGAGCTCCAGGGGAGCCGTTCCTGGAGAGGGCTCTGGGACCAGGGGGCTCCCAGCTTTTCCCATGGAAAACTCGTCCCTGCAGGTGCTGGGAGCTGCCAGGGCTGCGAGCACCCCGGGGTGCCAGGAGCCCAGCCCCCGGCAGCAGCGAGGGCAGCAGCTGGGGGAGGAATTGCATTGAGATCCTGAAGAATGAAGCCCCTGCTCTTACCCACCCCTGTAATCCATGATTTGGCTCCTGCTGTATGGATGAGGGTTTGAAAGGAGAAAAGCCAGCTCTGCTAAAGCGAGGATCTGATGAAGTGTCTTTTTCTTGGCTCTGAATCACGCTCCCAGTGCGCTGATGAAGATGCACAGAACTTGCTGGGTTTCAATCAATTATTTTACCCTCCTGAGCTCTGACAGTGCAATTACATTTCACTGGCATCACTTAAAACCTGTTCCTTTCCCAGGAATTCGATGCAGGAAAAGAAAAGTTTCACAACATTCGCATCGCTTGGTGCTGTCAGTTGCTGTCAGGGCTGGCTTTGCATTTCCCCAGCTCGAGAAGGACGTTGTAGGCAGCTCCAGGAAGTGCAGAAGCTTCACCGAGAGCAAGATGGACAGAAAATCTCACACCACTTTAATTGGAAGTGTGCTCCACTTACACCTTTCCGGCTGAAAAAGTCTGGGAAACGGCTTTAATTTGGCATCCTCGCTATGAAATGATTGCGGCCCCAGAAGAGGGAGAAAGGAGAAGAAAGAAATCCTCTGGATCTGGAGCTCAGTACTTGACAATTTGATGCTCAAAGTACCACAGGGTTTTTTTAAATTTTCTGTCAAGACAGACCAAAATACTTTGCAGCCTCGAAAAAAACAATTGCTAAATGAAATTGCCATTTTCCACCCAGTAATTGCCGTTTTCCACCAGTTATTTTCCACAGCTGTTCCTGGCCTGTCTGTGCCAGCATCCCAAACCTGCAGCTGGATTTTCCCCACTTTAGGTGAGATCCACATTCCAGCTTTCCTTCCTCAGCTGCTCCAGCTGACGTTGGGAGACCTTGGGAAGCTCTGAGGTGGCTCCGGGAGCTCTTGGGCACGTCCTGGGCTCTCCTGGGGGCAATTCCAGGTGGAGTTGGAACCCGAAATGGTTCCGGCGATGGTTCTGACGTCCGTCTCCCAGTTCCCGCCTCCATTCCCTCCGCAGCAGCCCTGGGATGGGGTCCCACTGCGGAGCAGCCAGAGCTCTCTCAGCTCCCAGCAGCTCCAGATCTGGCACCTGGGCTGGGCAGGAAGGGCCAGGGAGCTCCTCCTGGGCTCCAGGGTCAATCAGGAAGAGCTCATTAGCGTTAATTGGCTCGGAGTGGGACCAGCCCAGGGTCCAGCCTGTTGCCATTTCATCCAGAGCAGGATCTGAGGAATCAGCGCCTCCTGGCTCATTCCTAGGAAGTTCTCCACTGATCCATGTCTCTCCTTTTTGTCACCATTCCATGTTTTCCAGCCATTTGCCGTTCCTTTGTAAACTCACCATTTTTTTTTTTTTTTTTTTTGGCTCATTAATGAAAGACATGGCTTTTTAATTAAAGACTAAAATTCACAAAGTCAGCAGCATAATAGTAAAAAAATAAAAAAAAAAAAATCAAACAAGAAACGTTTGTACAAAATACTGTAAATATTAATATAAATTAACTGGGCATGCAACTGAAACCAATCCTATGTTATTGCAAGTTATCCGAGTGTATAAAGGAGTGTATAAAGGAAAATTGAATGCCATATGTATCAGCTGTTCCCTCTAACCAAACTCTACTGTAAATATATAATCTGTATAAAAATATTTTAATTTTACCATTATTTATGCAATAGAAATAAAGTTTTTTTTTCTTTTGATGAAGCTTTTTTTCCTCTTTTGAAGCACTGATATTTATTCATGCCCGAGTACAAGAGCGAAAGCAAGATTTGCATAAAATATTAGGCCAGAGACCCTTTATTCCTTGTGAGAGATGCACGAACATTTGGGGGGGTTATTTTGCTCTGAAAATAGATTTACGTGTTGAAAATCCTGCGACTACAGGAAGAGCTGCAGGCTGGAGGAACGGGATCAGCAATTCCAGATGCACGGGGAGCCAAAGGGCGGGACTGAACTCCTCTGGAAGGCAAAGCCACGGCCGGGCAGATCTGCGAGGAAAAGGGCAGCGCTTGCTGGAAAAGCCCTTTTTGGGATCCCTGCCAGGGAGGCAGAGGCTGATCCTGAGCTCGGCTTTGATCCCGACTCTGCTGCTGCCGAGGCCCGGGAGCCGCGCTCAGGGGTCCTGGAGAGCCCTTTGTGCCCAGACAAAGCCAGAGCTGCCTGCTGGAGAGGGGGCCAGTGCCTGACGCCACAATTCCCCGCCCAAATTCCATCTGGAAAGGGAAGAGTTAATGTTGGCAGATCGGCTTCCCCCAGGTGGATCCCAGTCCCAGGTGCAGGATGAGGTTGGAACTGGGATTGGAGCAATTTGAGATCATGGGAGGTGTCCCTGCCCGTGGGACAAGACGGGCTTTGAGATCCCTTCCAGCCCAAACCCTTCTGGGATCCTGGGACAGCTTTGGGTGCGAGCAACTCCATGCAATTCCGTGCAATCCCTGCAATCCAGGCAGGGATCGCCGCTGGAAAGGAAGCGGTGCAGGAAATCCACATTTACCAAATCTACAAAGTGAAAAAGGAGGCACAGCACGCTCTCATTGACCTCTCCCATAACTGGAGAGCGTTCCACGGAAAGGCTCAGCAATGAGCCTGGATTTATTGCAGGAATGAACCAGAAGTGCTCCAGGAATTCCTGCGTATTTACCATAGGAGGAACGAGCAACTGGAGGAATTCCTGGCTGGAAGGGGGAACCTGCCCGAGAAAAACACCCCACACCTGGCCTGGGAGCAAGCTGCTTTATCCCTGCAGAAGGTTCCCAGCACCACCTTTGATCCAGACCTACCAAAGCCTGTTCGGCTCCTTTCTTGTTTTAATGCTCTGCACTAATGGAGAATTGAATGGTTAATTTAATCCTCTCCACAAATAGAGAATTGAATGGTTAATTGAATACTCTCCATAAAGAGAGAATTGAATGGTCGATTTACCACTCCCCATTAATGGAGAAATGCAGGTGAAAACCCCACCCCAAAGCCCCGTCCTTCAGCCGGGCCCCATCGGGGTTTTTGGGGGGGTTTTGGGAGGTTTTTGGTTTTTCCTGCTGCTGTGGGAGCCCACAGTGGCAGCAGACAGGAGCCGGTGCAGGTCTAATCCAGCTCCCAGGGAGGCAGTGGGAACATTCCCAGACTTTGTGGGATTTGGATTAGGTCATCACCCAGCACAGCTTTTCACAGCCTGGCTCCTTACTTTGCTGGGGTGGAGTCTGGCCGAGGCCTGGAATTGAATCCCTGAAATTCAAGTCCTGAAGGAAAGAAAGAAACTTTTCCTTACCCTGAGTGAAATTCAGGCATAGCCCCACCTAAAAGCCCTGGCCACGGCGGGGCTGCCCCGGCTCAAAGCTGCAGCGGTGCCTTGGGTTGACCCCACACTTTCCCCCAGGCAGGTCCAGACCCAGAGACTCCCCCCAAATCCTGGGCTGATCCCAGCGTGGGCAGCAGGGAAGGGACTGGGATCGCGCCCCTGTGCTCAGGTGAGACCCCACGTGCAGAGCTGCCCCAGCCCTGGGGGACAGAGCTCACAGGGAGGAGCTGGAGCTGCTGGAGGAGCCCAGAGGAGGCTCCGGGATGAGCAGAGGATGGAGCAGCTCTGCTGGGAGGAGAGGCTGGGATTGTTCAGCTGGAGAGGAGAAGCTTTGGGGTGACCTCCCTGGGGCCTTGCAGGGCCTGAAGGGGCTGCGGGAAAGATGGAGAGAGACTGGGGACAGGGCATGGAGGGACAGGAAACGGGGAATGGCTTCAAACTGCCAGAGGGCAGGGATGGGTGGGATCTTGGGAAGGGATTGTTCCCTGGGAGGGTGGAGAGGCCCTGGCACAGGTGCCTAGAGCAGCTGTGGCTGCCCCTGGATCCCTGGCAGTGCCCAAGGCCAGGCTGGACAGGGCTGGGAGCAGCCTGGGGCAGTGGGAGGTGTCCCTGCCATGGCAGGGGTGGCACTGGATGGGATTTAAGGTCCTTTCCACCCAAACCCCGCTGGGATCCGGAGACCCTGCAGCTGCTTGTGTTGCTGTGATCTCCCCACTGCATTCTCCCTCTTTCCTGATTAACATCTCCAGGAAGTGTTTGCTCATGCAAATCCAGAGGCAGTCGTTTATTTGGGCCGAGCCAGTTAATCCTGGCAAGGCTCTCCCCTGTTAAGTACAGACCACTATCATCTCGTTTTAATTGCTTCTTTCAGAGCTCCCCAACAAATCAAAAACATTTTAATTAAAAAATTCGCCAAGAGTATCTTCCGGATCTTTTCCCATTTGTTCTTCCTCCTACCAAAATTATCGGGGCAATTGTGAAGTTCTAAGGAAAGTAATTACAGCAGATGTTGATCTCTGCTGTCGCACCAGGCTCGCTGAATGCTGCACATCAGGCCCTGACTCCCTCCTTTGTGCAGCTTTCTGAAGCACAAATTTCCATCCTTGGTCCTCCCTCAGAAACCAGGCTGGCTGTGCAGGATTTGGGATGATTCCATTGCAGCTCCCAGCTGCTGAGGCTGGGGGAAGATTGAGGGGGAGAAGGGGGAAAGAAAAGAGGCGATACAATGAGAGAACTGCCAGGGAGACGGGAATTTGGGCACGGAACAGCCAGGGATGGCTGAAAGACGTTTTATTTTACTGTAACAGCACTCCCAGGCGCAAGGGCGCTGCTCCACCACCACCTCCTGAAAAGGGAAGATGACAAATGCCCTGGACGTGGCAGTGGCATGCCTGGCACTCTGCAATAAATCTCCTTTAACCCTCGTTACTGCCTGGGTTTCCTCCTGCCCATAAGGACCCGCAGGAATCGGCCGTCAGTGACCGCCCGGGCAGCCACTGCGGGCTGGGATGAGCCCGGGGCTGTCACTGCAGGCACGAATCAATGCCAGCGGCAGCACAGGCTCCCCAGGCTGCAGCTGGATGCCGGGAAAGCCAAGGTGCAGCATCCTGGGATGGCTCACAAACACGGGTGCAGAACTTTCCATGGAGCAGTGTCCCCCACCCACGGGGCAAGACAGATGTCATCCCTTAAACACTTGTGGGCGCTGGAGAGCCGCTAGGCCTGAGCTAAAATTGAAACACAAAGGGACAAAACCCGGGCAGTTGTGAAGCTGTGCAGCTGAACTTGTGCGAAAGCTCCAGCTCTTCTTTCTCTGTGAGTTTCCCAAAAAATTCTGCCTTCAGCCCAGCAGTTCTCGGGCTCTGTCCTGCTGGAGGGATCCAGGTGCACCTGCCGGGAAGGTGTTTCTCCACTGGAGACTTTGGACAAACCCCTGCAGGTGCAGGAATGGCTAAACATGGCTGCTTTTGGGACATCAAAGATTGTAAAATCCCAGACTGGATGGGGCTGGGAGGGACCTCAAAGCCCATCCAGTGCCACCCCTGCCAGGGCAGGGACACCTTCCCCTGTCCCAGGCTGCTCCCAGCCCTGTCCAGCCTGGCCTTGGGCACTGCCAGGGATCCAGGGGCAGCCACAGCTGCTCTGGGAATTCTATCCCAGCCCCTCCTCACCCTCCCAGGGAACAGCTCCTTCCCCATATCCCATCCATCCCTGCCCTCTGGCACTGGGAAGCCATTCCCTGTGTCCTGCCATCCCATCTGGGACAGCAGCAGCTGATTTTTGCCAGGCTGAATTTCACACACAGAAATCGAGGGTGAGAACACAAATCCTGCACCCACCCGGCACTGGGGTCCCTCTGCAGTCGGGGTCACGCCCTGCAGTGAGGGTGGCACGGACAAGGCTCCAGCGATGTCGCCACTCCTGGCACTGCCCCGGGGGCAAAGCTGGGATCCCAGGGCCTCCCAGCCCCGGGGGGAACACGATGGCACCGAGCCAGTTCCAGATCCAGCTCCCGGAGGTTCCACAGCAAAGCAGCAGAACCTCCTGAGGTGAAAGCTGTCACCAGGAGGGGCTGAGAGCCCCGGGTTCGCACGAGCAGTGCTGCTACAAGGAGGGTAATCACTGCATGTGAGCAGGAAAACTCTCAAGTGATTGCTGTTTGCAGAGGCTGATTAAACAGAAATTAAACTCATCTGCATGTTCGGTGGGAATGTGAATGGAATAGCAAGAGCTTCCTTCCCACTGGCCTTCGGGGAGCTCCTCCTGGCCTGGTCCCACAGCCCTGCAGAGCCTCCCGGGCTGCACCAGCACCTCTGGCATCCGCAGCGATTGAAACGGAACTTCCGGAGGTGGTTTCAGACAGAGAATGAACGAGGAGCTCCTCAGCCTCACGCCGCCTGTGGGGGAAGGACACAGTTCCCTGTTTGCCACATTCCAGCTCCTGCTGCTCCTCTCCCCTGCGCTTGGCTTCTCCCGGTGCCTGGAATGGGATGGAATAAACAGAATAGAACAGAACAGTTGGGAGTGTTTCAGCTGAAGTGAGCTGCAATGATCCTCCAGTCCAGCTCTGACCACCTCGGGGCTGACCAAAAATTAAAGCAGATTTTCAAACTCTTCTTAAGCATTGAGCAGCTTGGGGCATCAAACCCCTCTGTGAGGAGAGCGGAGCCTGTCCCAGGGTCTGAGCACCCTCTTGGGACAGAAATGCTCCCTCAGGCTCCTGGCAGTGCCCTGAGGGCTCCACGAGCCTTTGCCATGGAGTTACCAGACATGAATGATGAATCCTCCAAGCATCCCAGCTTTTATTGAAGAGAGATTTCCTCATCTTCTCCCGAGCCTCATTTCTAAATCTGAGCTGTGACCCAGAGCCCCCTGAGCTGGCAGCGTGTCCCTGTCCCAGTCTGTGCCCTGGAGCAGCAGGAGTGGGACCCCTCGGAGCATCCTGCACGCGGGAGGAGCCTGGAGCACCTGGGGATCTCTCCGGCCTCGTCCAGGACGGGGCTGCTGACCTCGGGCTGAAGCCAAGCCCGGCTCTGGGAAGGGCACACGGGTTCCTTGAATTAAAGGGTCAGGAATGGCAGCCACAGCCCCGAGGTGCTTCTCTGTCGGGACACCAGGCCACGGCGTTATCACAGAGCCCAAAACCATCCATTTCTCTCACCATTCCTGAGGGAGCCTTTCTGAGCACAAGCAGGAGCCCGGGAATGCTGCGAACAGACGGATCCAGGAGGACGCGTGAAGAACCCAGTGACCAAAGCTCTGGGATCCGAGGGAGAGGGGCTGTTGTTTCCTACCACACTGTGTGAGCTCCCGCTGTGCCGGTGCCAATTTTAGTCTCTTCTCTCACTTTGAACCGGAGAGAACCCAAAAGCCTGGAAATTACTGGAAATGGGAATTGCTTCTTGTGGCGAAAGAAATCTCCAAGTACCAAGAACAAGCTCCAGCTTAGGACCTGTCAACACCGACCTGCCCAAATTAAATCTGTTTGAAAGCGCAAAACCCACACTCTGATCCTGAAGAGCTACAACATTCTGCTTGGAGTATTTCTTATTTCTGAACCTCAGTTTCAGAGAGGATTTTTGGAATCAATTAACTCCTGTCCTGTTCACGTGGAGAGCGATCACAACGTTCACTCCCTCTTGGAGAAATTAACCTTGCAAGCATTTTAAAATTATTGCGCCCTATAAGGAGGAAAACCAAGCATCCGTTCTGGGGGCAGAAGGGGAGAAACGAGAGGGACAAGGCTGGGATAAAACTGAAAAAAAAACATGGAGCACACGGAGCTGCTTGTGCTGGTCTCGGTAAGAGGCTCAGGGGAAGATGTGGTGCATCAGGAGCGCTACAAAGCGTTGGCATTTCTTGGGAAAGCAGCTTCAGCGCCGCTGTGATGAATCACTGACAGCATTCAGGAGCTGTCGGGCAGGAAGCTGGAGTTCAGTTCATAATTGCAATTATGGCAGCGTTTTCAAACGAATCAGAGTCAACGTCCATGAATAAAGACTCCTTTATGGAGAAGCCGGAGAAGATAAAACCATTTCAGGCGGTCAAGAAATGGAAAAGAACCCGCAGCAGCTGAGTCGAACATTTTAACAGCCTTGCTGAGCTCCAGCAGAGCCTGTGAGCAGAGAAGCAGCAAAGGCAAACGGCAGAGCTGAGGCACCTCCACGCCTGTCAGAGCCAGGGCCTCAAAAATCCCTCAGGGATCAGCACTGGGGGATTCTCTCCTCAGAGGCCCCCAGCTCCTGGGTGCCATCCAGGAGATTCCTGCAGGGAATTCGGCCTGCAGCTCCAGGGGGGAACGTGCTTCCCCGCCACGGCCTGGAGACCATCACGCCCCTTTCCCTGGCTGTGACTGGGAAATCCCTGGAGACCATCGCGCCCCTTTCCCTGGGTTTGGCAGGGAAATCTCGTGATGGAATTGCTGGGGAAGGCCCCCGGCTGAGCTCCAGCAGCAGGTACAGCTAAGAACCAGTGTCAATAAAAGCAACGACGCATCTTCACGAGGCAAGCTGGCTCCTGGCCAGCTCACAGCCTCCTCACGCTGATGGAAGATGACAATCGCCAGATGTGGCAACAGCGGCTGAGGGCAGCTCCAAACTGCCTGTCCAACACATCCCTTTCCAGCTGCCTGGAGCTGACGCATTTATCCAGTCCCAGGCGTTTTTGAATGCTTTTGGGACACCTTGTCTCGCTGGCTGCACAGATCCCCTCTGACTGCAGCACGTCTGGGTGTGAACTGATGCATCATTGAGGTCACCGTGACCCCGGGGCTGTGAAAACCCTGCCAGCCCCGCTGACCTCATCGATGAAAACCCTTCGGATCGAAAGGGTCCAGCTCTGCAAAGGTCTGGCTGCATGGCACAGAAATCCCGGGATAACAGCACCCTCCTGGCATTCCAAGCACGCTCTGCTCCAAGACATGATCTCACCTCAAGGTCTGAGCGCCTCTGGCTGGGACAGTGCTGCTCTCTGTGTCCCGGGAGCTCGCTCCGTCCCTGGCACAGCGGGGGAGGCTCGGGAGCAGGGCTGGCTGCTCCCTCTCTGTGCTGATCCAAACCAGGAGCGCTCCGCTGCCTTCCCGAGCCACCGCTCCGCAGCTGGGATCCGCCTGCCTGTGCCTCTGGAAAATCAGGATGAGGCACCGCTTTTCCACCGGCACTGGCAGCAGGAATGCGGCTGCACCAGGAGCTCCAGCCACACCTCGGGGGCACCGAGCTGGGGTGGGCAAGGCACGGAGACCTTCCCTGGTTTATTCCAACCGCAGCAGCGAACAGCTTGGCCTCCGGGTTGTGATCCTAACCGTGGCTACACGGGAGGGGTCACTGGGGGTGTACAGCGGCAGTGCTAATCAGCAGTGTTAATCAGCAGTGCTAATCGGCACTGCTAATCGGCAATGTTAATGGGCAGTGCTAGTCAGCAGTGTTAATCAGCAGTGCTAATCGGCAGTGCTAATGAGCAGTGTTAATCAGTTTAACGAGCTGCTCATCAAGCAGTGCCCCACACTGATCCAGGATAAGGAGCTCAGGTGAAGCATCCAAACTGCTCCCATCCACTTCTCCTGAGGGAAAAATGCTGGAAAAACGCGATGATCCTCCTCAGCCTGTGTGGACCCGGGAGTGACCCGAGCACCAGGAGAAACTTCCCAGCTCCATCCTCTCCACTCACCCTCACCCCTCCGCCAGGGCTGACATCCACCAGGAGATTCCGAGGCCTGTCTTGGACGAGATCCCCATTTATCTTCCGTTCTATCCAAACTTTTTTTTTTTTTCCCCCCCCCAGAAATCTGATCCATGGCCTGAACAAATCCTGCTGACCCGGGTTCTTATTTCCACAAATCTTTCAGTGAATCAGAGTCAGAGCTGGCCTAAGCAGAGAATAAAGAATTCCTGGTCACTCTGAGTCCCACAAATTCCTGGTGTTTCCCTTTGGAAGTGTGACTGAGTGCACACAGCAGAGTCTCCATCTCTTCCGGAGCAGAGAACAGCTCATTCCTCTTATTTGGTTTGGTTTTCCTCTTGCTCCCTGCATATGGAAGAGCTGCCTTAATTAATGTAAGCTTATTATGAAATTAGAGCACCGATATAATTAAAGCATTGATTAAAAAGCCAATAAAACAAGCAGCTCAAGCTCTTTTGAAAGAGGAGCAGTATGAATCCTCCTTGATTAAATATTACAGCTCAGTCAATATTTAACCATTCCATTGTATTGACTTAATTTCCCCACCGAGCTGGGAATAAGCATCCCTTGGGACCTAATTATGGCGGGTTTGCTTCCCTTGTTGTTCCCGGAGTTTGTGTGGTTGATTTTGATATTTCTTAAACTTCTGACAGAGCAGCTCCTCCATCCCGGGGAATGACACTGCGTGGAGGTAATTCATGGGTAATGAGCGGTTCTGGTGATTGTGTTCATCTTTGGAAATAAACGCCAAGAAATCCATCCCATCCATGAAAACCAGCCCTGCCTCCTTCCGCTGCCTCCCGGAATGAGGCTGGTAACGAATTCAGCAGCCAGGTCAGAGCAGCAGCCCTGCCCCACAGCTCCTGACGGCCACTCTGGGGTTTAGGGGAGACATTTCCTCCCCTCCTTTCCACATCCACCCACAGAAACATTGGAGCAACTTCCAGAGCCGCCCTCAGCTCCTCCGTTCTTTCGTCTTTGTCCATTTCAGCACCGACTCCCTGAAATGACGTTTCCTTTGTTACCACTCCAGAACTAAAGCCCACAGGGACACCTCCCACTGTCCCAGGCTGCTCCCAGCCCTGTCCAGCCTGGCCTTGGGCACTGCCAGGGATCCAGGGGCAGCCACAGCTGCTCTGGGCACCCTGGGCCAGGGCCTCCCCACCCTCCCAGAGAACAATTCCTTCCCCAGATCCCATCTAATCCATATCCTGTACATTTGAAACCATTCCCTGTGTCCTGTCCCTCCATCCCTTGTCCCCAGTCCCTCTCCAGCTCTCCTGGAGCCCCTTTAGGCCCTGCCAGGGGCTCTGAGCTCTCCCTGGAGCCTTCTCCTCCCCAGGTGAATATTCCCAGAGCAGAGGGGTTTGCTGGGCCCCTTCCCAGTGCCCCTTCAGGATTCACCACCTCTCGACAAAGCGCGGCCTCCTCTGGGAAGGTTGGGTTGGGTTTGGTTTTACCTTCCCAGCCTCAGCAGAGTGGACACGGAACAGGCTCTGAGCTGGGCTGAACCGAGCACAGCCAAACCTCAGCGTTTGCTCTGCCCAGCAACAGCACAGGAATGTCACCGGCACGCTCAGGGGAGATGCCGGAGCAGTGGAAAAGTTAAAAATGCAAATCCAAGCCCAAAGGAGCTCAGAGCCTGCAGCAGATGTGCCACAGCGTGGCATTTGCAGCACGGCAGCAAGAACGTGCTGGCACGTGTGTGTGAGCTGGTAAGAAAAGCGTGAAGTTAAGCATGACTTGGAGGGGGGGCAAAAATGCCCAAAATCCAAAAAAGAGGAGTTTATTCAGGGATTATCAACGTGACTGCCTTCATCAAGTGACGGAGCAGCTGAAAGCACGGGAAGCAGGTTCTAAAATGAGGGAGAAAAAAACCCAATTTCTGACATCTAGCGGTGAGAGGAGATGGCCCCGCCGTGTGTGGCGCTCGGGGCTGATTGCGGAGCGGCCTCAGTGCGCTCCCCTCGCTCTGCTGCCCACAGCCTGCGCGCAGCGGGGACAGGGCTGGGTCACCCGCAGGCTGGGCAGGGAGAGCAGCCCTTTGGGTGGGCCGGTACCGCTCCCGCCGCCGCGCCCAGCTCCCGGCTGTCACCTCGGAGCTGCTCCCTCCAAAAGGATCGCTGCCTGCACCCTGGGCTGCTTTGCAAAACGGCCAAGGCCAGCGAGAAAAGAGCCCCAGGGTGTCTGAAGGGAGCAGGAGTCACTGGAAAAAAGGATGGGGGCACCCCCAGAGGCTCTGGGGCATCCCAGAGCACGCAAATGCCGCTGCAGCTGGGCTTTGCTCTGGTTGCAGCACGAACAGGTGGCACGTTTGGGCAAAACCATCGCTTTTTGTGCCCTTTATTGCCACCTTGCTCCCCAAAGAGCCAATTCCCAGAATCCAGCGGGGACTGGCAGAGATCTGTAGGCCCTGCAGATGAAAACCCCTCCCTCAAAGGGCCTCCTACACCTCAGGAGCTGAGGGCAGCGCCTTCCCCCTAATCCTGGCACCCACGCCCGTGGAATCTCCGTGCCCAGGGGTGGCCAGCACCTTCTCCAGCCCATGAGCCCTGAATTCCCAGCTGGAGCATGGGCTCAGCCTGGCCTGGCTGTGCCAGCCAAGGAAGATCGGCAAGGAGAGAGAAGAGGGCAGGCGGTGGTGCCCAGAGCGGGGGAATCCGGGAGCCACAAACCCAGGGGAAAACCCTGGGAAGGGGAAAACCCTGGGAAGGGGAAGAGGGGAGGGAAAAGGGGGGAAGGGAACATTACAGCGCACTCCTGGCTCCTCCCACCGTCCTGGTGAGGCTCAGGTGCCCCTGGTGCCCCCGTGCCTCAGCACAGAGCGCAGAGAGGCAGCCAGTGGATTAACGAGCATCAACCCAGGACAACAGCCGTGTTTACAGGGACTAAGCTCTGTCCCTCGAGGCCTTTCCAAGCGGTTCTCTCAGCTGCTGAGGTATTGATTGGAAAGGGCTGGAAGGACTTGCACCGCTACGAGCCCTCCCTAAAGAGTTCCCAGACTCAAGGGATCAGTGAAATCCCACAGTTCCTGCTTTGGACTCAGTAGAATCCATGGGAATGTGGAGATGCCAGGGAAGGACAGGGTGACCCATCCAGAGCACCTGGCACACAGGGATTTTCTCAAATGCCATTTGTACCGGGGAGCCTGGGGTTGGATGAGGAAAAATTTCTTCAGCTTCTGGAGGAAAGAAAGTGACGACTGCCCCCAAGACAAGAAGGATGAGGATCAGTTGGAATAAATCCAGAGGAGACCACGGGGATGTTCCAGGACCTGAGGCACCTCTGCTCTAAGCCAGGCTGGGAGAGCTGGGGGTGCTCAGCTGGAGAGGAGAAGGCTCCAGGGAGAGCTCAGAGCCCCTGGCAGGGCCCAAAGGGGCTCCAGGAGAGCTGGAGAGGGACTGGGGACAAGGGATGGAGGGACAGGACACAGGGAATGGCTTTCCAGTGCCAGAGGGCAGGGATGGATGGGATCTTGGGAAGGAATTGTTCCCTGGGAGGGTGGGGAGGCCCTGGCCCAGGTGCCCAGAGCAGCTGGGGCTGCCCCTGGATCCCTGGCAGTGCCCAAGGCCAGGCTGGACAGGGCTGGGAGCAGCCTGGGATGGAACAGGACAGGCTTGAAGGTCCCTTCCAGCCCAAAGCGCTCCAGGATCCTGTGTGGGCAGGAATGTGTTCATCCTCCTCAGGGGGCTGTGGGCACAGACTGAGCCCCCTTGGCTGGGAAAGGGGACATTTCCAGAAAGGCTGGAGTTGGGACATTTGATCCCGGCCACCGGAGAAACCCCGAGCACTCAGGAGGAGGAACAACTTCACCACAGCTCCCTTGGTGCACCCCATTCCTGAAAATCTTGGTTTGGCTCTTCCCTTGGAGCACCTCAGCTCTCCCACACCTGCTGAGAAAATCGGGAATCTCACCCCGAGGATGCAAAGCCAAGCAGCCAGGGATGTGCTGGAAATCTCATCTTGGAGAGAACGAGCCCTTTCCTGCCCAGCTCCAGCACCGCAGCTTCCAGCCTTGCTCCTGGATGCATTTCCCAACTGGATTTTTTTCTTTTTCCTTGGGATCCTGGGGACCTCTCGTGGTGGAAAGTGAGAACGTTGATCTGAGAGGAGCAGGAGAAGTCCAGGCTGGATGAACGGCTCCTCTGGAGAAACTCTGGGATCAGAAACCAGGAGAGAAGGCACTCCCAGCTGAGAGCAGCTGCCCCTGCCCTTGGGGTGAGGTTCCTGCAGCATTTCCTCCTTCCCTGGAATTTCCCTCTTGGATAAATTGATTCCCAGGACATGGAGCTGGTGGAGCAAGTCCCAGGGAGCCCCCGGAGCTGCTCCAGGGCTGGAGCCCCTCTGGAGCCAGGCTGGGAGAGCTGGAGGTGTTCACCTGGAGAGGAAAAGGCTCCAGGGAGAGCTCAGAGCCCCTGGCAGGGCCTGAAGGGGGTTTATAAAAATGAGGGAGAAGGACTTTTTACACAGGGAGACGCTGCCAGCACGAAGGGGAGCAGATGGAAACTGAAAGAGGAGAGATTCAGATGGGATATTGGGAAGGAGTTGTTCCCTGGGAAGGATGGAGGGGAGGCCCTGGCACAGGAGCTGCGCCCTGAGGGTGCCCGGGCCCGGCCTGCACCTCTGTGCCCCTCTCCAGCTGGGTGAAAATGAAGCTTTTTTAAACATTTGGGTAAGGCCAGGCTCAGCTTCCTGGGTAAAGCCTCCCTAAAGGCACGGAGGAGCTCCCACAGCCTCATCCCAAAGCCATTTTGGGCTCCATCTGGGATCTGCCAGGCCCGCAGGGATGTCCTGGCCTTGGCCATCCCCGGTGGCAGCCCTGCCGAGCCGCCGGCCTGCTCGGTTTGCAGGCACAAGGTGGCACTGCGGGAGCAGCTTTCCCTTCCCGTTCCTTCCCTTTCCTTTTCCTTTGCCTTCCCTTTCCCTGGGCCTCATCCCTGGCCAGCACAGCCCATCCTGGGCAGGTCCCTGGTGCCACCATCCTCCAGGGAAGGGTTTTAAGGGCGGCAGAGAGCCCTGAATCCCAAATCCCAACTCCCAGCTCCACCCTCCGTGCAGGACAGGCTCACCCTGGGAGCCCCGTGGGGTTCGGATCCCGCTCTGGACAGCAGCATCCCACGGATGTGGATGTGGGGAGCAGCTGGGCACGGCCTGCCAGGGCCACCCGGGCCACCAAATCCATCCCTGCCAGGGCCACCCGGGCCACCAAATCCATCCCTGCCAGGGCCACCAAATCCATCCCTGCCAGGGCCACCCGGGCCACCAAATCCATCCCTGCCAGGGCCACCAAATCCATCCCTGCCAGGGCCACCCGGGCCACCAAATCCATCCCTGCCAGGGCCACCAAATCCATCCCTGCCAGGGCCACCCGGGCCACCAAATCCATCCCTGCCAGGGCCACCAAATCCATCCCTGCCAGGGCCACCCGGGCCACCAAATCCATCCCNCCGGGCCACCAAACCCAGCCCACTCACCCTTTACCCCATCTCCCTTCTCTTCTCACTGACTTGTGTGAATTTTCGTTCTTTTTCTAATTGATTTGTTTTCTCCCTGCCAGCTCCTCAGTGTTTCCCTCGGGCATTGCAGCCCCATCATTCCCAGCCCGGGAACTCCTGCCCTGGGCTAGGACATTCCCAAACACAGGAACAGCCCGGGAACAGCTCTGCCCTGCTCCAGGACATTCCCAAACACCTTCCCAGCGCCCATCCCTTCCCTCAGGTCCTGCAGCTCCATCATTCCCAGGCGGGGAGCTCCTGTCCCGATAAAGCCCTGGAGGTGAGACAGGCAGGGAAGCTGGGAAATGCCAGCCATGGCAGGTTTGAGGCGCTGCAGGGAGGAGCAGGAGCTCCCAGGTAGTTTTCCAGCCCAGTGGCTCCAACAAGCTCTCGGGGTGTTTACACAAAAATAACAATAATTAAAGCCAACCCAACAGAACCACGGCTGCTCCCGGCGCATCGCAGCCACGGAATAAAACCCTCTGGAAAACAATCCCGCCTCTCGTGTGCTGTTCAGCTGCTCAGGGCCTCGCCAGTCCAGCCTTCGGATGAGACATTCCAGGATGGAATTACAGGTGAAGATCCTGCTCATCCAAGGACAGGCTCCCCAGGGAATGGGCACGGCCCTGAGGCTGCCAGAGCTCCAGGAGCGTTTGGCCAGCGCTGCCAGGGATGCCCAGGCTGGGGTTGTTGGGGGGTCTGTGCAGGGGCGAGGGCTGGGCTGGATGATCCCTGGGGTCCCTTCCAGGATATTCTGTGATTCCATGAAAACTGTACCACCTTCCACAGGGTGGGAGCAGGAAGAGTTTTGGGCTGGCGTGGCTGAGCCCCCTCAAGGAGCAGGAGCAGCATTTTTGACTGGATGAGCCCCAGTGCAGTTCCACAGCAAAACCACAGAAATGGGGGAGCTGATTGCTTTTCATAATTTCACACTCGTGGGGTGGGGGAAATCCTTCCTTAAAACAGGAAAAGCAGCTGGTTGATCCCAAGTTTTTAAGACTCAAAGGTGTGAGTAATAAATACATTTTACCTGCCACCTCCTCCCGGGGGCTTGGAGCACTGTGGACCCTTCATTCCGCAGGCATCAAACATTAAGGAACGTTTTGAGCAGCATTTTTTCTCTCCCCTCTCTTTCCTCTCCTCCTTTTTCTCTGCAACTCCAACTGCTCCACAATTCCTGCCAGGCCGAGGAGCGAGTCACCCTCCTCTGCCTGCCACAGTCGCATCCCTGGAAAAGGAAATTGCTGCTAACGGGGCTCAGCGAGGGCTGGGAGGAGATTTCAGGCTCCGAGGCGATTCCCTGGCTCCACAGCCAGCCCCCAGCACACTCCCTGCGTTCTCTCTTCGCGATGTGCATCTCAGGAAAATCGTGTTTGGCCTCGGCTGCCGTTGCCAGCGCCGGCTCCCAGCAGTCGGGAGACAGCAGCTGCTGAATCCCCGATCTCCGGGAGCTCTCAGATATCCATCAAAGGCCTGAGGAGAGTGGCTGCTGCCTGTTGGAACCGTTTAGGCACTGATGGGATTATAATTATCTCGCTATCAGCGGCGACAAAGCAGCTCAGCAGGAGCTGCTCCGCTTAAACACGGGAGGTCAAGGGAATTATCCGGGCGGGAAGTGAATGGGAGAGCGCGACCCTGCCCCGTGGATTGCTGATAATTAATGGCATTAATTGATGATTTATATCGGGGCCGAGCTCCTGTCAGGCTGCTGGGTCACCCTCAGCAGCTCCATGGGCCCTGCCCCATCGCTTCCCAGCGAGGGCTGGGGATGTGGGAAAGCTCTGCCCCAAACGGGGAGCATTCCTGGCTCCAGGGCTTGCGGGGCTGTTGCGCAGATACCGGGAAGGAATTCTTGGCTGTGAGGGTGGGGAGGGCCTGGAATGGCTTTCCCAGAGCAGCTGTGGCTGCCCCTGGATCCCTGGCAGTGCCCAAGGCCAGGCTGGACAGGGCTGGGAGCAGCCTGGGACAGTGGGAGGTGTCCCTGCCGTGACAGGGGTGGCACTGGATGGGCTTTAAGGTCCCTCCTAACCCATTCTGGGATTCCATTATTCCATTTTTTTCTGAACCCATTGGACTGAACCATTTCCAGTACGGACCTTGCCCCTGGGAGAGCCCTGAGGGTGTAAAATGCTCCCCCCACGGGCTCAGACTTCCCTCCTGTGCCATCCTCAGGATCCCTGTGGCTCCGCAGCTCAGCACGGGCTCGCTGTGCCCCTCACCCGGCTGCTGGCACTGCTGCTCCCTCTGGGGACCCTTCCCTCCCGCCAGGAGCGCTCCAGGCTGGTGTCCAGGAGAACAGGGATGGAAAGAAGGGATTCAGGGAGCGCCCCAGCTCCAGGTGACATTTAGGGACATTTAGGGACACCCAGCCTGGGCTCAGGAACGCACCTGCAGACCTTTATGGGCCACATCTCTCTGCAGCCTGTGGGGTGTCGCTGTGGGGTCCTGGGGATGCAGGAGGTGGATGCCATTTGCGGGAATATCCCGTGGGGATTATCTCTGTCCATCTCTCTTGATCTCTCCTTCATCGCCATTTCTTTTAAAAACGGAACTTTCATTCAAACAGCGGCACTTTGCTGTTCAATGAGTAATGGAGAGGAATGACTGCCCCTACCTCAGCAGCAGCGAATCTTTGGAAAATCACTCGAGAGGCAAGGCTCAAATCAGATATTTAATAAGAATCACTCGGAGATCACTTCTTAAAGCAATTAACAGATGCTCAGAGATAAGCGAGATGCAACAACGACACCCAGATCTCTCAGGCGGATTTCTCCGGGATCACCCTTCAGCCACAAACCGGTGTCAGGACAGAACAGCAGAGGAAATTCCCACTTTTCTGCCTGATTTCGCTCCTGCTGACCCTTTCCAGTCGCTGGGAAGCTGCAACCGGAGCAGGGAGAAGCGGCCAGCACTCCCCGGGGCTCTGCCCGCCTGAGGCTCCTTGAGGGTTCATTTCCACCGTCCCCTTCCTTGGGGAGAGCCTGGGCTTGGATTTCCTCCTGGAGCACAAAGGAAAGGCAGCTCTGAGCCTGAATATTCCAGAGGATCCCAGTGCTCAGCAGCAGCAGGATCCTCGTGCCCCGGGTGCCCTGTGCCACCTGGCAGGGGGACGTCACCAGCGCCTCTGCCAGGGCCACGTGGCCATCCCAGAGGGACCTGGGCCAGGCCAGGGACTGACGCTGAGCCAGAGCCTCGTGCCCAGGGGCTCAGCAGGGCCTGGGCTGGAGCCAGGGAGCAGCCACCCGTCCCAGCCAGCCCAGCTGCAGGGCCTGGGGCACCTGGCCCCACCACTGGCACACGTGACAAAAGCCATCTGCTGCCACCCTGGGCCCTGGCAGGGCTGGAGCTGCGCTGAGTTCCAGCACAGGCACCACCCGAGGGCTCTCTGATGGCTTCTCCTGACCCAGGCAGGCTCTGCCCTCCAATCTAAGGGCGCTTTACCCCATTCCACCAGCTGGACTGGAGCTGGGTGGTCTCGAATCCCTCAGGGCTCCCCGGAGTCACCAGGAACTTGCTCCTCTCAGAAGGCAGCAGCGAAGGCAAGGGGAGCTGGCTCATGCAGCCACAGACTCGCGGTCGTGTCAGGTTTGGAAGTGCTCAAATTTATTACACAGGAGATGATGCAACAGCGAAAAAGAGAGCAGAATTCTACATTGACTCTCTACTCTGCAAGTCGGGACAACTAAGAGGTTTCACCGCACTGAGGAAGGCAGGGAAGAAATCAGAGGCAGCCCCAGTGGCTGAGGGAGCCTGGTAAAGCCTAAATGAACAATCAGTCCTAGGTGATGCTGGGTGCTGCAGGAGGAACAATGACATAGATCTGCTTCTGTTCAATAAATTACTAAATTATAAACCTGCTGCGTGGAAATTCAGCTCGGTAAACACCCGGGGAGCTTCATCCTGATGCAAATGGAAGACAGGCATGAGTGCTGTGCAGCAAAGGACTCTGTGCTCATCCCAGCTTGGGGAATCGTATTTACACATCCATCTCATATATTAATTCATCTGCTTGGGTGCACCCTAGCCAGAGGGCAGCCACCAGGAGGATCATTCGGAGAAGGACAGGAGATGGGCTGGTTTCTCCTCGCCGCTGAGCAAATCCTGCGTCCATCCACATCGTTTTGCGAGGTCGCGTTTCCCTTTTCCAGGCAGCCTCACGTCGGACCCGAGCAGGGGCTCCTGCTTGGAGCTGGTGGCCAAGGTGACCGTGAGCCAAAAATAAACCAGGGCACATCCCCCCAGCAGATTTACAAGCCTGAGGTGACTTCAGGGCCACGAATTTCAGCCAAGCTGCCTCTTGTTGGTGCCTTGGCCTCCCTCCCTGTGCCTCCCGCAGCTCAGGAAGGTCAGCAGTGACTTTTTGGGAAGGACCTCGGCCAGGACTGGCCAGGCAGGACAGGGGTGCTCGAGCCTCAGCAGGAGAACAGCCCCACAAAGTCACATTGCTGCTGCCACCCCGAGGCGCAGGCGGACATCCCAGGTCATTCCCGAGGGGAATTCCTTCGGGGGCTCCGTGCAGGGAGGTGCTGGCTTGGCCAACAGCAGCGAGTGGGTGATGGAGAGGGGCAGGGGGGATCAGGGGTTTATTCCACTGCATTTTGTTTGCTAACATCGTGATTCAGGGTTGGAAAGACCCCTGGGAGCTGCTGTTTTGTTTCTCCAGGACTCAGGGAAGGAGCTGCTGGATGCAGGGAAAAGAGAAAAGAGAGAGAGGACCCAGCAAAACACCACAGCCTTCAAACTCAGCTCCTCTGGGGCTCGGGAACATTTTCCTCAGTCCCACACGTGCCAGGCAGCCGTGTCCAGGGTGGTGGTGCAAACCTCCCCAGCCCTTTGGGAGAGCTCCAGGACAGCAGAAATTCCCAAAATTCCCTGTCAGGAAATGCTCCCAGACTGCCCCAGCTCATTCCAGCCGTTCCAGCAGGGAGAAGTGGCACCCTTGGAGCGCTGGCAGAGAGAAGGAAGGAAACAGCAGTTCTGAGCCAGCTCCGCACGGCTGGGAGCAGCCGGGGGACACTCGGATGCGATGAAAATGAAGCACAAATTCCCATTTCCCCCATGTCCTCTCCCAGGAGCACGAATAAAGCTCTGTTTGATATTCCATCCTCTCCAGAGGAGTCCCGGTCAGCCGTGCCCTGACTCTTCCAGCCTCTACTTGATGAAGTTTTTAATTGTCCACCTCTGGCCCGTGCAGCTGCGCAGGATCAGGTCAATGCCAGCCATGCCCCTGTTCTCCACCTCCAGGCACCGGCCCGTGCCCTTGTTCAGGATGGCTCCGTTCTGCAGGGAAAGGAGGCAGGGAAAGGTGGAAAAACGGGAATATTCACTGCCTGGGAAGCAAAGCAGGAGCAGGAGTGCAGTGGGGGAAGATGCACTCAGCGGGGTGGGAACGCAATTCAAACAATCAAAGAATTCCCAAAATATGTCAATATTTTGATCTATATTTATATACTAGATTATATTATCTAGTATATGTATTATATATATTTATAAATATATTTATATTTTATATATATATATAGATATTGATATATAAAATAAATCAATAAAATGATGTGGAAGGAATGAGCATCCATTGTCCCTGGCAGCACCCAAGGGACACTTGGAACGCCTGAATCCCAGGGAAGGATTTATCACAGGAGCCCTGTGTAGGAATTGTGTTGGTTACACTCTGCTTTGGGACAAAAGCGTTTTAATCAATTTGCCTCCCTCACCCACAAGAAATCCACGAGAAACCTGGAAGTCATTGGCAGGGCAAGTGACATGCACCAGATTTTCAATCTGTGTCCAGATCCACCTTTCTGGTCCCAGCCAGGCAAACTTGCATCAGAAATTCCCCTGAAACGCTGCCCCTATCCCTCTTCACCTCCTCCCCTCAGCCCCAGCGCCCGGAATTTGCTGCTCCGCGGGCCCATTTCCCCTCAGTCCCACCCCGGGACACACCTGGATGAAATTCCAGCGCTTGTGGAGGCTGCTCTTGACCTTGTCGCAGTCCAGGAGCTGCGGGAAGCGGCTCTTGCCGTTGTCCAGCAGGCAGCGCGTGTCGGGCAGCAGCGTGGTGGTGCCCAGCGCCCCCAGGTGCAGGAAGCCCTCCTTGGTGTAGCGAGCCAGCTGGGGACAGGGACAGCACGGACACCTCAGCTCCTCCGAGCAGGGGGACAGGGGACACAGGGGAGGACAGCGCCGCAGAGCCCCTGGAAAAATTCCGTGGGGATGGGGCGCGGGGAAAGCGGAGCTGGAGGGAATAAATCCCGAATTTCCCAGCCTTTTATCCCTGTTTGGGGGTTGGTTTTTCAGGTGCAGGAGAGGAGCTGAGACACGGGAAGGGGTAAGAAAAATTCCAAGCCGTAAACCCCTCTGGGAGCAGACTCCTCCAGCCTCCTGGAATGCCATGGGACGGGGCAATGGATGGTTTTCCCTGGATTGCAGCCGGCCCAGCCCCCAGCTGAGCCAGCCCTGGCTGGGCTGGTGCCTCTGGTGCCTGGCACAGCCCCCAGGGCTCCAACGGGCAGAGCTGGGACGTGAGCCTGAAGCTGCCCCTCAGCTCAGCTGTCGGGAAAGGCTCAGGATTGCAGCCACCCCCGGCCATTCCCACTGGAATCAATCAATTGATTGGGTTTTAATCAATCTCCGACTGGATCCAAGTGCCCAGAGCTCCCAGGGGATGCAGGAGGGGCAGGGATGATGCTCCTGGGGACACCGGGCACACAAAGGACTCCTCCTTTGGCAGCATTCAAGGAATGCCACCGGAGCATTTCCCTAAACACATTTAAATTCTGGAATGAGGAGAGAGGAATGCCAGTGTCCTGCCTTTTGTAGTTCAAGGGAAAGATGTCCACAGCTGCCTATTTCAATTATGAATCAAGGCCATTATCCAGCAGACAAATAAGGAGGATTCAGAGCGTTAATTAACTGAGCATATCTGTGACCCAGATGCCAGGGAAGAGGCAGTGAATCCCACCGGGAGTTTGGGTGATCTGGGCTGGAATAATGAAACACTGGAAATCAAGTTACAGCAACGGGACAGAGCCGGACTCCAGCTCAGTCCTGGGGCACAGCTCCCCTGGGGTGGGCCTGGAGTTACACCTGGAGTGGGAATGTTGGATCAGAGCAGGCCCTGAGGCTCATTCGCCAGGTGCTCCCCACAGGAGGGGTCAGGAGCACCCCAAACCTTGATCGCAGAACCATGGAATGCTCTGGGCTGGAAGGGACCTCAAAGCCCATCCAGAGCCACCCCCGCCATGGCGGGGACACCTCCCACTGTCCCAGGCTCTGGAAGGTGTCTCTGCCATGGCAGGGGTGGCACTGGGTGAACTTTAAGCTCCCTCCCAACCCAACCCATCCTGGGGTTCCCTGATGCCTCTTCCTGTCCTGCAGAGAGGAGAAGGTGCATGGAGGCACAGACAAACCAAAGGCAGCCAAAGCCTGTCCACGCCGGAGGCAGAAACTCCCCAGATGTCCCAAAGGGCAGTGCCAGTCCCTCGCCACCTCCTGCTCCCTGCCCGCCGGGAATGCCGTGCCAGGCTCTTCCCTTTCCATGGGTTCTGGCAGCCTGGCCCCAGCTGGCCCGATGCCCACGGGGCTCCAGCGCTCCTGCTCTGACACGTCACTGCCTAATGTGCCGGGAAAAGCAAGTGGAGCACAAACCCGAGCCTTCCCCGGGAAGGGAGCGGGATGGGGATGAGCGGGAGAACAACCAGGGATGTGCTGCAGAGGCAAGGAGTGCATCTGCCCCTGACAAGGCCTGAGCACCCTTTCCATGGGGAAATTCCTGCTGGTGTCCACCCTGAGCCTGCCCTGGCCCAGCCTGAGGCCGTTCCCTCTCCTCCTGTCCCTGTTCCCTGGCAGCAGAGCCCGACCCCCCCGGCTGCCCCCTCCTGTCAGGAGCTGTGCAGAGCCACAAGGTTCCCCCTGAACCTCCTTCGCTCCCTTCTCTCCCCTTTCCCAGCTCCCTCAGCAGCCCCAGGGCTGGGGCTGACACCCCCCCGGCACAGCAGCACCCCCAGCCCATCTCCTGTGACTGCGATTTCTGCCCGGCTGCATCTCGGGGATGGGAGAAAGTTAATTAGACATCTTAGCACCTGGGAAATAAAAGCCTTGATGACCTTCATTGACTCTATTGGAAAATAATTTAGGGTTGTTTAGCTTCCCTTCTGCTCTGAGCACACCATCAATTAGCAGCCACCAGTGACATGGCCAGGATTTGCCTTTTAGCACGATTTAATCTGATTAAAGGGTGCTGTTTCCTCACCCCTGCTCCCGCCGTGGCCCCCGCGAGCTCAGTATTGATGGCTTTGTCCTCAACTTCTGCTGCTTAAATGGGCAAAACATATTTTATCCTATAATTAAATGAAATGCTCTGCTGGGTGAACATTATCTTAAGTTTGATGGTATTACAGCGCTTTCTATCACCTTAATATATCAGCAGAGCTGTGTCACCGCAGTGAGGGATGGCTGCGTTATTGGTGCCATACATCATTACAGCAAGGTGCTTCCAGGAGGGATTGCCTCCAGGATGAAGCCATCAGGCAGGGAAAAAACCCATCAGCAGCCTCGGTGTAATTACAGGATGAAAGGGCGGTGATGGAATCGGATAATGATCCGACCTGGAAGTGAACGAAAGGAAGAGAACGGAAAGATGAGGGGAAAGGAAGAGAAAAATGCCCCGAGTTTTCCTCGCTGAGGGATGAGCGAGGAAAGCCAAGAGCTTGTGTGCATTCAGGGCCGGGCGTGGCCCCACCATCCTGAGCTGCACCCCGGCTGAGCTTTGATCCACGGGAAATCACGGGAGAGAGCAGAAATTCGGGATAGGACACGAAGTGGCCTGGCCTGAACAGCACAAATCCCTCCTGGCAGATACAACATCCCCTGTCTCCCAGCTGGGCCGTTGATCCACAGGCACAGGGATGGCGTGGGATTGGATTTAGCAACAAAAATTCCAAGGAAATCCCAGCAGCCCTGGTGTGGCAGGAAACTGGAGCCACGACCCTGCTGTCCTCACGAGGTGACGACGGCAACATCTTGAAATGACAGAGATTTCCCATTTTCTTTTTCGAGGCTTAGGCCACCCTCACCTGTGGTCCCCAGCCATGGCAGGGGTACAGGATCGCAGTGTGGTTCTCCTGCGGGCCCTGGTCCAGGCACACGTCCTTGGCCTTGTTGTTCCGGAGCTGCGGGGCACAGACAGGGCACAGTCAGGGCATGGAAAGGGCACAGTCGTGGCAGAAAAAGGGCAGAGTTAGGGTGGAGAGGAGAAGGCTCCAGGGAGAGCTCAGAGCCCCTGGCAGGGCCCAAAGGGGCTCCAGGAGAGCTGGAGAGGGACTGGGGACAA
>VZRN01001252.1:102816-144052 GCA_013397935.1 Dasyornis broadbenti
GGATGGGATGGGATGGGATGGGATGGGATGATCCTTAAGCTCCCTTCCAGCCCAAACCATTCTGGGATTTTATGATTCTATGGGAATATAATTTTTTGGGAGGTTTTAGCTCAGAGGCACTCAGTGACTCTGAGAACAAATCTTTCCTAAAATGAACAACCCAGGGGCTGCCCGGGCTTCCGGGAGCCTTCTCCAAGAGCCTCCATTCCATCAATTCCACTGCAGCACAGCATTTGCTCTGAGTTCCCATAAATGACTCTTTCTATATTCCCTGAATGGTTTCAAAGCCAGCAGAGATTGAATTAAGTCCCCGTATTTTATCGCGTCCTTAAGCTGTTGTGACAAGGCACTGAATCCTCCGCAGACCTTGTCAGGAATTAGGCTGGGTTTGAGTCAGATGGGTTTAGAAGGTGCCTGTGTATGAAAAACACAAATGCAGCTGCTTAACCCGTGGAGTCAACGGGAAATATGGATAATTTCTGTCAATTCACCAAGTGATGGATTCGAGTATTTTACTTTAAACAGCCTCCAAGATCAGCAATGAATCCCCAAAGTGGTTTTTAGAAGGAACTGGGAACAGATTTATACAAATAAATACATAATAAATATATAAACCACATATAATTATAATATATATTATTTTATATGCATGATTATATAATAGATAATAAATACAATTACACCCAAAAAGTCACTTTTGGATCCCATTCCTCTCCTCTGAGGCTGTTTCTCATCAGGGACTGTAATGACCAGGCTGAGCTGAGGGCCTCAGTTACCTCTCCATAAGCAATGGTGTTGTTGTATCGCCTCATTTCTGGATAAACATGGTCCAGGTACCACTGGAAATTTTTACACTTCAGGCTCTTCCTCAAGGCTTTTCTCTCGGAAACATCCCCAATGTCAATCCCTGGATTCTGAAAAACAACAACAGGATGTCACTGCATGGTCCCACTTCCAAAAAAAAAGGTAAAAAATGAATGTATTTCACTGAGTTTTGAGATCTCTCCAAACTGCCCGGGGACCGCCAGTGGCTGAGGAGGTCCAGGAATTCTGGGATGTGTGTCCAGGGCTGAAATATCAGAGGGAAGGTGTGGGTGCCAGAGCCACAGCACGAAGGGGACGCCAACTTCTGTTCCTGCGGTTTGAGGGCCCCAGGCTGATGCTGGAAACGCTTTGGCCCTGGTGGAGAATTTACCAAAGAGGAGCCAAATGGGGAAGAAAAAGTTTGGAGGGAATTTGGGAAGCGCAGCGAAGCACTGGGGAATCTCCTCCCTGACTCCCCTGGGCCCGGGTCCATCGGAGGTTTTTTAAACAAGGCGCTTTTAAGAGGTTTCTCCTCCTGTTTGTGCTCTGAGCTCCAGGACTTCCAGCAGAGCTCAGCAGCAAGTGGAGATCGGGATTTGAAAGATGGAAATGCAAAGCAAATGGGTAAGAATGAAGAAAAGAGAGAAAGGTTTCAGATTCAAATGTAGCAGGGGCAGGAAGCTGAGAATAAAGGATCAAAACTGCATCAGAAGGAAAGCTGAGGCTGAACCTCAGAAAAACCTTCAGCGATTTGGGCAATTCCAGGGTGGAATGGTCTCCCTGGAGACCTGGCAGGACCCCACTGCTCCAGCAGAGGGAAAAGCGGTCTGAGCTGTCCCTGAGGAATAAATGATGGCGCAGGAGCTGGGAGCAGCGGCTGGAGAGCTCCCCCCTTATCCCATCACGGAATGTGGGGAGCCGGGGCAGCAGGGCAGGGAAGCCACAGGCAGCAGCCCCTTCTTCCCGCAGGCGCTGGGCTCCCGCTCCACTGCAGCTCCTGCTCTCGTCTTTCCCAGCCATCATTAAGCACAACTGGGAGAGCAATTTTCCATCACAACGCTTGTAATGATCTCCTAATGAATTATTCACTCTGCCTGAGAGGAGACAGCGGTTTAATGTGCCCCTGAGAGGTGAAAATGAAGATGATTCAGTGGAGACAGGCAGGACAGGCTGAGAGCTGAGGGGCGAGATGGGGCCCAAAGGCAGCACCTGGGAGAGTCAGGGCAGGGCTTTGCCTTGGCATCGCAAAATGATCCGTAAAACACCGCCCGTCCAACCAGGCTTCCCTCAAAGTAAATCTTGATTTGATTGGGAAGACCTATATGGAAAAAAAAAAAATGGATTTTGGGGAACCCAGATGTACTGGAAAGACCCCAATAAAAACCTCAGTTGGATTTTGGATCACCCAGACCTGTTCCCACGCCCAGTGCTGATCTGTGGGATGCTGCCTTTTCCAAGCTCCACAGGATGGATTTTAATCCCTTTTTGCCAGGCTCCAGAGCTGCTCCTGAGCAGGAGCACGGTGCCTCACCTCGACAAAGGAAGCAGCCCAAGGAGCAGGATTTCTGACCCCTGCCCGTGGCCATTTGGATCTTGAAGCCTCCTGTGAAGAATTCACTCCATCCTGGAGGCAACTCCTCCTCTCCCCTCACCAGGAGCGGTGCCTGTCACAGCCTGGGCCTCAGCCCCAGCTCAGCTCGCTCACCTTTGAGGCACAGGCTCCAAACCCTGCAGCCTTTGGAGCGATTCCTGCTGCTCCCACAGCCTTTGGATTTTCCTTGCTGAGAGCTAAACCTGGATTGTGGCGCTCACCTCCCGCCTGAGCGTTTGCCCGGCGCAAGGGGATGTCCTGGGCCTGCTCTGCAGGCGGGAGCTGTCGGGGGGAGGATGACGGACGGCAGCACCGGTGGTGCCTGAGGTTTGTTAAGGAGCACGAAATGCTCCGTAATTCCGGTTTTAAGCGGGAGGTGACCACCAGGCCAGGCTGTACCTCCAGGGGCAGGTTCCAGGCGATGTACACGTGCCACTTGTAGTCGTCCATCCACACCTCGGCCACGCGCAGCGCGTTGCGCTTGGTGTAGAAGCCGATGTTGTTGTTGTAGGGCTTCTTCTTGCGCTCGATGTGAGCCACCCTGGAGCAGGGCAGCACCTCCATGCTGCCCCCACACAGCCACACCTGCAGCCAGAGCACAGGGGAAGGCTCCTTGAGAGGAGAGCAACAGAAACAACAGAACTTTTCGAATTTTGACTGGATTCTATTTCTCTACTCGGGCTCGGCTTGCCTTTGCCTTGGGGAAAAAGGGATTTTGACTTTTTTTTTTAAGGGGCGTAGCACCGCTCTACAGAGACGAGCTTAACACATCAACAGACTGGGAACAGCCCAAAAGATACCCCAAAAAAATAAAGACCATCAACAGAACGTCAAGGACCATCCATGAACATCTACCCCAGACCTCTGGCACGGTTGGATTTCCTTCCCAGTCCAGAAAATACTGATAAGAAATCAAGGAGTGGAGACCCAGTTAATATCAGAGGTGAAGAAATTTGGATCCAATGGGAAACTAAACACTAAAATCTACACAACCTTAGAGCAACGAACAGTGACCCGATCCATCTCTGCGGGTTTTGGCTGCATAAAGTTTGGAGGAAAAGCTGGTAAAATCCATGTGCGTATGGGATGTTTCCCTTGGCACATCCTGGCCAGAAAATGAAGCAATGCCTGATTCTCTGTCACTTCAAATGTGATGTTAGAGGGTTTTCATTTTCTTCCCGATTTTTGGAGCACGGAGGGAGCTTTGAGCATTCCAGAACATCCTGGTGAGCACACGAACTGGCATTGCAACCCCACAGCCAGGCTTGGCCTTTGCCCAGCACTGAGACACACAGGGAGGAATTCTGGGGCTGGAACCACAGGATCTTGAGGATTTCTGGGGTTGGAATTACAGGATCCTGATGTCCCTCCCAGCCCAGAGCACCCTGGATTAAGCCGTGCCCGGAGCTTTAGAGGGGTCGGGTCTATCCCTCCGCCCGTCTCCTCCAGGATACGAAGCCTTAGTGACTGGAATGGCTCAAACGATTCCAAGCTGCCCTCCTGCAGGAGCCATGAGTCAGTGAAACATATGGCAGGGACAGATTTCTCCCCCTCGAAACCGTTTGTTCATTATTGTTCCTTCACGTGCTGCTGCAAATTCCCTCCAATCACAGTGTACAAGCTCATGAAACCCTGGAAGATCCTCCTTTTAATCCCACCCACAGGGAGTCCGCTGTGCCTGGATTCTCCCCTTCAGCAAGGAGTTCTTCAGCGCCCAGAGAGGGCTGCGGGACACCGGGCACCGGGCCATCATTCCAAGCCCGCATTCCAAGCGGGAATTCCTAACAATCCCAGTTTATTTCCCCCTCTTTTGCAGGCAGCTCTGCATCGCCACTTTGCACAGCTATCACAACCCCCGGCATTTCTGGGATCCCTTCCAGGCTCACCACCTTTCCTCCCATCTGTGGTCCCTGATTTTCACGGCTCCTGCTCCGTTCCCCGTTCCAGCAGCGCCAGGAGCCTCCTGCCTGGGTCAGAGCCCAGCGCCAGCTCCCAGGGGCGGCTTTAACCCATCCCAGGTGACAGGAGAAAGGGACACCTTCCCTTGGGATAACCCCACGCTGCTCCCACCGGGATTGCTGCAAAGAGGAGCCGGCTCCGAAAAACCTGAGCCCCATTTTATCAGCTGATGCATAAATGCGGAGCAGAACAATCCCAGTTTGATCTTTCAGGACACTTTAAAGACCATTTCCTGCCCCAGAGTGGATTCAGAGCTCTGAGGGAAGGACCTGCCTGTCCCTCCCACCCTGGCCAAGGCCACAATGGCCACTCCAAGCCCTGCAAGAGGCCACAGGCAAAGCAAATCAGAACTGGACTAGGCAATCCCAAAGGAAAAAAAGAGATTTTTAAAAGAATATTCCCCAGGCAGAAACTGCCTGTGGTTCTTGCCTGCTCAGTTCTTTTATTTCTCAACATTTTGGGGAAACAGGGGGATGAGCTCTGCCCGTGGGTGCTCCCAGAGCTGCTAGGCTCCATCACCACACGGGATAAATCCTCCAGTCCAGGGTGATGCCCAGCATCTCCTGCTTTTGTACTTTTGGGGCTTTGTTAGGTAATTTAAAATCAGAATAATTATTTTAAAGCCGTAATTAATGTGTGATCGCCCAGCAGCCTGCCCCGGGTCACAGCTGCACTGCTGTCCTTCTGTGCTGACATGAATTAAACAATTCGTGTCAGCTTCCTTCAGTGTCAGGAATATCTGTCCCAAGCCATTCCCTGAGCCCCGGCCCCGCATTCCTCGGGAATATTCCCTCTCACACCACGCCGCGCTCAGGCTCAGGGCCCAGTCACTCAGCAGGTCACGCGTCAGGAGCCGCTCTCAAGTTTGCCTCCGTTTTCTGCCATTCCCGTTCCCACACAACAATTAAATTGCCGCTCATTCACCGGTGAGATGACACAGAATTAAAAATAGACCCATTCCCCTCAGAAAACGAGGCTGACTCAACAACGGCTCCGTCAATCCATGCACAGCAGGAACCAAACCCGTGGGATATCCTGGGATTTATAAATAACCAGCAGACACCAAACTCCAGGGAAGGAATCCCAGGGAAACAAACAGAAAACAAATCCATCACCCAGAGATCTTCGATGTGTTTTGCAGAAAGCTGCTGGGGAATACACTTGTCATTATTTTCCAAGGTTCCCGTCCATGCAGAGCAGGGATTTCTCCAGGAGAACCATTCCCACTCACTGCGACGGGGTTTGCTCACACTGGAGATTTTTCCAATGGAAAATTTATGCTGTGATTCCCCCAATAAATGCAACCCCACCTGATCCAAACCCTGCCTCACTCCTGGCTGCAAAGGGTGCGGACCTGACCCTATCACCTGATCAGATCCATAGGGAAGCTGCATCCCAAAGACGCCGATCCCAAAGCACAGCACGGCGAGGATCCTCTGGAATGAGGAATGTCCACATCCCCTTGGCTTGGAAAAACTGCTGGAAAGCAGCGTCTCACCCGCAGTGCACCAGGAGTGAAATCTGAATTCCTGCCAAATCAAACTCCAGCACCCCCAGCCGCTGCAGCTTTGCCGTTTTAGCGCTCCCAAAAGTTAAATTTTTTAGGAAAAGGAGGAGCGGAGTGTTTTGAAATCCCATCTTGGAGAGATGCTGTCCCGGCTGAGCCGCCAGGCTGCGCTGGAGCTGGAGCCCAGAGCCCACCCCTGCAGGGCACAGGGCTCCAGAGGGGCTCGGAACGATCGCGGAGCCGATCTGGGTCTCTCCTAATGAGTTTGGAGCCGGAACTCCTCCGTGCTCGGATGCTATCTGCCCAGCCCTGGCAGCGTGACAGGGCCCTGACTGTGCTGTAATAGCGGAAGGCAAAGATTATTACAGACTCATAGAACACCAGGGCCTTCAGAGCAGCCCCGACAATACCTGGAAGCCTTGGAAAAGGAGCAGAACACGCTGGCCTTTGTGCACTCCTGGCACAGGAATTGCCTGCAGGATCTGACCCTGAGCTGCTTGGAGCTTGCTCCTTTTTTTTTTATTATTATTATTATTTTGATTATTTTATTGCCAGTAATGGGCCACAAGCACCTTGATCTCATTTTCCTATTTCCATTCCTGTCAGAGCTGTAAAAATAAAGCAGCACAAATCGCTCCCCAGGACTCTGATTTGTTTTTCATGCACAAAAAGCCTTTGGAGGGAGCGAGCCACAGACGGTTCTCCAGGACTCCGTGTGGGGAGTGGCAGGAGGAGCAGGGAAGGTGCCAGGGAGCACTGGAACCACGAGGGGTGGCTCTGGAACGGAGCTATTGAGGCCAAGAGAGGCGGCTGAGGGATGGAGCAGCTCCCGCGCTGCCAAACCCACGGAGCTGCTTCCAGTCCTGGTAAGTCCAGCACATCCCGCTGCGCTGTGATCCCGACTTACAGACATTCCCATCGTTCCTGGAGGGGAAGGTGCTGGGAAAATCTCCCTAAATATCCAACACGTTGTAAGAATTCCGGGTCTAAGTCCACAGCTTCTTGGTAGTCGTTATTTGGGACCACCCAACACCCATTTGTTTCTGTTTCCATAATACAACCCTTTTTAAAAAAAAAAAATAGCTAATTAATTCATCCCTCAATAAATAATAAATAATTAAATAATTAAATAATTAACAATAAGTAAAACAAATATAAATAAAATAATGGATAAAGAAAATAAAAATAAGGAATAAATTCTCTGCAGAACGGCAATGCCCTGGCTCCCTGCAAAGGCGCTCCTGGTTAGCAGCACTGAACCTCAGCCGGCCCTGGGTAATTTCAAGATTGCGTTTTAATAACAGCGGCCCCGTCCTTATCTCTCCCCTGACTCCTCTCGTCCTTGATCTCCCAATCAGGGACAGCAGCAGTGGCAGCGCTCCAGCCCCTCAGTGCAGGCAGCTTGCCACCCAAATTGCCATTCCAGGGCCAGAAAAGAGCTCCGATGGAATTCTTTTTCCCAAGGAATGCTGTTGATAAAAGCAATGACTGTGTTCATTTATTTCCCCGTGTCCATTCCCAGGAGCTCACACTCTCAGAGATTTGATTCCAGCTGAAGGAATCCAGTGCCATCCCCTGGAAAAGCGCCTCAAACCCCACCAAGAAGAGGAAAATGATAATTTTCTAATCAGACAGTCCCAGGAAGATCATTTTTACAGCTTATTCCACATCCTGCTGTGGACTCAGTGTCCCGGGGCAAAATCATTTCCTCCAGCCCTGCCCCTTCCTGCAGCCCCAGGGTCAGGGAGGGGCACCTGGAGCAGGCAGGGAAGGAAATCAGGCTGCTGAGGAGGGGAACTGCTCCCCCTTCCTTCAGCGAGGGCAGCGAATCCATGGAAAAACATGGATTTCTCAGCCATGGGCTCCTCCCGCCCTGGGGTGGCTGCTCCGCAGAGCCCCAGCTCTGCTCCAGGAGAGGGGCACTGGGAAAAGGGAAAGGGCAGGAGGCTGAGGGAATCCCCCCACAGCAGCAAACAAGGCCAGAGGGAGCCTTTTCTTTTTTCGGTTGGGGAGGCTGGCGAAGGTGGGAGCTCCCGCTGTCCCCGTCACCGAGTGAATCCATTCCCCACGTTCCCCACCTTCTGCATGGAAATCCATGCCCATGGAAATGGCTGGAACGGCCCAAGCCGTTTCTGGAAGTGAAGCGTCACTCCCTGCCCAGCAGGAGGATGGTGCTCGCCCAGCCCTGCCCCAAACCCTGCCGCAGCTGCAGGAGAATCCGCCCTGCTCTGAGCCGCTCCACGCGCTGCTCCCGTCTCTCCCAGTCGCTCTCACGTCCTGAGCCCACTTTCATTAAATTGAGATTGAAAGGACTTTTCTCCCCAGACGGAATCATAAAACGGAAAATGGCTCATTTCGGCTTTTTGCTCCCAATCCCAGCCCTGCCATTCAAGGGCACCCCAGCACCAACAGCCTCCCTGCTGAGGCAGCTCCCGCCGCTGGATCCCTTCAAACCCCGGAGCACAGGGCGCGCTCCCGGCACGGATTCACAGCCAGAGCTGAGGGAAGGGTGGGGCTGGGGCAAAGCGGGTTCAGGGTGGATTTTGGGAAAGGTTCTTCCCCCAGAGGCTGCTGGGCACTGCCCAGGCTCCCCAGGGAATGGTCCCGGCCCCGAGGCTGCCAGAGCTCCAGGAGCGTTTGGCCAGCGCTGCCAGGGGTGCACAGGCTGGGCTTGCTGGGAGGTCTGTGCAGGGCCAGGGGCTGATCCATGATCCCTGGGGGTCCTTCCCAACTCCGGATACTCCATGATCCCATAATTTAATTTGTGAGACTCCCCTGCACCCGGGAAGCAAAGGACGCCACAGCCCTGCTGCGGTCTCACACCTTTCCCTGACGGGGATTTGCTGGGAATTCAGCCTGCCCATGCCTGAAAAACAGGGATGAGTCAAAAGCATCTAAAAACTTTATCTTGAAAAATCTGGAATGCGGTGATTCCAGGGAAATCCTGCCAAAAAGGAAATGGAGCATTTCAATAGAAGGGATGGAGCCTCACTCAGAGCTCATCAGAACGGAGCGTGTCTGCATTTCTGGGCTTGCATTAACCTCAAAACTCACAATAATCGATAATAAAAATGAAAGGGAGCAAAATCTCAGATTTACTGGCACCAAACATCAGCAGCAGCTCTACATTTTTGAACTTCAGTTTTGGAAACTTTTCAGGCTTTTTTTCCCCTGAACTGCATTCGCAAACCCAAATAGAAATGATGAGTTTTGGAAAGCGGAATGCAGGAAGTGAGCAGGGCAGAAGAAAAGGGACAACGAGCGGTGCTGTGTCCTCAGGTCACACCGAAATGATGACTCACTCCTTGCTCGTTTGTTCAGATTTCAACACTAATTGTTATTAGTCCCGAATTCATCAGCATCCCTGCGCTTGGCACGGGTGTAAAATGACAAACACAGAAATTTCCTGTGAACGCACCAAACCAGAAGAGCTGGAAACAAAAGCAGAAAATCAAAAGATCCCACTCTGGTTGCTCCCAGATTTATCCCTGAATTTTTCTGCTGGAGAAGGCGCCCATTGCTGCAGCCTCAGGGATGATCCTGGTGCATCCCTCTGCTCCTGCAAAGTCACACAGGAGAAGAACTTCTCCAACCCTGCTCACATTTTGCAAGTCATGCCAGCATGTTTGGGTTATTTTTTCTTTTCTTTTCTTTTCTTTTCTTTTCTTTTCTTTTCTTTTCTTTTCTTTTCTTTTCTTTTCTTTTCTTTTCTTTTCTTTACTTTTCTTTTCTTTTCTTTTCTTTTCTTTTCTTTTCTTTTCTTTTCTTTTCTTTTCTTTTCTTTTCTTTTCTTTTCTTTTCTTTTCTTTTCTTTCTTCAATTTTATTTTACCTGTGAGTCGCCAGGCGGCCTTAAAGCCACTGCAGGACTTCAAGCAATGAAAAGCCTTCAACCCAATTCCCTTTAAAACGAGACCTGGGCCACGTTCCGGCTCCACCTCAAATCACGCTTCGCGAGCCAAGTCCCTGCAGGAAAATGGAAACACTTCCATCCACTGCGAGCAGTTTGAAACCAGCCCTGGGCGCATCCCACAGCCTGAACTGGGCAGGGATTTGCTCGGGAGGTGCCAATGCCGTCAGCATCCCCCAGCAGCGCTGGCACTCCTGCCACAAAACGCCGGCAGAAGTTTTTGTTTCATTAAAAAGCTGCAGAAGGAGCTGCTCCTGCGAGGCTCCGGAGCTGGAAACCCCTCTCAGCTCTTGCCTGCTCGAGCTGGAAGCTGCTCGCTGATCTCCCCTGGAAAGCAGCTCGGTGAAGCGCCGCTACCCACAGCGTGCTGGGGCAGCGAGCAATCCTGCCTGGAGCTGCCATCGTCCTCGCTGCCCTCACGGCTTCGACAGGGACAGCCTGGGCTTCTCCTGCTCCTGCCTGGAATTGTGCAGTGTTCCAAGATTTCCGTCCGGGGGCACAGAGCGAGGCTCCTCCCGCCAGCAAATGTGGGATTCTCTCCTGAAGTTTCTTGCTGGAAGCAGCAGGACAGAGCAGCTGAGTTCCTGTTTCCAGCCCAGCTCAGAGCCCATGGAGCTGCTGCAAAAGGAGGACTCAGGTGTGGCCTGGGCAGGGCAGCAGAGCCCAGGCAGAGCACAGGCGGCTCCTGGCTCGGTGCTCAGCGCTGCTGGGGCTCTGTGTGTGCTCAGCTGGCGTTTCTTTATTCACTCACCTCGTTCTCCTTTGCTCAGGGCTGCCTGTCATGCTTTGGGTGTTTCAAACGTCTGCAGAGCCGTTCAGAATTCCTCATCCTCCTGCGGCACGCAGGGAGAACCACCTGAGCTGCAGCTGCTGCGACAGAGCTCGACACGGGTGGGTTTCATCTCCTCTGATCGCTGCTGAGACACGGCAGCGCTGAGCCTGACTCAGCTTCCCAGCGCCCCACGCGCTCCAGAAAAAAAAATGAGACGGAAAAAAACTTCTCTGTGTACTTGAAACTGCCAGAGAGCAGGATAAGGTGGGATATTGGGAAGGAATTGTTCCCTGGGAGGGTGGGGAGGCCCAGGGGAGCTGTGGCTGCCCCTGGCAGTGCCCAAGGCCAGGCTGGACAGGGCTGGGAGCAGCCGGGGACAGGGGAAGGTGTCCCTGTGTCCCTGCCCATGGAACAGGAGGAGCTCTAAGGCCCCTCAAACCCAAAGCCCTCCAGGATTCCGCGAGGGTGTTTGGGGTGATCCCTGCCCGAACCCCAGCCTTGTCCTGGGCTTTGAGCCGGCCAGGAGCCCAAGCACGGGGCTGGCACAGAAATCCCGGCAGAAACCGCACACAGCCCGGTCAGAGCCCCCCAGGCACCAGGAGCTCCGTATCCGTGAAAACACCTTTTGGGAATCCCTGTCCGTCCTCAGCAGCCCCGGCTAAAGGCAGCAGAGCGGAGCAGAAGCACAGGCGCCGCTGCCCAGTCTGAGCGCTGCTTTACTGGGAGCACTGGGAGGATGTGCTCAGGCTGCACTGGGGGTGCTGCTCCCCAAACCCACAGCAGCAGTGACCCCTCCGCTGTGGCCGTCAGCCCCACAGCAGCTGGCTGGGCTCCTCCTGAGCTCCACACACGCAGGAGAGAAAGGATTCCCTGCACCTGCCTTGAAACCGGGCTTCGCTGGGTCCCGCGTGGGCTGCACAAAGCACAGCCGAGGCCTCGCTGCTGCCAATGGCATCGGGCCTTGGGTCCAGGCCCAGCCCTGTAAAATCCCCTAAAACGAACCAATGGCAGCCGTGAAACAAATACGGCATTCACAGGCAGGCGTTGATTTCTGCATTGTCAGGGGTGAAGCCCACACGATCTGCAATCCATAATTAAGGGGTGTTCAACTCCCTCCAAAAGGCACCAACAATTACCCAGGACAATGAAACTGTGCTTGCTGTTTTTCTCAGAAGTGCTTTGCTTTGCCCAAACCCCATTGTTGTATTTCATTTCCACACTGGTAGTGTTTCCCTTTTTTTGCGTTTTCTAAATGAAAACCAGACCTCAGAGTTTTCACACCCCAAAAAAGGGAAAGAAAGCTGAAAACCGTTCTTTTTCTAAATTTCCCTTCCTGCTCTGGAGAGAAACCTCAACAGCCAGAGGGCAGGGATGGATGGGATATTGCGAAGGAATTCCCAGCTAGGAGGGTGGGGAGGCCCTGGCCCAGGTGCCCAGAGCAGCTGGGGCTGCCCCTGGATCCCTGGCAGTGCCCAAGGCCAGGCTGGGCAGGGCTGGGAGCAGCCTGGGACAGGGGAAGGTGTCCCTGCCATGGCAGGGGTGCAGTGATGAATTTTCAGGTCCTTTCCAACCCATCCTGTTGAACCCCTCCCACCTGCACAGCCGGCCCAGCCAGGCACACAGGGATATTCCCGGATCAGTGAGATGGATATTACAGAGCTCATCTACACATGGGATTGTTTAGGAAGATCTCAGGGTTGGCATCCCCACACTCCTGGATCTCTGGGGACCAGGACACTCCTGTGAGTGCCTGGGGGAAGTAGCATTTTTCAGGCCTAAGGCAATGCCTATCAAAATCAATCCCAAATTCCTACAAACCTCAGCAGACATGGAGTAATGACAAAAATATTCAGGCAACAGCAAGGAGCTCTAGCTGTTGTTAGGTCCCTATTAAAGACAATAAACGCATTAACGTAAGAAAAAAAAGAAATTCAGTAAAAGGTTTTGTCTTTGCAGGCCGGACGCAGCCAGAGCGAAGGGAGGATGTGAGGCCTGTCCTGTGCAGGGCTGCCCTGGGATGCAGCTGGGAGCAGAGATTCCAACTGCCCCAAAAGCAGGGATTGGCTGGAACAAGGTTTAAGCCAGGCTCATGTGGTCTGTGCCCAGGAAAGGCCCCTTGTCCCCGAGGGTGTCCCTGCCGTGGCTGCAGAGGGATGGGCACAGCTGCACCCAGCGGAGCACCCAGCGGAGCACCCAGCTCCCTGCTGCACTAATTAGGTTAATTAGGACTGAACAGCTAATGTCTACACAGCTCTGCTTTAACAGATGCCGCGGCAGAGACGCTGCCTGCCCTAAACCTGGGAGGGGAGCAGGGAATGCAGGCCCAGGGCGGCCACAGCCCTGGCAGGACCTGCAGAACCACCCCAGCCCTGCCAGACACGGGCACCAGCCTGTCCCGCTCGCTTTTCCCTATGCCAGAGTCTCTGCTCTGATCCCACCCTTCTGATTCCCCCGTTCCCCTCTCCTGACTGCTCCCATGGGGCTCTGTCTCCGCTGCCCTTCACCCCCCGACACGCCCAGATGAACGGACCAGGGCTGATTGACACTCACACTGCCACAGGGACACTCAGCCTGTCACAGCCTCTGCTGGCCGAGCAGTCACAGCTTTCTGAGCTCGTCTACACCATCCAACCAAATCTCTAAACCAGCAGGGAACCTGCAGGAAACACGGCAAGAAAACATCTTTGGAAGCTGCAGTGGTGACTCACTGGAGGAGTGCAAGGACTGGTGAGAACCGGGACTGAAAAACAGAATAATGAGCCCCAAATCTCAGAGGCTGAGCTGTTAATCCATGATTCGCTGACTGGGGGTTCCCTCAGGCAGCACCCACGGACACCCCTGGGCAGGGCAGGGCAGGGCCTGGGTGCTTCCTGGGGCTCTCCATGGCAAGAGCCACCAGAGTGAAGGAGGAATCCAAGCTCCAGAGCTGAGCAGACCAAATCTGGCAGTCTCTGATCGGCCTCATGTGATTCCACTCTGCCTCTTATATCTGTTGGCTCCAACCCACGGTAAAAAGACACATTTAAAGGAAAGGCACATTCTTACAGGGCTCTGCTCTGCCATCTGCAAATCATTATTCCTCCTTCCTAAAAATAACTGAGTGCAAATGGCTACAAGAGGAGGAAGAAATTCCTCAGCTCCTTCCAACAGGAATTTTTACCAGCAGCCAAAAAGGAGGAGAGATCTGTGTGCAGTGGGTCCGCTTGGAAAGCTGAGGGGAAAGGGGAGCAAAAAAGGAGCAGGAAGGGTTTGCACGAGTACAACCCACCCGAAACCGAGCCAGAGCACCCACTGCACTGGCAGAGGAGAGGAGGGGATCAGATATGGGGGAGAAACCCTTCCCTGGGAGGGTGGGGAGGCCCTGGATCCCTGGCAGTGCCCAAGGCCAGGCTGGACAGGGCTGGGAGCAGCCTGGGACAGTGGGAGGTGTCCCTGCCCAAACAAGATGGATTTTAAGGTCCCTCCCAACCCAAACCATTCTGGGATTCTGGGATCCTCTGGCCGCCGACCCAGCTCCATCACAGCAGGGCCAGGCAGATGGGAGGAGGCAGCAAGGAAGGCACTCGAGGGATGTGTGACCCCCAGGCAGCACTCAGGCTGGCAGGACAATCTGTGTCCTTGGCTTCCTTCTAGCCTGGGAATGAGGGGGAGAAGCCTGGCCCAGAGAAAGCAGCAGCTCAGCTGTTATCTCATATGATCTTTTAGACAGTTTTTTTTTTTTTTTTCTCTTTCCAATGTGAGTCATGAGACTGGAACGGGTGAGATTGTAAAATTTAAAAAAAAAAAAAAGTTATCAGCTCTCCATCACTGGGAACATAAAACCACTTTTCCTCTCCAGTGACAATTAACAAGGAGCAAGAGCAGATAAACCGGAGCTGGCTGCTTCCATCCCCACCCCATCTTCAGGAAACGATTTCCTTAAACCCCGCAGAAGCGCTGCTCCTCGGCCGCGGCGCGGGCCCGGCAGATGAGGCTGTCTCCGGGAGAAGGATAAGGATAACGGGCAGATGAAGAGATGGGGGAAATGCTTGGCTCAGAGAGGCAAAAACCGACAGAGCTCTGGGTGAGAAGAGGCACAGGAGGAGAGAGGAAAGGGAAGAGGTGAACTCCTGGAGCTGGGATTGCAAAGGTTCCTGCACAGCCTGAGGCTCCCAGGATGAGTTGCTCCGTCCTAGGCATGGAGCTGAGGCGGGCTGCCTGTAATTCCCTGGATTCTCTTTCCCACCCTTCCTGCACACAGGGGTGACATTTGCTCTCTTCCAAGGAGATCTCGGGCTCCTTTCCCAGTTGCCAGGAGCGTTCCAAGACTCGTGAGCGGCCTCTGGATGCCCTCAGACAGCTCCCCCGGCTCCCCAGGGGTTTGTGTGTGTCCAGGTCGTGTCTGTTCCCGAACACAATCCTCCTCCGAGTCCTCTTTACCCCAGCACCAGCACAACTTCACCAAATCATCCTTGCTCCAGACTTTTCCTCTGATTTTGGGGACCTGGGGCTCTCCAGGGCCAGCCTGACCAGGGTGAAGGTGGCACTGGGGACGTGACCCTCCTCCAGCTGCCCCATCCCTCGGCAGCCCCACACTCTCCCTCGTCTTCCTCGCCCTCAGACTGACCCACAGCAGGTTCTGGTGTTGCCCTCCAGCTCTTCCACCCGATTCGGCTCCAGGTGGGCTTTGGCTTTCCCAGTCCCACCCCCACACCCTCTGGATTCCCCTGGACTGACCTGACTCTGCGTTTTTTCCTGTTTATTTTTTTTTTAAGATGTGACTTCTGCCAGGAGCTCCTTCTCCACCCACACTCCTGCCACCCATCCCTGACTTCCTGCGTGTTGGGATGAACCACAAGGGAATGATCCTGGAAAATCAACGCGTCCACCTGGGCCTCGCTTTGGATTTTGTTCTTTGTTTTCAACACAGGTCCACAAAAAGTAACCCAGAGCACGTCCCAGTCCTCTTGGATCCCCTCCGTGAGCCGAGCAGTCCCAGCGAGCTCTACCAAAGCCCCTCGTGGACATCCCACTGCTAAAACACTACAGACGGGACATCACAGAGAGATGATTTGGGCTTTGTTTTCCTTGAGCATTGAAAGTGCTGGAAGCAATTTTCCCTCGCTTTTATCCGAACCTGAAACGTATTATTGAGCTCTCTAGATTCCATTAAGGCATCAAAGCCACGTTCCACACCATGGTTCTTTCAAAAAAGGAAAAAAAAAAAAAAAAAATTCCAAACTCCAAAGTCTGCTTTCAAACCTGTCAAAATATTTCCCAGCCGCGGCGCAGGTACGCACTGAGGACTGCCACTCATCCCTGATGTCTTCCCTGAAAGGACAATTTTCCCCTGCTGCTTGCTAAGTTTTAAATTGATGTGGGCACACTTCAGCCGGAGTTCCAGCGAGAGGGACGTAAACAAGCTGCGAGCTGCACGGGACACCCACGGGATGTGAGAGAGACAGCACCGCAGCCACGGCGCTGCTCCCACGGAGACAGCCAGAACTGGGAGAGAGGAACTCCTGAGGGGCTGGGGGCTCTCAGCAGCTGCCAGGACAGCGTTAAAAGCTATGTTGGACCAAAAAAGGCCGGATTTGAATGGATTTAGTGGCCATCAGGAGCCTCTCCTGCTCGCACCGGCTGCGCTTTTCCCTGTCCCGGTGTCAGAGCCTCTGCTCTGGTCCCACCTTTCTGATTCCATCGTTCCCCTCTCCTGGCTGCCCCTCCATTCCCCAGCAGCCCCCGAGGAGCAGACCAAGGGTGTTTGATGAACCAGCCCAGCTCCTGCGAGCCACTGGCGATTCCGCAGCCTCCTCGAGCTTCTTTTGCCGTCCAGAAGGAGCCTGGGCAGCCAGGCCAAAGCTCCAGCGCTGGTTCCTGCCAAGGACTGACCTTCCCGGTGCCCTGGAAATGGTGAAATCTTGCATTTGCTGCAGAGGATAAGCAAGGATGGGAGGAATTCAGGGGAAAGAAAAGAAAAAATCTTGCTCTTTGCTTATTTATAGCCCCAATCTGTGCTGCTGAGGAGTCGGTGCCTGCTCACACCCAGGAGACTGCGGAGAACCACGGCCAGATGGGCAAATTCCCTACAAAAGGCCCATGAGGGAGGTGGAAATGGATCTTTTTTCCCAATCAGGAAGCTCTAACTGACAACATTCACTTTGCAGAAAAGTCATTTTGCAGCTCTGAGCCCTCCTTTGCAGCGGAGATGGTGAAATTCGTGAGATCCCTGGAATGAAAGCGAGCCTGGACCTGGCCGGGATGTCAAACCTGAACCTCATCAGGCGGAGAAAAGGCTGAGGCTTCAATTCATGCCCTGAACCCCTCGCAGCTGGGAACAGGAGCGAAGCAGGGAGACAATAAACGATGCTGCTTCAGCATTTCTGCCTTCACGCTCCCGAATTCCAGCATTTTCAGCCGGTGCAAGGCTTGGGCCGTGGAATCAGCCATTCCCCAAGGAATTCACGGCGTTGAAATCGATCATCAGCGCTGCCACAGTTTCCCTCTCCCAAAAAACAAAGCAGCTCTGCCTTTCGGCAGGAAGGTAATAGATATAAAAATATCTCTAATAATATCTCTAATAATATCTACATAAGCACTGCTGCAGAATGCTGCTGGTCCAGGGCTGCTCAGTCCCTCCTGTGTGACCTCTGCGTCCCCAAGGCCCCCTGCACCCAGGAATTCAATTCCAGCACTGAAAGGCAGCTCCTGGTAGTGCTGGAGCAATTCCTGCCACAACGAACCAGGCTTGGAAAACAAATGGCAGGCTGGGAGCAGCCCTCGTTCGCTGGTGCCTGGAATTCATTCTCTGCTTTCAGATAAAGGCCACTGCCAATCTCCCCCTCTGTCGGAGCCGCTGGGAGGGAACCAAGGGTAGGAAACGCTGGAGCTGCTTTTCAAACCAGGGGAGGCTTCGAAGTGACATGAGAGAGGAACAGAAAGGCTGTGGGAAGCAGCGTGAGGGGAGGTTACAGAGCCCCTGAGGAGAAATGGGATTATCTCACCAACCTTGAGCACAAACCCCCTCTGTTTTGACAGGCGCAGTCTGGAATCTGTACCCTTGCTTTTTAAAAAAGCCCCTGCTCTTCAGCCATTTAAATTCTCTTTATTTGAGAATTTGACTTTCCCTGTTGTCCTCTTCCCCAGTCGCCCTGACTCCAGCAAGGGCCTGGGAAACGCGTTCCTGGCGGCAGCGAGAGAGGGGCCTGCGCTCCCCCTGCCCCTCTCCTCTCCTAACACCTGCGCTTCAAACTCACCCGCGGTGCTGTGAAGAGAAAAGGTAAAGCTGAGACCGGGCTTATTCATCAGTGCTGCTGCTTCACTTGTGAGACATCACCAGGGCCCAGGCTGCTCCTCAAAATGCCCTTTCATTGCAGTGACTTTTGCGAAATGTTGATTATAATCACATTTGTAACCCACAGGCTCGTTGGGTGTTCCTGTTTTCCTGGCAAAAACAAGCCTAGGAGTCAACGGGAGTTCAGATCCATAACAACAGAACGATGGAAAAAACGGGAATAGAAAGAGCCAGGAAGCTTTTCCCTTGGCTGCTGCTTGGGAAGGAACAAATTCTCGTCGCCAGCTCAGTCACAAGTCAGTGATTTTCTGTGCTGGTTTAAACCCCATCAAGATGATGAGGAGCAATTGCTCTGCACAAACATTTCAGCTCTTCCCATGGATTCTTTTGGATGAGGAAAAAAATAGGAAAAGAATGGCTCCAATGAAAATCTTCGAGGAAAACTAACTTGGAAAACGCCGGGCACTGGCAGGCAGTTACTGACACCTCTGGTTCGTGCTGGGCAGGATGCCCAAAGTCCCCTTTCGTAGCCCGGCTCACGCACGCAGCCGCTCAGGAGTCCCGAGGCCCGGCCACAGGGCTGGGCAGGGATTCATCCCGCACCAGCTGCCCCTGCCGTCCTGCGTGTGCTCTTCCAGATAAAATCAGAGAACACCTCGCTCCCCCTCCCGTTTGCAGGACAGCCACCTGCATCCCCAGCACTCATTCCCACCTCCGTGTCGGAATAACTCGGCTCCAGAGCCGGGGTGAAATTGAGCTTCGTTTCCCAGGCCGTGCGTTGTATTTTAATTAATTCTGCTCGCAGCCATTAGCACGGTGCCAGGCTGGTTCTTGGGTGGATACAGACAATTCCAGGAAAGCCATTCCTGCAGGGGTGTTCTTGCAGGGAAGTGTTTTCCCAAGGCCCTGGGTTTGTTAGGAATTTGGGGATAATTGTGTTGTCCAGGTTGGCTGTTGGAGACGCCAAAGGGAAAGTGTGGAAAAGGCTCCCCCAGCTTTGCATCCGTGGCTTTTCCAGAGGGAATGAGGGCACCTCCAGTGCTTGGTCCACAGTGGGAACTCCTCACCCGGCTGGATCCACGGATCCCACATCCGTGCGGGGTTTTGGGGCTGCGACGTGGAAAGAGGAGATTCCATCAGACCCGGAGCTGTTGGAAACACTTTGGGAGGGAAGGGCAGGTGGATGCAGCCCCTTCTCCCCTGGTGGTGGGAAGCAGGGAAGGAGCGCTGGGAAATCCCTGTATCCTGAGCTGTGGGATCACTGGAATCCTCACACGGCATCCGAACAGGAGTTCCAGGTGCCACAAACACCCTGCCCTGCATTTCCTTTCGAGGCGAGCCATCGACCAGCAGCACAGGTTTCCATCAGCTGCGTGAAACCATTCCCACATGAAGGAAGTTGCTGTGTTCTCTTCCAAGGAATCTGCAGCCAATTCCGGGCAACACAGAGAACCTGCTCTGCCTCCCCGTGCCTCCCTTCTCCTTAAACAGGAAAAACCCTTCATTTTCTAAACGTGGTTTCCATTTCGCAGTCAGGAAAAGAACATTCCGATGTCCTCTTTCCTCGGTGAATTATTTCACACAATTCCTGCAGCATCTGGTTTTATTTCAGGCATTTTCTGTCCGGCTTTGCCAAGCAAGGGTCACAGTGGAGACACCGGACGGGAACTAAAACGGGGATAAGAATTTGCAGTGTGTTTACTCTGACTTCTGGAAAGCTTCAGTGAGGTCCAAATGATCCTTTTGGACAGGAAATGGGAGTTCTGCTGCCAGAGGTTTCCCCCTGAATTCATCCCGAAGACAGAAATACCTGGAAAAACGAAGAGCTTTCTATTCCCTTCTTCTCTTAAGCCTGAAATAATTCTGCATTTCTATGCATGGCACGGGCTATATTTGAACAAGACAAGTGGGAAAGCACATGAAATCCACTGATTTGTAACCGAGCACTGAGGAAAAAACAGATATTTTATGTGAGGTTTTAGTTTTTTACTGTGAAAGCGGCACAGGGACAAAATGCAAGTGAATTTATAACATGATCTTCCTTTAAATCCTTCCCAAAGAACTGGGATATAATCAGGGCTGGGCAAGGTTTGGATAAGCAGCTTTCCAGCACGGAAATAATATTTTTTTTGATAATGTTGGCCAGAAGAAAATGCCTGGGGCACTTTACTAGGACTGGATTTCCTTCCGGCAGGATCTGGCCAGAAAACTTCACCCAAAGCTGCAACAGCCTCAAGTTCTCCATTTTCACCCCAAATTCCTGGGATAACATTTCCAGGGACACAGAGGATTTGCTGACCAGTGAGGAGGCTTTCCCTGATTTTCCAGCCTCTGTCGCACCAGAGTGATGGAGCTTTGTCTGGAGAAGAGGATGATGAATCCCAGCGTCTCTAAGGCTGGAAAAGCCCTGGAGATCATGGAGCCCATCTGTGCCCCAGCTCTGCCAAGGCCACCCCATCCCCTGTCCCCAAGTGCCACATCCCCAGGGCTGTTAAACCCCTCCAGGGATGGGGGTCCATCCCTGCAGCTGGGCCAGGGCTGGACAAACCTTTCCATGAAGAAATATTCACCAAAATCCACCCTGCGCTTGCCCTGGCCCAGCCTGAGGCCGTTCCCTCTCCTCCTGTCCCTGTTCCCTGGCAGGAGAGCCCGACCCCCCTGGCTGCCCCCTCCTGTCAGGAGCTGTGCAGAGCCACAAGGTTCCCCCTGATCCCCCTCTGCTCCAGCCTGAGCCCTTTCCCAGCTCCCTCAGGATTCTCCAGCCCCTTCCCAGCTCCGTTCCCTGCCCTGGACACGCTCCAGCCCCTCAGGGTCTCTCTTGTCCTGAGGGGCCCAGAACTGCCCCAGGATCTCAGGGTACAATCCCTGTCCTGCTCCTGCTGCCGCCCTTCCCCGTCAGAAGTTTCCCGATTCCCATTTATGAATTCCCAGCGTTATCACCCCTGGCTGCCCGGGCAGCGTTTGCCGCTTCCCCCCACGTGTGCCCGCTCCCTGTGACTCCGGCAAAGCCCAGGGCTGGGAATAGCACCGGGAGCGCTCCACGGAGCAGAGCCAGGCTGAGGCACCTCGGGGCGCTTGGGCTGCCTGGGTGTAAACACAGAGCTTTAAACACAGCCACTCCTGATCTCCAGTCAGAGGCAGAACCATGGAATAATCCACTAAAGATGGGAGCTCGGGAAGACGCAGGCACTAAAAGCATCCTTTGTTGGGAGGCTCAGCTGGCTCCGGACCAGAGCTGTGCCTGGAGATGGAGAGAGCAGTTAATTTGTTCTGCTGCTAAAACACAGATTAAAGTACAAGGCTGAAGCACAGTAAATAACATCGTGTTCCTTATCACAGCCAATTGAACGCTTGTATAAAACAAACAGAAACATTTTATAATTCAAGTGGAAAAGGGAAGGAGCTCGGGTTCGCACAGACAGACCCAGGCATGGGCTTTTCCCTGGGAATTTTCTCTCCAGGAGAGGAGCAGTCCCACCTCGCCTTCACTCGGGGCACACTGGGCTGTGGATGGAATCCATCACTAGGAGCTCTTTTTTTCCCTCCAAGCAATTCTTTGGAGTTCACAGGGCATTAATTGCACGGGAGACCTCATCTCCACAGCGCACTCAGAGCTCACATTCCAGCAGAAATCTGCTCTCCCTGGCCTCTGGGGTTTGCCTGATCCTGGCAGGGCTGGGCAAGGACAAGGGTTAGGGGTTTTTTTGGGGGATTTTATTTGTGGCAGACAGGGCAAGGAACCCAAACCCCAAGAACTCATCCTCAAGGGCAAGGGGAGCAGTTTATCCAGTCCGGGTAATTATCTGAGAGAGACAGGAGCTGAACGAGCACGGATTGAAAAGTCCTTCCCTGTGAGGGTGGGCAGGCCCTGGCCCAGGTGCCCAGAGCAGCTGGGGCTGCCCCTGGATCCCTGGCAGTGCCCAAGGCCAGGCTGGACAGGGCTGGGAGCAGCCTGGGACAGGGGGAGGTGTCCCTGCCGTGGGCTCCAGCCCCAGCCATTGCAGAGCTCTGTGACGGTGATGCACAGCAGCGGCACAGAGCAGTGACCTGGGGTTAAACCCGGCTCTGGCCGGGCTCCATCAGCGCTTGTTAACCCTTCACATCCCTTCCCAAAGCGCTGCTCCCTTAGGAATGTCCTCTTCCCTTCCCGAGTGATGCGAACCCAAAGCCACCGCTTTGCTTCTCGCTGCCATCACCAGAGACACCTCAGGAGGTAACAAACGGAAGGGATTCTTGTCCTGAATATTTCCTTCCACAACAGTAATTTGCTTTGCTCTATGCAAAACCTGTCATGAATATGTATCCCAACAGCACCGCCATAAATCAGAGCTGAGGGTGAATGCACAGCAAGCAGCTCCTCAATTAGGAACCTGTCTTCCCCAGAGATGAGGCAGACTTCGCAGGAAAACACCAGGAGCCGCCTCGTCCAGAGCAGCCGGAGTTTCAGGAAGGCCCTGCCCTGCTCATTTCCCATGGCCAGGATGGCTGTGCTTCCCTCTCAGAGCTGCTTTGTAACGGGCAGGGCCTGCCAGAGCACCCAGTGCAGCCATTCCCGGGGCACGGAGATCACCCGAGGCTCCTGCTCAGCAGAAAGGACTCGTTGGAGTGAGTCTGGTGATCTGTTAACCCAGGTGGTCTCTCTCCCGAAACAGCAGAGCCTTCCAAAGGAGCTGAGAGAGGAGAGGAACAGCAGAGGGGGAATGAGAGTTTTGCCGGCCCTGGACGGGACAATCCCCAGCAGCTCAGTGCCTGCTCCCCTGCACGGGTGATGCCTCACGGAATATCACACAATTACTTCATCTATTCCGTTTCTGGTTGGGGGATTCCAGGCAGATCTGCTCATTTGTGAGCTCCATCAAAATCGTATCCGTGATATCCGGGGTGAGCTCTGGGCGTGTTTGCACCCGTGACGAGCCGTGCACCCAGGATCCCATTGAAACCCAGCTAAATCAACTTTCCCCCGTTCCTGCTATGCCCGCTCCATATTTTTCCCACCACGAAGGCAGCACACAGCCTGGCTGGAGGGCAGCAGCTGTCCCCCACTGATGGCCCTGGCTCCTGGTCTCATCTCTGCTGCTGCAGACATTTCATGTGTGCGTGCTGAGGCCGTGGAGCTGTGTCGGTGCTGACCCCAGCCCCGCACAGGACACAGCAGCTGTTCCGCTGTGCCTCAGGCATCCTCACTGCTTTTCCTTCTCCTGTTTTAAAGCACCATTTCAATCACTCTTACAAGAGAAACCTCTTTTCCGAGGTGGCGACTCAAAGCTGCTTTTCTTGGGAGTATAAACGTGTCCTGCAGTCACTTTTTTTATCTGAGCTCTGCTGTTGCATCGATTCTGTTCGTCTCCTTTCTAACCTGCTGTTCGTGTGAAAGAGCAAATCCTGGCAAGAACAGCAGCGCCAGAAAAGAATTTATAGAATCACAGAGGAGGCTGAGCTGGGAGAGCCCCACAAGGATCACGCAGCCCAGCTGGACAGGACGGGGGTTGGAGCTCTGCTCTGTCCGCTGCGCGTCCCCAGCTCAGGGAGCCATGGATCACATCCCTGCTCCCTCAGGTACCTGCAGCCTCGGTGCCTCAGCTCCCAGCCCAGCCCAGGCTGCTCTGGCCCCACTGAACCTCCCTGGAGTGACTTTGGTGGAAGCGCTGCTGCCGCAGCCTCGCTGCAGAGCCGCGGGGCCAAACGCGGCGCCCACCGAAGGGAACAGATTCCATCTCCCAGCGTCTCCGCGAGAGAGCCACAAAGGAAGGGTCAAATGAGGAGCAGCAGCGGGGAGAAAATCAAACAGAAAAATCCCCAGCATCTGCCAATCCTGTCTTTCAACTGGCTCGGCTGGGCTGGCAGGGACGGCAGCGAGGAGGAAGAGGAGGAGGAGGAGGAGGAGGAGGAAGTCAGACCCACTAATGTGATTAACAGGTGATTAAAGGGCAGGGCTAAAGGGTTAACAACAGCACTCTCCTCACGGCAGAGCAGAGAACGCTGCCTGCCTTGATGATGAAATGAGTGCAGTTTTGACAGATCTGGGGCTGCTGTGCTTAACCTCTCCTGCAAGGAGAGTTGGAGCTGATTTGCTCTGTCAGAAGAAATCCTTCCCGCTGCCAAGCACTTCCCTCCATCCCAGGGTTTCGCTGGCGGCAGGGAGCACAAACAACTTGGAATTGCTCACTGTAGACTTGTGTGCATCTCCTGTGCTCGCTGGCCCTGCCAGAGCTGTCCTGGGAGCACGCAGGAGCTGGAAGTGAGGCCACCAGGCAGGGGGGAAAGAAGGATTGGGATCCATCTCCCCTCAGCCACCCCCAGCGCTGCATCCACCCTCAGACCTTTATCCAAACTCCCAGGGCAGCAGGGAAACCAGCAGGGTCAAACACTCCAAGTGCCCAACTCTTTCTTCTTACAAAGCACAGGAATTCTCCAGGATTTTTCCAGGAGATTCGGAGGAGGATAGCCTTCAATAAGAAGCCCAGGGCATTGCACAGCCACATCTGAGGGAGTGCCACTGTTGTGTGCACAGCAAAATGAGGGAGAAACAGGGAGCTGGGAGAGAAGAAAAATCCGGGAATCCCCTCCTTTGGCCTTCAGCCAAATTCAAGCCCAGGATTTTGAGAGGGAAGTGGGGCTGGGTGTAGCCACAGCTGGTGCCGGGTGAAGAGGAGGAAGGAGCAGTGCTACCGCCCCAGAACTCGCTCCCAGAGGTGGGGGTGACATCGAGAGCCAGAGGCAATCCTTTCCAAAATGCAGGAGCCCTCCGTGGGCTCGTCACGCCAGAATTAACGCAGGCACTTGCTGAGCAAGGGAACCCCCAGCAGCAGCCAAGCACCCACGCCCAGAGCGACGCAGCACCTCCGGAGTTCCCTGCCCTCTGCTCCCAGTGAGGGGGCCCAGGGAAAAGGCACTCTTGGCTTGCCCTGCACTTGTGCTTTTGCAGCTTTCCCTCATCCCCCTCCAGGCTCCAGAGTCTCTCTGTCCCTTCTGTGCCCTCCATCTCCTCCCCTGGCCCATCTGCACCTCAGAACCGCTCTGCGGTCCCGCAGCAGGGGCAGGCAGGGTGTGGGCAGCCAGAGCAGCTCATTCCCGGCTCCTTTCCCGAGAAATCCCCGTGGTTTGGCTGTCACTCACTCAGAGGTGCTGCCTGCGGGAGCTGCCACGGTGACACCACCGCGAGAGGAGAGGACAGCGCTGCACAAGGCACGGGAGGGACAGAGGCGGGAAATCAGCGGGGCTTGCAGGATCCTACGTCCAGCGAGGCTCAACCATCACAAAACTTCCAGCTCTGGAGCTCTGCAGCACAGAAACCTCACCTCTGCGAGCCTCAGCCCGGCCAGCTGATCGCCAAGGCTCTGTGCAGTGGCTGTGGTGCCTTGCAGCTGCCGCAATGATCCGCATTTACAGATCCACGTCTGCCAGGAGCTGAATGCTGTCCCCACAACGATCCAGCTGCTCCGTTAGAGCCCAGCTCTCCTGCCTCCCTTCCGCTGATGCTTTCCAGTAATGAGAGCAGCCCCAACGCCCCAGGACTTGCTCTTCACTGGAACAGAAATATGGAAACCCAGGGGGAAAAAAAAAAAAAAAAAAAATCTTATTTGCACTTCCTGGAGCTGTGCTGAGAAAATCAAGAGCATCCCCTGAGAGCACTGCCTGCAGATCTCCAGCCTTGGGCCGTATTTCCTTGTACCGATAAAGAATATTGCTCTTCTCCTTCCATAAAGCCCTGGATTTACAGCAGCAGAGTGAGAACTCCCTGGGCACAGCCTCTGCCAGGTGTAACTCCTCGTTTCTCTGCAGTTCAGAGAACGGAGCTGAGGGTGTAGATCAGCCCGGGCAGCACGCGCCGGGCGCTGCCCTAAACGTGGCTGTAAAGGAGGGAGGTTTATGAATTCCTGTTGTTTAGTTAATCATCGAGTTATTTCAGGACCCTGCGAGGCAGAGCAGCTTGAGGGGGGGAAAGGAAACGAGATACAATTTTATGGGAAGACAAAAAAAAAGAGGTTTATTAGATACAACCATTAGGGTTCCTCCTTCAGACGCTTCAGTGTCTGATGAAATTTAAAACTCTCTCTGCGTTTTCCTCCCTCCTCTACAGCCATGATTGCCTTTGGATATAGAGCCCAGTTACAGTAACGTAACCAGAAATGATGGCCTGCCATAGGTACTTTGTTATGCATTCCATTTTTTAGGGCTCCGATTCCATCTGCACCACAGAAACCCGGCCGGTGCAGCCGCCAGAACTTCTGCAAGGACAGCAAAACTGCCAATTCCCCATTTCATGTCGCATTTTCAAACATATCGCCCTCTTAAACGTTACAGGTCTTCTAAATTTGATGCCAATGAACAATTGGATGCCTTTAAATGTGTCCCAGAAAGCCAAGCAGATCCATTAAACACCGGAGTGCTACCCCTGGAGCGAAGGAAATCAGGCAGCCCAGGCTCACACACCCCTGGCTGCTCATTTTTGGGTTGTTACTTCTCAATTTTATTGGCCATAAAGGTGTGGGAAAAGGGGAGGAGGATTCAGTGAGTATGTGTCCCTTCCCAAAAATGAAAATACAGCTGCTGTAAAGGTTTTTAAACTTAAAAAGAACAGAGATTTTGGAAATAAAATAAAGTCCCCACCTCACCTGGGGACACCACACACCCCCTCCATGGGCTTGTCCTTCCACTGATGCTTCAGGTGCTCAATCCGAGCTTATAAAGCAGGGAAAAATCGATTTACTGCCAGTTCCACCTGAGGTACCCACCCTGCTCCTGAGCGCTCCCCTCGGGTCATCCCCGCGCTAATCCCTGAGCAACTGTTTGCTCCCGTAATTTAATCCGAACAGACAACAGAGCTCTTGTGAAAATGAGACAAAAGACATGACGAGACACACTTGTGTGTGCCTGACAAAGGCAGCAAGTGATGGAGATGAACAGTTCTGAAGGGCTTTTAAAATGGTTCACTTGGCTGGCTTTGGGCTGTCAGCAAAAATTACCAGTGAGGTGCCCTGCTGGAGAGGCTCTGTCTGCTGCCCCTGCTGCCCCTGCTGCCCCTGCTGCCCCTGCTGCCCCTCCTGCCCTTCCTGCCCCTGCTGCCCTTCCNCCTACTGCCCCTGCTGCCCCTGCCAGCCACACAACCCAGGCCCCTGCCTCTGCTCCCTCAACCATTTTTAAGCTGAATTTGGAAGATTTTGCTCCCTGGCCTTGGAAGCCCAGAGGAGCCCAAGGCCTGGGCGGGAGGTGCAGCCCAGGTGCAGCCCAGGGGGGGAGGAGGAGGGCAGCCAAGCCGTGGGGAAAGGATCCCGTTGGGAGCAGGAGGTTTGTCAGGGCAGGACAGGGAAACGCTGGGCAAAGACCTGAGGAATTTCAAAGCTGAGGCGCCAGGAGTATCCCCAGCGCCTCTGGGAGTGGCACTGAGGGAGCAGGGAGGGGACACAAGCCCAGGGATCACCTGTGAGCACTGGTCACCCCTCCTGGCACATCCTGCGGGTCCTGCTGGCACCTCGGACAAGCAGAGCTGCAGACTCACAGCTCCCGTTTCCCCATTATCTTTAATTGGCTGCATTTAGTCCAAATGGGCGTTTATCCCTAATTGCCTCTCTCACTCTAACTCTGCTGCTTTGACAGAACCAAACACCTCCTACAAAAACAAGCTGGGGCTCTTTGTGCCCGGGGCAGATCCAGGCAGTTCCCTGCTCCCTGGGATTGCACAGGAATTCTTCATTATCAGCTGCATCACTGGGTTCTGCAGCGCTGGGCGATTCTGAGGCTCTCTGCAGGCTGAGCTTCAAGGCACACATCTGATTTTAAACAACTGCAGTCAGCACAAAGCTGTACTTCTTAATAAAGTAAAAAACTCAAAAAAAACAAAAATAATAAAAAAAAAAGGTGGTCTTGGCCTGATTGATGCCACTTCATTTGCATATGCCCACGAGCAGCACTTTGGTTAATTAACACATATTTTGTGTCTGTAGATGAATGTGAGATAATGGGTTTGGTGCTGAGGCTTTGGGTATAAATTCAAGCGCTGGACAGGTTCACTCCCCTCCTTCTGTGTTTTCTGTGTAAATAAGACATCATAACTCCCCGGGAGCTGGTGACACACGACAAAAGCCGAGAAGGATGAACTTGTATTTTAAAGGCAGATGAGTTAATTAGCTCACAAAATGGAAGCTCTGCTTGGAGGGGCAGGCATGAGGAACGACACCTTCTTCCAGGGAAAACTTCAGTTCTGGAAATATTAACCCTTGTGGCTGAAGTTCAGCTCCGAAGGCCTGGATCCAGAGCTGCCCCTCAGCACTTGGATTGCCGCAGGTGAAACGGTGCCACCACAATTAACGGGGCTGCCCCGCTGCTTGCGAGTGAAGTGCTCTGCTGGCTCCCGGCCTGGCCAGTCCGAGGGGGGATTTCATCTCCTTTTCTGATCTGCTCCCTGCAGCAGCAGCTCCCAGCCGGCTCAGGGAGAGGCAGGGAATGCTTTTAGCGCAGAAAAACCCTCACAGATCCTTCAGTTCCACGGCACCCAGGGCCTCAGTGGCTGAGTTTTTAGGCAAAGCCAAGGAAGTCTGAGTCAACCGCCTGAATCCTGATGGAATTTGAGGAAGGATAGGGCTGGGAGGGGAACTCCAGCAGGAGGAGGCTGCCAGGAGGTCAAGCAGCAGCATCAGAGGGGCTCCTGAGGAAACCTGGGAGAGGGATAAAGGAGGTTAAACACCTCTCAGGCCTCAGGGCAGAGGTGGGCAGAGCCAGCAGATCATCCCTGAGCCAGCAGCCTGGCTGAGAATGAAAAATCACCTCAGAGAAGGCAAGTTCACTGCTGGGGGGGGAAATTCCCTTCCCAAGGAGCTCCAGCTGGGAATGAACGAGCCCCACAGAGCTCTGTGAGGATCACAGGGACACTCCAGGCAAGGGTAAATGTGCAGGGAAACATAAATCGTGTCCAGTGATTGCCACTGCCATCCCAGGGATCACAGGGCAGGGCTCCAGCGCTGTCACCTCGAGCAGTGCCAGCTCCTGCTGGCCAAGGAAGGAAAGGGGAGATTTTCCAGGATGGCTGGGGGAGATAAAGGATGAGTTCCCACTGGATTTGGCTGGGAATTTTCTCCTCCTTGTTGCACTGGAGCAGTCCCTGAGGTCTGCCAGGACTGGGAAAACTGTGGGAGAAGGGAGGAGTGAATCTGGGACAACCACAGAAGCTGCTGCTCCTGAGCGCTGCCACCAATCCAAGGGTGCCAACGCCTTCCCTACACACAGGGAATGACGCAATTCCTACCCCAGCCGAGCTCCATGCACACAAAATCCACCGGAACGCGGCAGAGCAGGCCCAGGGAGCCCAAGGATTTGTGTGGATCAGAGCGAGCCATGGGCTGGACACGGCACGATCCGCCAGGGATCTCCCAGAGCCTTCTCCAGAGCCCTGGAGCCAGGCAGGATTGTGTGTCCAGGGCTGACAGCCCTGCTCTGCACTCAGGGCACAGCAGGGATGGCACCCAGCAGCACCACGGGCACAGGGCAGGAGATCCAAGCTCGCTGGGCTGGGTTTTGGGGAGCAGAGGTGGCTAGGGCATGGCACCGTTGGTTCTGATCCCAAAAAAACCCAGGATTTGGGTGTCCAGGGGGGATCCAGGAGGAGATGCTGGGTCCTCCAGCTGCATGGGATGGTTGGAGGAGGCAGAGCAGCAAGGTTTCCCTGAATCCGGGAGTGCAGCTGCCTCGCTCCGGGGCTGGGACGATATTTGGTGCAAACGCTGTTATTGTCACCAGAATTTCCTGCTGACTGCGCGGGACTGGGATGGACGTGGGCAGGGAAATGCTGTCGGTCTGCTCCCCACCATCCCATCAGGCTGTCAGCTGCATTCCAGCCGCATTCCCTGCCCACATTCCCGGTCAGATGGAAAGGAAACACAGCTTCACCAGCTCGGAGAGCCTGGACTGCGGCGAGGGCTCCAGGAAAACAGGGGTTGTTGGTAAAAAGGAACAGCTCTGACCTGAAAGTCCTTGAGAGAGGACAACGGCAAAGCCTCTCACAGACCCCAGACACACTAAAAGCTGCTTGGGAATTTTGAACTCCGGGCTTTTGGGTTGAAATCCACGAGAGTGGAACAGCATTGATTACATCTCACCAGGAATAATCCTCGCGCTTAGGAGAGCTCTGCAGTCAATGGAGAGAGAGCCTCGTCCCTGGAAAAAGGCAACACTCGGTGAGACAGGGCTGCTCCTGCCCTGCCTGAGGCACCAGACACCAGAGAGGGATAAAAACAACTCCCCAGAATTCAGTGGAAAGCACACGGATCAGTTCTGTTGAGCAGGAGGAGCAGGGTCAGCCCAAAGCCGAGCACGGCAGGAGCTCCCTCAGGGCTGCGGCGCCATTTTCCAAAATCCGCTGGTGCAGAGCACAAACAAATCCAACTTTGCCAAGTGTCTCCAAGCCTGCCCAGCCCCTTGTCCTTGCTCCCAGCAGTCTGATCCTGCTTCTCGCAGCCTGTCCTTGCTCCCAGCAGCTCCAGGGATGCTGTTCCTGCTCTCTCCATCTGGATTTCACCCCCTGGGCCTCAGCGTGGGCTCTGTGTTACAGCAGCCCCTGGCAGATCCCAACCCCTGCCTGCCAGAGGCACCAGTCCCATGGGAATCACTCAAAAGCTGGCACCCGACAGAGTTTCAAGGGCCAACGAGGCATGGCTGAGTCCTGAAATGGATTTCTTCAGCCCCAGCGGCTCTCGCACGGGTACTGCCCGGGCAGAGCCATCGCGTTTCCCAGCAGAGGGGATCAGTGTCTTCCCAGCAGAAAAACCAGCTTGTCAGGGACAGCAGGGAAAATCATCCTGGGTGGAAATCTCAGTCCCTTCTCCCTGCGCTGCCTGTCCCAGCTGCCAGCACAGAACAGGGAGGACAAAGCCTTTGCTGCCAGGAGGGAATGGAGCCGGGAGCCTCCCGCCCTCCCCTTCCCAAGGAGCCACAGCCACGGCCTCCAGCAGCTCCTGCTCAGGAACAGCCCAACCCCAGCTCCATTTCCATGGAGAAGCTCGGGATGAACAGCATTTTACCAGTTTAGAGAACGAGAGCACAGCTTCCGCGAAAGCATCCTCGAGGACCCACCATAAATCCTGAGCTGACAGCTCCGATGCCAAACCTCGGAGCTGAACTCACACTTGTGCTGATTCCTGCTCTTGAAATAAACGCAGCCAGTGATTGGATATTGTTCAGGGGTGAAAATATTTCTTCCAACCACGCCACAATCACTCTGAAGAGCAAAATCTCCTCTAGCAGGGGTGCAGGTACAAATAAACAGAAGGAGGTTGTGTATTCCTGGGGTACCACTGCTCCTAAGAGTTTTTCCAAGGCCAGTCCTACCCTGCCTCTTCTTTTCCCCCAAATTAACTCGATTTTTATTTGGAAACATCTTTAAGCCCCAATTTCTAACTGGATTTTGGTGTCTGACAGATAAAATAGTTTTTAAAAACTGGTCTCGAGTTTATTTCATTGGCAAGTTTGGGTCGTGGGGTTTTTTGTTTGATTGTTTCAACCTCTTGATGGATTTTTTTTTATGTTGAACTGCAGGAGTGTCCAAGGTCCTGGCAGGCCTGGGGTGGCTGCTCTGTGCTCCTTGTGCCTGGAGATGGAGGAGGCAGAGCTGATCCACCCGCACCCAGCTCCATCCCACAGACCAGGCTGGGCCACCTGGGGCTCTGATAAATCAAACTTCTCGGGGTTTTAGTGCTTCCCTCTCTGCTTTGCCCACATCCTGCTCCAACTCCAGCACTGCTTTCCCTGAGAGGTCAGAGCAGAGTTTCACTCCCTCCTGGAGGGGCTCCAGCTCTGGGGTCCCAGCACGGGGAGGACACGGAGTGAAGGAATCCAGATGGAGCCAGGCTGGGAGAGCTGGGGGTGCTCACCTGGAGAGGAGAAGGCTCCAGGGAGAGCTCAGAGCCCCTGGCAGGGCCTGAAGGGGCTCCAGGAGAGCTGGAGAGGGACTGGGGACAAGGGATGGAGGGACAGGACACAGGGAATGGCTTCCCAGTGCCAGAGGGCAGGGATGGATGGGATCTTGGGAAGGAATTGTTCCCTGGGAGGGTGAGGAGGGGCTGGGATGGGATTCCCAGAGCAGCTGGGGCTGCCCCTGGATCCCTGGCAGTGCCCAAGGCCAGGCTGGACAGGGCTGGGAGCAGCCTGGGACAGGGGGAGGGGTCCCTGCCCTGGCAGGGGTGGGATGGGATGATCCTCAAGGTCCCTCCCAACCCAAACCATTCCGTGACTCTGTGATTCCCATCCCGTGGGAATGCCACTCCATCTGCTCCATGCACAGAAATCCCAGAGATCTGCCCTGCTGGAATGTCCTGGAGGACAAATTTGGGGGCCAAAAAGCTCCGGGACATGAAGGGAGATGCCACGGTTTTCTTCTGGAAACAGCTGAAAAGCTCCAAGCCTCGGAGCATCTCGAGTCACTCGTTAAACCTCAGAGGGATCCCGGAATTGTGCTTGACTTAATGAATCCAATAATCGATTCCTAGTGCACAAATAAGGTGTGGGATGGATCAGCTAATAAGCATTCTCAGTTAATTGCTTTCTTCAAGTGACAATTTGTACAAATGATACCATCAAAGTAGTAATAATATCCCTATTGATTAAATTAATCTCGGAAAGACAACGCAAATGACTTTAATTAGCAATGCATGACACCAGCACAAAATGCTCTGGAAACAACCTTGCAGCCCATCCCAGGCTTCAAAATCCTGGCAGCAGCCGTGGCACAGGCCGTGGCATCTTTATTCCTGCAGATACATGGAATTTTCTGGGCCGTCTTCAGGGAATGGCCGTGACAAACCGTGAAAAGCCTTGGAGCCTCCCTGCCGAGCACGGGAGAGGAACAGAGCCCGGGCAGGCTCCGCTCTCAGTCAGAGGCACCTCAAACCAGGGCCACAAACAGCTCGAAGGGAAATGGAGACTTCTCAGCAGGAGCAGGGATGGGGAGCAAAGCCTCCGTGCCAAAATTCCCACTGGGAGCAGGGGGGGGCTCGCAGCAGCAGCAGCAGCAGCAGCACTTTCAAGCCGTGAAAACTGGGCACCAGGTTTATGAAACGAGAGCAGAGACTCCTTCAGGACAGAAGAGGGTTCAAGAGTTGGCCCAAAGCGTGTGCAGAGAGAGCAGGAGCTGTTTTTCCTGGGAGCAGGAGTGGGAGCTGGGCCAGGAAAAGGCACCCACAGCACCCCAGGGTGGGCAGGCGGAGCCGTGAGCAATAAAATTGTGGAATTCCAGGGTGCACACGAAAGAGAGCAGAGAGCCCAGAGCCGCCCTGGGAACGGCACAAAAAGGGCTCTTTTTTTTCAGGGCTTTTCCGGGGGTTTTTAAGTGGCTGCTGCAGGACCTTTCTCATTTCACTCTCTGAGTTCAGCAGCTGACAGAAACAAAAGGCCCGGCTATTTCACCCCAAAAGGCACAGAACAGCTCGTTTTAACCCTTACAGAACCACGGAATTGTCTGGCTTAGAAAAATCCCTGTGGGATCTTCAGTTCAACCGCCCCAGCAGTGCCAAGGCCACCACCGCCCCACGTCCCCAGGTGCCACCTCCCCGTCGTTACACCCCTCCAGGGCTGGGCACTCCCCACGCTGAAGCACTTTGACAAAACAGGACTCTTGTCCAGGCCTTTGGCCCTTCCAGGTTAGTCCAGCCCAACCTTCTCAATTACTTTTTCCCCAAAGGATGTTTACTGGACTTTCTAAAACTTTCAGCACATGACAAAGAAGAGGACAAACGCCCACCCCTCTCCCTGAGACGCCCATCGTGTTTTGCCAGATGAGGAGCCAATCTTCAATGAAATCCCCCAAAACCACGCAAAGGGGCTGAATTATTGAGATATTATTGTTATCAATTATTATTGTGAGAAGAGGAGCTCCACAAGGAGGGCAAAAATGCCAAATCCGAATAGCCCAGGAGGAGCTGGGTTTGGAGCAGGATCTCTCCAGCCCCGCCGCAGGAGGAGCAGGAATTCCTGCTCCAGGAGAGGAGCTCTGGGGCGCTTTGAGAGCCTTTGGTTTCCACTCCCTTGTTCAGGTGAGATTACTGCTCCCCACAGCCAACAACAACGCATTCCTTCCATTTCCTCTGCCTTGCCAGCAGAGCAAACATCCTCGGGTAAATCTCGGGCCCGAACAATGATTTTTCATTTTTACAACAGCACAATCAATGCAATTTCCCAGTTAGGAGTCTCCAGCCTCCCCCCGCCAGCTCGTTAATGCACGAGTGCCGTACTGCGAGCCACGCCCGGGGGAATCTCCACACGCTCCGCCATCCCAGGCTGCTGTGAACACGGGATTCATCACTTCCGAATCACCTCCCTGTGTGTAAACACTCGAGTCACCAAGCCAGGTCTAATATTGCACCCAGTAATCAGGGGATGCTGTCACGGAGGCAGCTCTGAAATCCTGGCTCTTGGGGATTTTCGCTGTTCAGAGCAGGTTTGGTGCTTGGGAATGGATTTTACCTGCAGATGCTAAACGCCTGTAAAACATGTGCAGGCTTCGTGTGTTCTCGAGATACCCCCAGCACCCCTAAAGAGCGTGCTCCCAGCTGTGCTTTTCCTGCTGTTTAGGATCCCTGTAACTTCCAGCAGCATGGTGGCAGCTTCAAGCTGCAAATGCCATTTCATTGCAGCAGATTTTCGCATCAGGCCAGGCAGATTGGAATCCAAGGAAAAAAATTTAAACTCACCCCTCAAACCCAAAGCATTTTTCTCCCTTAAATCGAAACTAAAACGCTGTGGACACCATCCCCTCCCAGCTCCCTCAGCATTCTGGTAACTGCTCAGAAACTTGCTCAAGGAAAGCTCTGGGTTCTCTAAACTCTGCAAGGGGAGGTTTTTGCTGCGGTGAGGCACAAACCTTGATGCCCAGCTCGATGTTCTCCCCTCCGTACACGTCCATGCCGGGGTCCAGCAGCCCGATCTCCCCGAAGAATTTCCTGTTCACCACGAAGGAGCAGCCGATCATGGCCGGGGTCCTGCAGGGGAGAGAGCGCAGGAGTGCACGGTCAGGGACACCCAGTCCTCCATGGGCACTGCCCAAACCTCCATGGGCACTGCCCAAACCTCCAGGGACACTGCCCAAACCTCCATGGGCACTGCCCAAACCTCCATGGGCACTGCCCAAACCTCCATGGGCACTGCCCAAACCTCCATGGGCACTGCCCAAACCTCCAGGGACACTGCCCAAACCTCCAGGGACACTGCCCAGTCCTCAGTGGGCCACGGGGAATTTCTGCCAAGCTGCTGAGTTCCGTGCTGTGGATCTCGTTCAGGGCTGGAGTGAGCGGGTTTGGCCCGCAGAGGTGGAGAAGAGCCCTGGGCTCACCCAGAGCTGCCTCACAGGCAGCAAGGACCAGGCTCCAGCTCTCCACCCACACCTCACACTGCACCCAAAGCTCGCCAGGACAGCCCAGGGCTCAGAGATTCCAAGGATTTCACAGCCCAGCTCCACCAATCTCATCTTGGTGGAAACCACGAGCTCCTCGGATGGCAGGTTCTGCCCACTTTAATATTATTATTTGTCGGCATTTTAATACTTCTGCTAGAAAGCAGAGGAGCTGGATGCTGCTGCCACGTTCAATCAGTCCCAAGGGGAATCCATCAGAGGGTTTTTCCAACAGATTTCTTCCCTGACAGCCGGCTCAGCCTCCCTTCCACGGAGCAGGATAATGTTTCATGCTTTGCTGCCGCTCTGGTGCTTAAGATCTCAGTTCTCCTGCTTTATTTGTAGCAAGTGAACAGCCGTTAACAGAAACGGTTCCTCCTGCAATGACAGCCACCCTGCGGATGCCGAACCTAACCGTTCCATTATCCTGGAGCTCCTCCTGGAATTTCAGAGAAGGGCAAATTGCTCTGGTTTTACCCAGAGTGTGAACAACCCGGTTCCTCTCCTCCGCCGGGAATAGGGGTGGAAACCTCTGACTGCTCCAGTCAAAACCTGTTAAAGGCGCTCAGAGAAGAGGTAAAAGCCAGGAAAAGAACCCAGGAGAAAGCTTCAGATGAAGGAAACTGCATTTGGGACCCAGTGCTGCGGATCAGTGGGAGCTCACAGCCAGGGAAATGAGGTTTTCTGAACTGGAAACAGCTCAGGAGCCATGAACAGCAGCTGTGCCCTGAGAAAGCTCCTTTCGTTGATATTTATAAATCCCTGAATGGCTGGGGTTGGGAGGGACCTTAAAAACCACCCCATGCCATGGCAGGGACATCTTCCACCATCCCAGGCTGCTCCCAGCCCTGTCCAGCCTGGCCTTGGGCACTGCCAGGGATCCAGGGGCAGCCACAGCTGCTCTGGGAATTCCATCCCAGGACCTCCCCACCCTCCCAGGGAAGGATTTCTCCCAACACTTTGCAACGTGACTTCGCTTTCTGAGGCACAGAGCCACCCATCCTTCCCAAAACTCTCCTGGAAACGGCTTAACTGGGATTTAGCAACTTCACCTTCAGTTTTTCCCCTTCCCTGGAAGGTCCTGTTCCAGCCCAGGAGCCCGGGAAGCTCCCGAGGCGCCGCTCCCGGTCCCCGGAGCAATCGCCATGAAGTGCCTCATTCTCTGTAACAATGGCTCCACACGAAACAAATGAGGACTCAAGCGGCGCTCAAGGATTTCAATAAAAACACCATTTGATTTGGTGGTAAATCCTTCAAAAAGGTGGCCGCTGACAAGAATGGATTGCTCATCCCCAGCGAAATAATGGCCTGCAGACAAAGAGCTGATAAAGCCTCTTGTTCCCCTGGCCCTTAATTAAAAGCATTAACACAGCTTCTTTTTAAAAATCACCCAGCTCAGCTGAACGCGTTTTTATTTGTCCCGGTAGCTCCTCTCCCTTTAATGAGAAAGCAGAAGCAGAATGCGGCGGGAAGGGAGGGATGCTGAGCGGAAATGTTGGGTTTGGATCCAGAAGCCCACGGTGCCGCTGCCTCGCCATGATCTCGGTTGGTTCCTCTACAGAGCAAGTGAGGAACGGTCAGGAAGAGCAGCTTTTGTGAAAAATCCTCCTCGTGGATCTCTAAATAAAGACGAAGGAGATACAGGGGGAAACGTTTATCCTGCTCTATTAAGTTACTTTAATGGTCTTCCTTTCTTCAGCTCACGGTTATCGTCTAATGATTAAAAAGTCTCGAGGAGATTGCTTCTTCAATTCAAGGAAATTAATTTTCCCCCACAATTGGATTTGGCTTCCAATTTTATACTGAAGAGCGGGTTATAAAATATGTAGAAAAAAGATATTAAAAAAATAATTAGTGGTTTAACCATCAAGTGCAAGAGGCTGAGAAGAGACTGGAAGAGCTTCCAGGGTGCCCAGTTCCTGTTAAATTGCCGGTTTGACACGTGGTGCCTCCATCGCCAAAGCCCCCAGGCAGGCAGGATGCGTTCCGTGGGTTTTCCTTTGGCAGCGACCTCAGGCCGTGGATTGCTGCAGGGAGGGCCGGGTGTCCGAGCCCTCTGGATAGCAATTCCCGAATCCAGTGTCACACACAGGACTCGCCTCCGAAGGGGACTCTCGCGTCCCTTCTGCCCCCACTGTGGGATCTCTCCGTGCAGAGCAGGGGCTGGGGAGAGCCCAGCTCCCCTCGCCTGGCTGGCGCAGACACAGCTGGATGTGTTTCCCAGGAATTTAATCAAATTTCCCTGAAGGAATGGCATTTCAGCCCCCAGCAGCTTCCCTTCCTTAATCTCATCCCCAGGGCGGCCTCTGCGGGCGCTGCTCCTTGCGTGACTCCGCTTTCCCTGCCCTCAGTGCCCCTGTTAATTGTCTGTTTCCGATGGGTTTATTTCCCTGCTGTTGCCAAGTACCACAGAACCTGTGAAACACTAAAAATAAGAGATACCACATAAAAGAGGTGCTGGATTGAATGGCTTTGCTGAATTTACCGGAGATTAATACCACTCGCACTTTCAATGGCGCAGAGGCTGTGAAAACTGTATTTTTAAATACCTCTTACATCTGCCCATGCCTGCGACCTTGCTGAACACACGTTTGACTTTGTTCTCTGCCTGCTCTGGGACTCCGGGCGAAGCGTTTCACTGCTCTGTGCCTCTGTTTTCTCCTGTAACACCTGGACGCCCTTGAGAAGAGCCATTCAAACACCAGCTCAGCGCCTGCCTTCCCCGTCGCGGCGCTGAATTCGCCGCTGATGCTGCTGTGGGTGCCAGAGCCCTCGGACTCTGCTGAGGAAAGGAGTTCAGGACCTCCTGAGCCGGGATTTGCCGTTTCCCAGCCTTGCTGCCAACCCCCAGCAGCATCCAGAGCTGCTGCCCACCCTGGGAATCTCTGCTGCTTTCCATTTCCTTGTCCAGGCTCGAGGGGAAAACTTCCCCTCCAGGATGGAACCAGTCACTGCCTGGCAGCGTTTCCCCGCCTGCCCCGTTCCAAAGCCCAGCGATGTCCCAGCACTGAGGATCGCCGGTGCTTGGACGCCTCCTTCACCTCCCCGGGCACCTCCTGCAGGAGCTCCCACTCGGATGCGCTGCCTTTCCCTGCCAAAATCCTGAGTGCGGGGAGCAATTGTCCCCAGCTCTCATTCCAGCCCCTCCGCCCCAAGTCCCCAGCTCCCAGAGATCAGATGTTGGAGGAACAGCTCTTATTGCTTTAGTACCTGGCGCTTTTAACCAGACTGAAAATGCAGGAAAAGGGAAAGAAAACGGGGACCAAACATTTACCCTTAGAAACCCCTCAGATGGCGACCCGAGTTTGGGTGTCCAGGGCTGCACGCGCTCATCTAATCCCGAATCGACCCCCAGATCCACTCCCACCGCCTTCCAAATGGGAGCACCTCACCCCTGGTGCCCGAAGCAGTGGGAACCCCGCAGGTTTGGGGTCTCTGCTGCCCTGGGGGTTTGGCTCCTGGTGCTGCCCACACTCCCTGAAGGGCCCTTCCAGGAATTCAGGAATTCCTCACCGGGAGCACGACCCTTCAGCAATAACCGCACTCTAACTCCATCTCCTTCCGCTCTTGCCAGAGTGCTAATTAAATGATAATTACTCTGGGCTGTAATATGTGTAACTTTCAGGCGCTTAAGAGGAACGTGTTATTTACTTTGCTGTTTTTAACAGGAATCTATTTGTTTCTCAAGGGCAGCCAAGCAGCTGAATTTCAGGCGTGTTCTTCCTCTCCGCTGAGCACAAAAATCACAACGAGCAGATTTCACAGGTAAACAAAGTTCTCTTTGTCTCGGGAACAACAACCACCGTGCCCTGGGTACAGCACCGAGGCTCAGGATTGAGCACCCTGAGGCTGAGCTTGGGACCAAAGTGGGACCTGGGCAGAGATTTCTGGCCTGGCCGACGCCAAAAAACTCCTGCAGCTCCTGCGCTTGCTCCAGGAGGCATTGGATGAAAGAAACAACAACAAATTGACTTTTAAAGGTGAAGAAGGGCTCAGGTGAGCATCACTGCAGACCAAACCTGCTCTGTTCATGGCTGAAACATCCTTTTTAATCTGTTCGTGGCTGAAACATCCTTTTTCATCTCTGAACACTCAGGCCAAACTGCAGAAATCAGGAGAGGAATCTCCCTCAGCAGATCAGGGCCTGGAACAAAGATGCTGCAAGCCTGGGCCGCGTGGCTGGGGACAAACACACAAAGGAGCTCTGGGCTGCCACAAAGCTGAGCTCAGGATTCCCCTGGCAGGCAGAACCGAGCACAGGGCCCTGTCAGCTCCTCAGCAACAACGGCAAGAGCAGAGCAGGGAGAGGCTGTGCTGGGGGAGCAGCCCCAGAGCCCCCGCTCCACCACAGGGCGGTTCTGGGGTGGTTCTGGGGGTGGTTCTGGGGGTGGTTCTGGGGTGGTTCTGGGGTGATTTTGCACAGTCATGTTCAAACCTCCAGTGTAACCACAACTCACCCACTGGTCCCAGCTCCCTTCCAAGCCCCAGCAGCAGCTCCTCAGCGCCACAGGCTGGGAAAGCCTGGAGGGAGGGGATGTCAGCGCCTGAAGTCCTGAAGAGAAGTCGGAGCAGCAGGGAACCTTTGCCAGGGGATCATCTACAGAATCCTGCACATCCGAAGGCGGTGGGACCAAACCAGGAGCTGCCCTGAGCTCATTCCCTAAGGACATGCTCCAAGAATTCCCACCCAAATGCCCTCTGATCCTCGGACAAGCCTAAACTGAATTTATAATGTGTCTGCAGAGGATTCCTGCTCGTGGAAAATCAGCCATGGGAAGGAAAGACAAGAACTCCAGCCCTGAGCCAGGAACCGCTGCTGGTTTCACTCCAGGGAGGAGCAGCTCTGCCCTCTGTGCCCTCCTCTTCTCCCAAGCACCGCGTGCCAGAAGAGCCAGGAGCGCTCTCACTGCACTCCAGCTTTTAATCAGGAATTTTAATCAGCAAAGAGGAGCTGATTGAGCAGCCTGAGGCAGAACCTGCAACATCTGGGTGCCAGCTGCAGGTGCAGGAGGTGGAAGTGTGAAGGAGGGCACTGGAGACAGCCCCAGCCTCTCCCGATGAACGCGTTCACAGCCTCAGAGCTGCCGTGGAAAGGTTCCCAATCCCCACCTGGAGCACATCTGGGCCCTTCAGAGCCGCAGAGCCTCCTCATCCCCGTCCTGCTGCTCCGAGAGGTGACGCTGACATTTTCGCAGCTGACGCTGAATTGTGGCTGGCAGGCTCTCGCTGAGGAATTCACTGGGAATTCAGAGAACCATTGAAGCCCAAACTGATGCCTTGTGATGCGTTTTAGAGGTTCTTGCCTGGTGGTTTTTTAAAAATCCAGAAGTCCTGGCCTACAAAAGACTGCAGAGATTGACATTCCCAGGAATCGCTGCTCCCTGCCTGCAGCTAGGCAGCACTAAAGGGAAGCAGGGGCAGCAGAGGCACTGGAAAGAACCTGTCCTGGGGCAAAATCCCCCAGATTGGGGAAAAAAACCCCAAAACTTGGCTCTCATCAACAGTGCTGAACCATCACAGAATCCCAGACTGGTTTGGGTTGGAAAGGACCTTAAGTGTTTGCAGTCAGAAGATGTGAAAGAATCCCAAATGTGGATTTTCCATCCACAGGATCAGCGCTTGCTCCTGATCTTCTCATGAACTCCTGCTCAGCAAAACCCCAGACACGTCCTTGGCATGGAGCAGCTCCACATCCCTGCTTTTACACCCTCATCCTGCTCCAGAGCTGCTTCCACTGAGGCCAGACCAGCTCACTCCAATTAACACGGATAAATAAATAAATCTGCTGCCATCACCTGAAGGTTTTGGAATTCCTCCCAGTCTCCAGCAGGTTTTAGGAGAGAAAGGAAATCCATGGCCAGGGCACCACTGGTGCTGCACTCCTGGGGTCACCGTGAGATTCCAGCCCTTCACTGGAGCATCCCTGGTAACCTGGTTATCCTGGGAGTGAGGGAATGAGGGAAAGGAAGGGATGGGAAAAAGGGGAAAGGAAAAGGGGAATGGGAAAGGAAAGGAAAGGAAAGGAAAGGAAAGGAAAGGAAAGGAAA
>VZRN01001252.1:144071-213646 GCA_013397935.1 Dasyornis broadbenti
AAAGAGAGAAAGAGAGAAAGAGAGAAAGAGAGAGGGAAGGGAAAGGAAAGGAAAGGAAAGGAAAGGAAAGGAAAGGAAAGGAAAGGAAAGGAAAGGAAAGGAAAGGAAAGGAAAGGGGAAAGGGGAAAGGGGAAAGGAGAAAGGGGAAGGGAGGGAAGACTGATAGAGCATGGGCCATTGGAGAGGTGGCAGGAGGAGATCAGAGCTGCCCACAAAGAGCCAAATCCAAGCCATTTCCCAGAAGGACAATCTGGGAATCTGAACATGGAGAAGCGATAAATTCATTTCATCTCCCCCTGGCTCGTGGTCCCTGGCAATGCAGTGAGCAGGAGGCAGAGGCAGCTGCTGAGCCTGCTCTGCCCTGTTCCCTGCACAGAAATGGGATCTGCATCCACAGCTTCTGCCCTGGAGGGGCTGCGCGAGCTTGTCCCGGTGCCTTTGTGCCCGGGGCCACCGGATCTGGAGCCGCTCTCCAGGTGCTGTGCTGGCTGCGCAGGGGAAGATGGCTCGGAGTGACCCTGGAGAAACCAAACCGCCCCGAAAGAGTCCAATCCCAGAGCACAGCCCAGGGCTCTGTGCCACTGCTGGGTTTCCATCCCTGCCCCTCCCAGGGAGCTGCAGATGGGGGAGGCACCGCCCTCACGCTCCCAGCACTTCCCAACCATCTTTTAATACAATTATTCCAGCAAAAAAAAGCTCATCTGGCCCATGCAGGCATTGGAAAAGCCCCGTGTGTTGCCACAGGAAATCAGCCCATGCGGGAAGTGACCCCACACCCAGATCCCAGATGCCACAGCTCACCTGCCAGAGCTGGCTGGAAAATTCAGCTCGCCCTTTAAACACAAAAATTGCCGCTCTTTTGCCTTTTCTGTGTGCCCCAGACACCTCCAGAGCTGCTTTTGAACCACACTGAGCGTCAGATGCAAGAGCCAGAACTCCGCAGCTCCAGCCTGGGATTTGGAGCATCTGTGTGGTTGTTTTTTCTCCCCATTAATTTAATTTGACAGAAACGAGCAGGAAAGCTTCTGGCTCCCGTGTGGGCAAAGTGGATAAACAGCAGGAATTTCAAGGGAAGCTGGAACTAAAGTGCAGGGAAAGAGGCTGGTGCCCTGGCTAAGAGCCCCGTGTGCTTCCTGCTCCCCAGCCCAGGCTCCGTGCCCTGCGTGCTCTAATGAGACTTTCCCTGCTCACAGCTTGTTCCAACCCATCCCTTGCATTTGATTTGGATCATTTTCACTGGAGAAACAACACATCCTCTGCCAGGATGGATCCCAGGGTGCAAGAGGAGAGGCAGTGCCCCAGCACTGCCTGCCTGCCCCCCAGATCCACCGGATTTGGACTCGGGAGCAGCAAATTCCCGTCCTACTGCTCTGGAGAAACCTGCAAGAGTGAGTAATTCCTTAATGGGAAAGCGTTTGTGTAGCTCTGCAGCGAGAACTGCGTGAGTTTAACATCACAATTATTCTTGCCGAGTTGATCCTAAAACCTCCTTTGGTTTTATGGTTTCCCTGATTTCCGGCGTGGGCAGCACTGGGCGCTTCCAGCCTGGCCCTGGTGCTGGGTGCAGCCGGACACCTCTGAGGGGTGGCTGCTGACTCCAGCTGATCCCAGCCCCTGGAGCAGCCACGGGGTCGATCCTGAGGGGAGCCTCTCTCACCGCTCCGAGCTCGAGCTTTTCCAAGCCGCAGCGATCCTGGATTGCTCCACAGACACCCCAGGCAAACTGGAATTCATCCTGGCCTGAGGGAGGCCTGGGGGCTCATCCCAGTGCCCAGCCTCGGGGCGGAGCTGGGCTCACCCTCAGGGCGGAGCCGGGAACGCTCCCCTGCCATGGGGCGGCCTGGGTGTCCTCTGCACCTGCACCGCTCTCGGAGGCCCTGCACACCCCGAGCAAAGCCCACCCCACAGCCCTGGCTGCTCATCCAAGTCCCAGGATGGAGGAGAGGCTGTGGGAACGGGGCCCCAGGGCCTGGGCAGGGCAAGGCCTCGGGGACACAACTCCCAGCAGCCCCAAAGCCTGCAGGGACACAGAGCCAGGCTCTGCCCCACCTCTCCCACAGGCAGATGTTCAGAGTTAAATACTGATTGAACACCCAGCTCCATGCAGCCCCTGCTCAGGAATGCAGACAGACAGACCCCTCTGCTATTTCCTGGGTGGAATCCCCTTCCCTCCCAGTGCCCCTCGCATTTTCACGTTTCTAATTCCACTGCTGTGTTTTTTGGAGCATCAAATCTTCCCTGGGTTAGGGTTTGGACGCAGGGAAAACGCAGAGTGCCATATGTGAGGGGGAGCAGAACAGGCTGAGTGCACAAGTGGGTGGAAGAGTCCGGGGGGAGCTGCAGCAGAAGGAGGGGAAGGCTCTGCATTAAATTTCGGAGCTCCAAAGCTGCTGAGCAAAGCGGGGAGGCTGCAGGAACCGGGGCTGAGATCCTCCCCTGCTCCATCACTGCAGTCCCCGGCAGCAAGGCACAGAGTGCAGAGCCTGCTGCCCAGAGGGGAACATATGGTGAGGAGTTCCAAACCCATCCATCTTCCTGCTGAAAACTCAGCAGACGAACGCGCCAGCATTCGCCTGATCCTTATTCCCGCACAAAGGGACAAATCCTGCAGGGCGCTGAGCACCAGCAAGGGACTGGAGACAGAGCCCAGGGCTGAATCTCGTGGGTGATGAGGATGCTCAGCATCCCGGCGTGGCTCTGGCAGAGCTGAGCTCTCCTCATTCCTGTCAACCTGCATTTTCAGCTTCACTGCCTCGCTTCTGTTCCCCTCGCTCCTTGCAGAGGCTGAATATTGGGCAGGGTGATGTTGGATGGGAACATCAGGGAGAAACCCAAGGGGTTCTGCTGGAAGTTTGGGGGCAGGAGCTGTTTGTCCATGGAGACGTTCATTTCCTGTAAATGTTGTTTCCATGGGCAGTGAGGGGCAGTTCCAGGAGTTCATGCAGCTTTGGCTCACGGGGAGTGACTGCATCCCAAAACCTCAACTCTTGCTCTGAAGCAAACGGCTCAGCGAGCTCAGAGTTCCTCAGCACCGAATGGAATCTCCAAAGGTGACCTGGGCACCCACAGTGCTGCACCCATCGATTTGGGGCAGATCCCTCTTTTCTCTGAGGAAAAAAGGCTCTGAAACCCATCCCCGCTGCCGTTCCAAGGCGGTTCCCTGCTGCTCAGCGCTGCTCGGAGCCTGGTGGGGACATTCTGGGCGCAGGACGGTTCTCCTCCAGGGCAGAGGAGGCACCCAGCCACCCTTGGCCTCCTCTGCCTCATTCCAGAGCCCCCTTCTTCCCTGCCACATCCCCAGGCTTTCCTCACCTGCTGGCTAAAGCCCAGATCCTGTGCTGGGAAACCCCAGATCTCCTACAAAGATCCCTTCCAGGCTCTCACCCTGTCCATGACTTTTGAAAGAACATTTGCAAGCAATTAATACTCCCTTGCCTTTTTTTTTTTTTCCTCCCACACAGAACCAGGAAAAAAAAAAAATTCTCTCCTTCAGAAACCACAGGACACAAATCAAGCAGGGCATTTAACGGCCCCACTGATACTCAGGGAAGATTCCTCTTTTTCAGGGGGCATCCTTGATGTGATGCTAATGAGAGACGATCTTTGAGAGCAGGGGAGCTCCTCCGAGATTTTCAATATCCCTTTCTCAGGATTTCAAGAGCTTGAGTCGATGTTTCACATCTACAAGGGATGAAAGGAAAGCTCGTGGGGCCCGTGCAATCTGATTCCAGCTTCCTGCTGCCGTGCCCTGTCCTCCTGGAAACATTCCTGCAAGGCAGACCCCGGGGCCAGCAGGCAGGGGAGGTCATAATTCAGGATATAAATCCTGTGCCATCCGCTGCCGTTACCTCACAGCACTCCCAAAGCCTGGCCTTTGCTGCCCGTTCTGTGTCCAGCAGCTCAGAATCCTTCCCCGTCCCCACCTGCGTGAGGAAGAACCCAATGGCCTCCATTTCCAGCCGTGTTAAAGACAGCAGGAAAGAGCTGAAAAATTCATCCTGCAGAAGCACTGAAGAAGCCTTGCAGAAATGTTGACATCTCTCAACGAGCTGCTCATGGGGGAGACCTTTGGAATGAGATTTTTGAAGTTTGCTCAGAAGTACAAGACCATGGATTATTTGTTTTAACTCCTCCCCTGGCTCTGCAGGAACAGAGGCAGAGCTGTCACAGTGCAGGTGTGGGGAAGGGGAGCTATGGAGCTGGACAGGGAAATCCTGCCCTGCTGGAGCTCAGGAGCTTTGCTGGCACCAGACAGGGCTGGGAGGTGAGGTCAGGATAAGATCACGCCGTTGTTTGGGTTGTAAAAGGTTGTTGAGCCCAGCTGTTCCACCAGCACTGCCAGGGCCACCACTGCCCGTGTGCCCAGGTGCCACATCCCCAGGGCTGTTAAACCCCTCCGGGGATGGGGACTCCCAACCTCCCTGGGCAGCTGGGCCAGGGCCTGACCTCCCTTTCCATGAAGAAATTTTCCCCAAACCCCCCCCTGAGCCTGCCCTGGCCCAGCCTGAGGCCGTTCCCTCTCCTCCTGTCCCTGTTCCCTGGCAGCAGAGCCCGACCCCCCCGGCTGCCCCCTCCTGTCAGGAGCTGTGCAGAGCCACAAGGTTCCCCTGATCCCCCTCTGCTCCAGCCTGAGCCCTTTCCCAGCTCCCTCAGGATTCTCCAGCCCCTTCCCAGCTCCGTTGCTCTTCCCACCCTGCAATTCTCCCATTCCAGTTCCTTTCCTGATGAATTCCCAGGCCCAGCCCCTGACCAGAACTCCAGCCCTGACCCTCAGCCAGGCTGGGGACAGCCCTTCCCTGAAAATCCACGGTGCATCCCCAGCCAAGGGGCTCTGGCAAACCAGAGGGCTCCAGGGGGATGATGGAGAAGACCCTTTGCCTTCTGGGGCTGCTGATGGAATGACAGAAAATCCTGGGCTGGAAAAGCCCCACAGGGATCAGCCAGCCCAGCACGGACACCCCAACAATTCCCCTCTGTCCCTCACAGCATTGGAAAAACACTCCTTGAGCCACGGCAGAGCTGCTCCTCACCAAGCCCTGAACTCTGCTTTGTTCCAAGCCCCAGCTCACAGGGTTTGCTCTGGGGAAATGAAAGAAACAAATAAATAAAATTCCCTTTGCTTGTACACGGCAAGAAAGATAATGCCGGTTTGCTGTGGAATAAAAATGCCACCAGTTATTTATCCAGGTGAGGAATTAGGCACCACACGAGCGAGGAAAGCTCAATGAGAAAGTAAATCCTTAGGATGGAGCACACAGGGAAAAAAAAGATTAATTGATTTGTGACTACAAGGAGGTTTATTCAGAGCCGTATTTATCACTACAGTGTGTTTGAATTCAGTGGGAACTCCACTCAATTTTCTTCTGCAGCCTTCCTTTGCTGTTCAAGGGAATAGATCAGCAAGAGGAGAGAAATGACACTTAATTTTCAGGAGCATCACCTTGCTTTGGAGAATAAACCATCCTTGGAGCTGCAGCTCTGGGATCCCTGCCCAGGTGGGGTCTGGCAGCTGCCACAACCCAGAGCGTCGTGGCTGCAGTGAAGGGACCTGGGATTCACATTCCAGGTGCAGCCACTGCTCACGTCAGGGAGCTGAGGTGACGGGCTTGGAGTGGGAGACAGGGCAGGGAATGGGAAGGTGGAGGGAATGGGAGGATGGAGGGGATGGGAGGATGGAGGGAATGGGAGGATGGAGGGAATGGGAGGATGGAGGGAATGGGAGGATGGAGGGAAAGGGAGGATGGAGGGAATGGGAGGATGGAGGGAATGGGAGGATGGAGGGGATGGGAGGATGGAGGGGATGGGAGGATGGAGGGAAAGGGAGGATGGAGGGAAAGGGAGGATGGAGGGAATGGGAGGATGGAGGGGAAAGGAAGATGTGCATTTTCCCTCTCTGCACTGACCTCTGCCTCCCTCCCCTCCCGCAGCAGGAGCACCCACAGGACCCCGTGGCTCTGCAGACCCTGCCCCAGGGCAGCTGGTCCCTACAATGCACAGGGGAGGCCTGGTGCAGCTGAGATCTGAGTCCCGTTCCAAAGAACAGCCCCGTTTTCTCCCCTCGGTGCACAGCAGCACTGCTGCCTTCACCTCCAGGGAACGCCTGGCCAGGTCCTGCACTCCTCTCGCGCAGAAATGGCTCCGTTCCTTAAAGAACTCCCAGTTCACGCCTCAGAAATCCCCTCCAACAGCCCTGAACCCTGCGCTGCTGCACCCACAGGGAAACTGAGAGCACAAACAGAGGGAACTGAGCCCATGCAGGAGCTGGGCAGGCCCTGAGCTGGGAGCTCTCGTCGATTCTGGTTCCCTGATCCTCCTGTCACTGCTCTATTTTCTGTTCAAACATGCATTTGCTCCTGTTTACCCACTGCGGTCTTAAAATACACAGAGATTTCCCTGCTCTAAAGACAGGTTAATCATTTATTTATTGTTTGCTTCCTATTTCAGAGGGGCTTGAATTACACAATTACTTGGAGAGAGGCTCTAACGACCCAAGCTGTTTGTCTAGCAGCCTCATTTATTTTCACATGGCAAAACCATTATTCCCCCAAAAAAATCAGAAAAAAAAAACAAAAGAAAAATATCCTTGAGCGCTTCATCTGATTTTGAAACAAGTGTGTGTTAGCCCCAGCCAGAGCCAGGGACTGAATTCCCGGTTACAGGACAGATCAAACGACGGCTCTGGATCGTCCGGCACAGCTCAGGCCACTGAGAAAGGAGCAGGCAGCTGCAGGAGCAGAGTGAGGGAGCGCTGCCGCCCCGTGCAGCTCCCCGAGGGAAGGGGAAGGCCAGCCCGGCCCCAGCAGGAGGGAGGAGAAGGGATCAGGCAAAGCCCTGTTTCAGAGGTGCCTGCGGCTCCCTGCTGCCCACACGCCCTCAGGACTCACATCCGTCCCCGCACCGTCCTGGCCCTGCCTCGCCGCAAACATTTAAAGGCGTTTTCCCCTCATTCCCAGTTTGCCCTGCTTCTTGTGGAAAATGAGCCATGACACATGAGGCACTGCGAGGTGACATTGGTGGGATTTCCATGGCAACTCTCCCCCCTCCATCCCCAGCTCTGGATGCGCATTCCCGGCAGGCTCGGGCTGCAGACACCGATCATTCTATTTAATCTGAACAAGTGTGTACCTGAGTTGACTTTATTTCACGAAACTGCATAAGAAATTAAATTCCTCTCACTATTTCCTGCTCTCCCAGCCCGGTGTCATTACTTGCAGGGCTGTGCCATTACTTGTTGGCATTTTGCATCAGCGCATAATGATACAATATCAGATAATGTTAAGATGCAGAAACCACTCCAAACACCAGACAGCAATTTTCTGCTCAGTTTCCCGATTTAACCTGAATTGATACTACACTGTAAGTCTGGATGAGGTTCAGGGACTGCTCTAATTAGAGCAGCAGCACTCACTTGCATCCTGCCTTTCTGCTCCTGGCCTTGATGGGGCAATTAAGAGGCAGAAGAGACAGGTCCTGTCCAGGATTTGTCCTAATGAACGGCAGCAGCTCCTCCCGTTACACCTCGGCCTGTGATCCTCCAGCCCGGCACAGCTCTCAGCTCTGGTGAAATTCACTGTTTTACAAACACCCACTTCAAACGGGCGCGCTGAACTTGCCCTGCCCGGAGAAAGCCTTGGGGTGGTGAGCACAGCTGGAGGGGCACAACTCCTGCAGTGAGGCTGGGGCAGCTCAGGAGATAAAAAAGTGCCCAGCAGTGGCTCCAGAGGAAGGGGCAGGGACTGAGCCCAGGGAGCGCCCCTGCACAGGAGGCAGAACTTCTTCCCTGGGCAGGGAGCGAGCCCTGAACAGAGACCAGAGAGGGGCTGGAGTCTCCCTGCCCGGGATATTCCAGAGCCTCTGGACACAATCCTGTGCCCTGGGCTCTGGGGTGACCCTGCCTGAGCAGGGAGCTGGCACCAGTGACCCTCTGGGGTCCCTGCCAGCCTCACCCAGCCCGGGATTCCCAGCTCCCCTATCCATGAGCACAGCGAATCTGCTGCTCTTGACTCCGCTTTGGCAGCCCAGAGGCCTCCGAGAGGAGACTCGGCAGGGCCCAAGTGATGGCAGCAACCCCACCCGAGCTGGGATTCCCCACGGCCCTCACACGCGAGGGGAGGGACACCAGAGGACCCTTTCCTCCTGCTCTCAGTGCACACGAGCTGTGAGAGCTGCGCTGAGCCCAGCAGGAATTGCCCCGAGCAGGCAGAGGGACCCTGCCCACACCTTTGGGGTGGCCGCAGGGACCGAGCCCCCAGGGACTGAGGGCTCCAGAGAAATCCTCCTTCCACACAGACCCCTAAGAGATGCACCTGATGAGGAGCAGAGAGGCAGTGAAACACCCTCAGTAACCCCTTTTCCCACAAAACACCCTCTGGAGCCCTCAGTAACCCCTTTTCCCACAAAACACCCTCTGGAGCCCTCAGTAACCCCTTTTCCCACCAAACCGTGCATTAGCTCAGAAAACAGCACAGTTTGGACAAAGCTCTCAGGCACAGGGTGGGATTCTTGGGGTTGTCCGGTGCAGTTGGACGTGGACGATCCTTGTGAGTCCCTTCCAGCTCGGGATATTCCGTCCGGTGACGGTTTCAGGGGAGGAGCTGCTGAGCACACCCAGCCCTGCCGCATCCCAGCCCCCAGTGAACATCCCCAGCGGGGTGGGGTAACAAACACCGGGCAGAAATTGCCTGAAGAAAACTTGGGAGCGTTGTTCCCCGTTGGAAAGCCAGCGGCAGGAGCTGCCTTCTGTGCAGGAGGGCGGCGGGCAGGGGCTGGCGCATGGAGAGGCGGCGGGAATGTTCAGAGCAGGGACTGAGCCGTTTGTGCTGCCCTCGTCTGCGCTCGGCCGGGGGGATTCCTGCAGCCCCAGAAACTCCTTTTAGCTGATGCCTGTGGGTAGAACTTCCTGCATTTTTAGCCAGGGCTGTGAAGATAAGAGAAAATGAACCCCTCACGCCCAGCTCTGAGCGCCCCCTCTTGCAGAAGCGGAGCCTAAATGAGACAAAGCCAGGACGAGATGGAAACTAAATAAAGCCAGGATTTGCTGGTTTAAGCTATCAGAGGTGCTTCTTGCATCCCTCCTCAGAAACTGTTCCCCATGTTCAGGAAAATGTCCATGCCAGGCGACAAAATCCATTTGGAAAACATTTCAGTGCAGAGGGATGTGTTCAAAACAAAGGCACGGCAGGATCTGGTCACACATTTTGCGTGCCCACCCCTCCCAGCTGGTTTGGAGCGTGGCCTGCACAGGCGCTCCTGGTGCGACGGCGTTAGCAGGCGTGAGGCAATCTGAGAATCTGCATCCGAATTGGCCCCAAAACAAAAAGTGGCAAAAAGCGTCCGATTCCAACAAGAACCAGAGGCCACACTTGGAACCGAAGCCACCACCTCCCACCACACACCCTGGGTCACCGGTGGCTGGGGATGCTCAGGTACCATCAAAAACCTCCCAACTTCTTCGTTTTATAACGCTGAGGGTGCAAATCAGCCCAACTTCCTTTCGCTGGGACTCGTTATGTTGTTCTTGCTTTCCCTGAAAGATTTCACAGGAGGAGAAGAATTCCCAGCAAGCTTTAATTTTAATTGATTCCTATTCAACCCAATGAGGTCATGCATGTTTAATTATCATCATCCTTATTACAGATGGAAAATCAACTTCCTCTGATGTTGCTGTGCTAATTATCATCTCATTTGTTTAGCAATGGACTCAGACAACCGATTGAGATTACGGCAAACAAGGAGCAAAAAGACCTGGACAGAACATTGCAAATGGGGGCCAGGGCTGGGATGGATCCCATGGATCACATCCAGCACCATTGAAAGATTCCTTTCAGCTGCCCAAGGCAGGAGCACACTCAAGGATTTTGCCTGATACACTGAACTTTCAGTAGAATAAAGAGGAAAAGTGGGAAGAAAATATCATCCCGTTCCTTGGAGAGCTGGGAATGGAGGGGGAGAGGAATTAAAGAAGAGGCTTTGAACGGGACAAAGCTTTTGTGAAATTCAAGGCTGCTCCAAAGAGCAGCTCAGACCTCTCAGGCCCATTGTGAGGAATGAAACTCGGAATCCTGCAGTGGGTTGGGTTGGGAGGGGCATTAAAGCTCCTCAGTGCCACCCCTGCCATGGGAACCCCTCCCACTGTCCCAGGGTGATCCAGCCCTGCCCAGCCTGGCCTGGGACACCTCCAGGGGCGGCCACAGCCTCTCCGGGTCAGGGCCTCCCCACCCTCCCCTGCTCTGGGCAGGTTTTTGTGAATCTCTGGCAGCACCAGGCCCCTCCATCCCTTTGCCAGTCTGTCCCTTGGAACTGGGAATTTCCCAGTTCCCTGCCAGGGACGATGACTTCCCCTCCTGATGATTCTGTGGCTCCAAGACTCTTTCCAAGCGAGCTGGGATCAGCTGTGGGTGCAAACAAAGCCAACCCCAACCCTGCCAGGACTGAAAATGCTCCTTTCTGCTCGCAGGGAAGGAAGGTAAACTCGATGCTCATCCCTGCTCCAAGCAAGCGTAATCCTTCTGCATCCCAATAAACTGTGGCATCTCCAAGTGCAGCCCCAGCACATCAGTGCAGTGATGTGTGTGACCCAAGACAAGAACACGAGGGCCAGGAGAGCGCTCTGCGGAGCAGCTGGGGGTACAGGGCCCTGCAATGGTCATTAGGTTCGGTTAAGCACCGAATTAAGCAAAGAGTGGGAGGAAAGAGTGATGAAACCACAACCTGATCTCCTGCTCCAAGGTTAACCTTAGCTTGGCAGCTTTGTCTGCTTCTGTGCCTATTTTTAATTTAGTAATGCTCTGATGATTTATTTCTCTATGAAAGCCTGTTTCACAAAAGCTGAAAAAGAAACGACTGCAGGAGGAGCAAATTCTGCCTCAGAGCTGAAACGGAGCCACCTCTGCAGGCTCGCAGGGAGCTGGGGCTGATTTATGGCCAGCTCAGCCGGGGGAAGCACTGCTCCCCGATAAAATCCAGCCAAGATAACATTGTCTTTGCTGCTAAAATGGAAAACGGGGCTCTGCTGCGAGCCCTGATCGCTCCCTGGGAATCCTGGACAGCGCTGAGAGCCCCTTTGGATGGAAGATGTGGAGGGAGCACCAGCCTGGTCCCACAGGAACTGCTGATCCTTGTTCCCATGAATTCCCAAGGGATCTCTCCTGGCAATAACTGCGAGTCCCCATCCCCAAATCAGATGGAACAACCCAGCCCTGCAGCCGTCAGCTTCCCCCATCTCCCCATTCCCGTTCCAAAAGGAACTGGAATCTCTCCTCTCCTCTCCTTCCTTTCCACTTTATTTTTAGAGCATCTTCAGCCAGAGCTCGGCTCCCCACCCTTAACCCTGCACCTCGTGTGCCCCTCTCTCCTTCCAAGCACGTTTCCTTGCAGCAGGAATATTCTGGTGGGCACCACGCATTTGCTGACCAGTGGACAGAGAGCTTTACCACACGAAGGAAACAAAATCTCTTGTGGATTGGACAGACCCAGATCCTGTAATTCACTCTGAGGAAGGGGGAAGAGCTTCAGCAGACTTTGTCATCTCAAGGAAAACCAGATTTTTCATTTTGCTCCCTCTCAGAAAAATGACAAACCCATGACTGCCCACACACAAGTGCAGCTGCCTACGGACACAGAGAAAATCCAGAGCTCAGAGCTCCTGGAGTTTGTTTATTTTCTGCTTTGGAGATGATTCCCACCCAGCTGTCAGCTGAAGCACGGAGATAAGCCTGAGCACGGGGCCGATCCAGCTCTTAGGGAGTGTTCCCACCCCTTTCCCTCACCAAGAAGCAGCAGGGATGCACTGAGACACCCCAGAGCCCTGGGAAAGAGAGGGAAGTGCTGGGTGAGGTTCACGGGGGGCCTGGAGCAGCTCCCCTGTGGAGCCAGGCTGGGGAAGCTGGGATTGTGCAGCCTGGAGAGGAGGAGGGTGTGGGGAGACCTCACTGCACCTGCCAGGGCCTGGAGGGGCCACAGGGAAGGCAGAGAGGGACCCTGCACCAGGAACTGCACGGACAGGACACAGGGAACGGAATCAGACTGAGAGAGGGGAAATTTGGGTCAAATGTGGAGAAGGAATTGTTCCCTGTGAGGGTGGGGAGCCCTGGCCCAGGGGCCCAGAGCAGCCATGGCTGGGAACAATTCCTGCCCAATGTCCCACCTAAACCCCCTCCCAGCCTGAATCCTCCTGCCCTGTCCTGTCCCTCCAGGTCTTTGCCAAAGTCCCTCCCCAGCTCCCCTGGAGCCCCTTCAGGCCCTGCAAGGCCCCAGGGAGGTCACCCCAAAGCTTCTCCTCTCCAGCTGAACAATCCCAGCCTCTCCTCCCAGCAGAGCTGCTCCATCCTCTGCTCATCCCGGAGCCTCCCCTGGGCTCCTCCAGCAGCTCCAGCTCCTCCCTGTGAGCTCTGTCCCCCAGGGCTGGGGCAGCTCTGCACGTGGGGTCTCAAGGACCATCAGGCCCTCACCACCTTCTCCATTTGCACATTTCCAAGGCGGGATGAGGGGAGCTGGCTCTGCCTGGCCGGGTTTGCCAGCCCCTGCTCCCAGCCCACGGGCACCAGGAGAGCATTCCCAGGTGGATCCTCACGAAGGTTCAGCTCAGACTCTCCAGCAGCAGCAGCAGCTCTGGGATAAAACCTCCCGTGCTCCAAGGCAGCGCCAGCTGGGAGCTCGCGGGGCACCCAGCACCCACTGCTGCAGCCCGTGAGGGTGAGGAGAAGGATCCGTTTTCCCTGGAATCTCATCCAGGCCTATTTATGCACCACCGGCTGCAGAGGACGGGGAATTCAAGTGCGCATGAAAGGAAAGCACAGCCCTCAGCGCCGGCTCTCAAACTCTCTTTGAAGGCTGCTTTGTCACCATCGGCTCCGTTATCACTTCTCTGTCTGGAGTCGCCACCTCCAAAGTCATTAAACGCTCCCTTCCTGATGAAAACGGATGGGATTTGGCCAATAAATCACTTCAAAGCCATCTGCCAATGAGAGCGAAAATTCAAAGAGCCCAATCGCCCCAACTCCTTCTTGTGTATTTTCCCCCCTCTGCTTTGGGTGTAGAGGGAAAATGTGTTTGGCTAATCCATCAATGGCGGCTTTCTCCTGGGAAGTGTGAACAGGCCACAGGAAAGGCTCCACTTGGCTTCGGCTCCCAAAATCACTTCATGGACCACTCGGAAACAATTCAGGCAGTGGGGTATGAGCTCCGAACCTTGGTGCTGCCCCAGATTGTTTTGTTTTCATTAATGAGATTATTGCAGTGAAAACAGGCTCTCTGAAGCTTCATTTTCCCAGCAATTGTTAAATAATTCAATACCCATCTTTTCTGTCTCTTCAATGCCTCTGAAAAATCAAAACCCTTCACAAATTAAAGGCCAAATCCTGTTTACTCTTCCCATTTCTAAAGCAACTCTGACATCAATAAAGGCTGGTTTTGTGACTTGGGCTCAGATTAAAGTTCTGTCAGCGCGAATATTTGGTTTTTTTTTTCAACCAGGAGCATAATTTTTTTTTTCTTTTTAATCAAAATAATTCTCTTATGCAAAGCTCTAAAAACACAAAAGCAAATGCTTCCAGTATGGCCAGCATGGTTTTCTTCATAAAAACGGATTACACGAGGACAGCAGAGCAGAAGGTGCTGCCAGGCCTTTAAATGTCACTTTGGGGGGTCCGGTTTCCTCAGCCCCCTGAAGGGGCAGGGTTTGGAGCCCAGGGCAGTGGCACAGGCATGGGGGACGCTCCTTGTGCCAAAGCTCTCCTGCGTCTCCCAACTGCACCGCTTTGGTTTCATGAAGAGGCTGTTCTCTCTCAGCTTTTATATTTCCTGGCTGAGAAAGTCCATCCCAGCAGTGTTGATCTGCTTTTATCACCCTCCAGAGGCTCCAGCAGGAGCTGCCAGCACCGCCCTGCTCACGCCTCACCCCCGATCCTCCTGCATTGCTCAGCTCTGCCTTCTGCGCGGCCCAGCCACCCTTGAACAAGGCCAGCAGCCTGAATTTGGTTAAAATAACTGTTGATTTGTCAAAGGCCTGATTCCTGTCCAGAACAAACTGGCAGCTCCTCCACTGAGGGCTGGCTGTGCTGCCTGGCAGCAGGGAGCCAAAGGAATAACGAGAAGTCTGCGTGTGAATGGGAACAGCGCTAATTCCAGCTCCAGGGATTGTGTCAGCGGCCAGGGCAGAGCTGGTTCGGTTCAGGGATTTGCGCTCCTGCAGCTGCTCTGAGGACAAGGCTGCTCCGGAGAAACCCAGCCAGGATCCAGGTGGATCCACCTGGCCAGAATCCGCTCCTGATGGGAGCATCCCTTGGGATGTTTCGGGGCTGGGAAGGGAAAATCTCGGAGCAGCCCCAGCTCTTCCCTCCCCTCCTGCTGCTGTTTTGGGCTCACCCCAGCCCCGAAGCCTGGCAGGGCAGAGCCCATTGCAGAGCTGCCAGCCCTTCAGCTGGGCAGTGACAACAACCCGAGACTCATTTTTCCGAAGTTTGCCCAGGGAGGACATGGACTTTCCATCCAGGAGAGCAGAGGGCTGTGTTTCATGGAGCCCCACTGCATCCATCCCGTGGGAATGATCCCCTCATTCCTCGTGGTTTGCACAAACTCAGGCCCGGAGCTGAGGCAAAGCCACTTTGTCCCCTGCACGTCAACACCAGACTGGGCAAAGCTCCAGAGCTCCTGGGGCTGTTCCCAGCTTTTCCAAAGCCTTTCATCCTCCCAGCCCCTTCCTGGTTCATGTCCCAGCAGGGCTGTGGCATTGTCCCTGCCTCTCCCAGGTGGCTCCTGACTTCATCTTCCTGCATGGAATGGTTTGGGAGGGAGCTTAAGGATCATCCAATGCCACCCCTGCCATGGCAGGGACAGCTTCCACCATCCCAGGCTGCTCCAGCCTGGCCTTGGCCACTGCCAGGGATCCAGGGGCAGCCACAGCTTCTCTGGGCACCCTGTGCCAGGGCCTGCCCACCCTCCCAGCCAGGAATTCCCTCCCAAAATCCCATCCATCCCTGCTCCGTTGGAAGCCATTCCCCTCTCCCATCACCCCAGGGTGCTGTGTCCCTGCCCAGCTCCCCCTCGCGAGCTGCCCGCTCCGTGCCCTGCCGGGGCCGCTCAGTGAGTACCTGATGGGCAGGGAGGGGTCCCCAGCGTCCCACCAGTCCTTGGGGGGGCTGATGTACATGCACCACAGCTCCCAGCTGTAGCCGTGCGCCGAGTTCTCGTAGCGCTGCACCTCGAAGCTGTCCTGCTTGATGTTGTCGATGGAGGGCAGGATCACCCTCTTCCGGTTCTCCTGGATCCGCGACAGCACCGGCTCGGCCCTGGGGGAGCAGGACAGGGTCAGTTCCTGCCCTCCTTTGCAGCTTACACTCGGCTCCTCCCCAGGATCCCATCCAGCCCTGCCCCTGGCTGTGGGAAGCCATTCCCTGTGCCCTGGCACTCCAGGCCCTTGGCTGAGGTCCCTCTCCCGCTCGCCTTTGGTTCTGGAATCTCAGCATCTCCAGCTCCCTCAGCGTGCCCTCGCAGCAGAAGTGCTCCAGCCCTTCCTGTCCCTCCTCTGGACCTGCTCCAACAGGTCCATGTCCTTCTTGTCTTGGATGAAAACACGATTCACAGGCTGGGAAAAGCCTGGCTGGAAACCTTCCCCTCTGTAATCAAGGCCAGCAAGGATGTGCTTGGTTTAAACCATGATTTAACCAGTCCAGACCTCCCCCAGATCCAAAGCCCTGGGCAGAACAGGGTGAATTCCTGAAAGGTGAATTCCTTCCTGTCTGCAGGGTCTTTTTCCCTTTGGGATGCAGTTTGATGACTCCATAGCTAAAAATTCATCTCTGGGGTGTGTTCAGAGCAGGGGGTGTGCTCAGCCTCACCTCTGCAGCCCCAGAGCCACCTGGGCTCAGTCTGCCCAAAAAGGGGGAATCTGGGGAATTCCCAATGCCCCCAGCACCAGCAGCAGGTGGGAATCACAGAGAGAGTCCGGCCCACACTGCGGAAATGCCTCCTCTCCATCCCCAAAAAACAGCTTCAAGAGCTCGGGGAACTCAGGCGTGAGGATTTGGTGACCAGAGGGCGAATGTTCCGCCGGGAATCCAGATCTCAGCACAACCAACAGCTCCTGGAAGACCCCCTTCAGCTGCGGTGGCATTGGAAAGGACTCAGCAGCTGTGCAGAGCTCTGCCTTTACCAGCTGCAAACAGGTTTTTTGTGGCTGTTACTCTGTTCAAATTCAATACAAGTTTAGCTTCTCCCACCTCCACTTTTCCAAACACAGGCCATTTACTTTTTACACTTGGTTAAAGAGGAAAAAAAAATCCCTTTCAGGCTCCTGTCATGATACAGATTCAAACTTAAGCCGCCTGAGCTCAGATGTTTTGAACCTGTCTGAGAAAAATCCTCACGGAACACCTTTTGCTGCTTCTGCACCCCTGCAGCAGAGGAAAGGAACCAGCCCAGAGCATCTGAGCCTTCCCCGGCGGGATCCAGCAAAGGGCACACGAGTGGGAAACACTTTCTCCTTCATTCCCTTGCTGCCTGGGCTTTTTTAAACTTGCAGGGATTACTCAAGGCTAAGGGAATGGGAAATCATCCTGAAAAATCTAACCAGGGAGCAGGGAAAGTGCACGCGCAAAGGGAGGGAACGGAGAAGGATCGCAGGAAACAGGGCCAGGGAAAGGTTTTCGTTGCAGGTTCCCACCGTGCCATGCCATAGAGCAGGAATACAGCAGGGATCCCGGGGGAGGGTTAACAAACCACGGGACTCGTGTGCCGTTTCGTGGGGACACATCCCTGCAGAACCATGGAAATTCCCCTGGGTAATGCCCCAACCCCTGTCAGCAGCCCCTGGGCACCTACCAGCCAGCAGTGAACTCCACGTGGGCATCAAAGAATCCCGTGACCTGGCCCGTGGCAGCTTTCCAGCCCTCGATCCGGGCCCGGATCAGCCCTTCCCTCTTCTGGTTCCTCACCACCTTCACCAGCCCCGGGTAGCGCTTGTTGACATACTCCTCCAGCGGCGCCTTCAGCTCCTCTGGGGACAAGGACACAGCCCGTGGGACACAGCAGCAGCGGCCGCCCGGAACAAACCCGCTCCAGGCGTGGGTCTGAGCAGGGTTCTTGGGGCCAAACCCCTCTGCACCCCGCGGGGAGGGACACAATCGTTTGGGCTCGATCAGCGCTGGTTTGCACAGGATGGGTGGAGCACAGCCCACACAGAAGGGATTCAAGGTGGCCCAGGAAGCTCCTGCTGGAGCCCAGAGCCACCAGAGGCCAAGGGCAGGGAGAGGACCCTGACACTCCTTTACACCAGAGGAAATGGAACTGAAACACAAGGAGAGAAGGAAATCACCCGTGGACAGCTCACACCAGCGCTCTCAACCCCTGGTGGAGCTTTGAGCTGAATGCGCCGCTGGAAACGCTGCAAAACCCACCTGAATTAACCCAAACCACACCAAAACCGTGCCTGAGCTTCACTGCCCCTTCCCCTCAGCCTCACCACTCCAGCCTGGGCCCCTGCTGTTTGTTTTGCCAGCAGAAGAGTTGAAATTGCCCTTGCTTTTCTGAGGGGATGAAAGGGATTCTGGCTTTGTTCAGAAGATCCTCCCACCATGGGTCTCGTGTTCGCTGCAGCTCATTTCCCTCTGTGGTCCAGGCTGTGTGTGCAGTGCCTGAGAACCTCAGGGACCTCCAGCACGAAAATCCTCAAGAGTACAAGATTGGAGTATAAAAGACACGCTTTGAAGGTGGAAGCAGCTGCAAGGCTACAATGAGGGTGTGTTTTTTCCAACACTTTGGAAACGTGCCAGAAACCTTGGTCTTTTCAGTGCCTGTTGCATCAGTTCAGTGCACAAAGGTTTGCTGGAGAGAGGAGCTCTAAAAGCTCAGCAAAGCACCACAACAAACTCTTCACACCATGAAAGCAGCTCCTGAGATGATCTTTTATCCCTGTGAAGCTTCAGGACAGCAGAAAATGAAGATACGATCCATGACCTCAAATTACAGACTACTACCCTTCACACGCGCTCCTCTCTCTCTCTCTCTCTCTCCAGGACAAGGAAAAAAGAGGGAAAAAAGTCGCCATTAATCACCCACAGGGTAAAATCCTCGAGACACACGAGCACACGTGGGTTCCCCCATGAAGGAACCACACAATGGAGAGCAGAGGAGTAAACAGCAAATCTCATCTGCTTTGAAATCATCAAAGGAAAAGGATTTTCTGTTCCCTTCCCTGCCACGCCTCCTTCCAGGCACAGCAAATGCGTTTTCTCCACGCTGCCTTTCTGGGACGACTCCCCTCACATCTCCATTTCCCCAAAGTCTCCTTTCTCTTTTATGCTGAAGTGGGAATAAAAAGAATAAAGCAAATGAGCCCCTTCCTCAATTCAAAGCATCTGCATCGCACACATCCATAACTCAGCAACTTCCATTTCATGCTGAGCCACTCGGAGCAAAACCAGGATTTTATGGAGACAACAACTCTCCCAAATGGCTTTAAGGAGACAGAGACACCGATTTCTCTGACAGATGAAGCCCCACAAGCACAGCACTGGCATGTCACGTGGCTCTGGCAGCAGGTAAGTCATTAATGCAGCAGACCACGGCGCCACAGAGCGATTCAAACAACTTCCACGCTGGAGCTGGGATCTCGGCAGAAGGAAAATGTGAGAAGTCCCCTGGGGAACTGTTGGAGCAGCTCCGAGCAGAGCGGAGCTGCAGTGGAACAGGAGGGTTTCGGTGTCACATCTCACAGGCAGCAAAGGGTCGGAGCTGAGAGCCCCCAGAGCTCACCAGGCTGGGTGACAGCAGCTCCTGCCACAGGGAGTCCCCAGGGAGCCACTGCCAGGGCCTCTCCTCTCCCTGAGGGTGCTGAGGGAGCTGCTGGGAGCTCGGGGCCAGAGCAGCTGGGAATGGCACCAGGGGATGGGCAGGGTGCTCCTGGTGGGCGCCAGTCACTGGCACAGGGACCTCTGGTGCCCGCCAGCTGTCACCTGGAGCAAACCCGCTCCAGGCGTGGGTCTGAGCAGGGTTCTTGGGGCCAAACCCCTCTGCACCCCGCGGCGAGGGACACAATCGTTTGGGCTCGATCAGCGCTGGTTTGCACAGGATGGGCGGAGCACAGCCCACACAGAAGGGATTCAAGGTGGCCCAGGAAGCTCCTGCTGGAGCCCAGAGCCACCAGGTGTCCCCGAGGGGCAGGGACACTCCAGAGACACGAGCACTGCCCAGCAGCGGCAAGGGCAGTTCCAGGCCCTGTCCCCACTGGGGTTTCCTCACACGGATTCCCAGCTTTGCTCCCTGTCCCTGCTCCAGCCTGGCCTTGAACAATCAAATTCTCCGAGAAACTCCAGTTTCAGTACCCAGCAAGCCCTGGCCCAGGTCTCGCCGTGTCAGGGAGCAGGGCTGACGTGGCTGTGTGGAAAAGCCCCCGTGGGAAGCCCAGCGCCAGCACAGCTGCCCTGGCACAGCTCCTGTGCGCCTGGGGATGCTGGTCCTGTGGCAGCAGATGTGCTCAAACCCCTGGAAACCACCTCTCACGAATCTCATCCCAATCCAAGCCAGGTGTAGTTGTCCCTAATTCTGCCCCACGTTTCCCTCACCGAGCAGTCACTGAGAGCCCTGCACTGTGAGAGCACCCAGCCCCAGCCTCTGCAGAGCTGCTGCTGAAACCCAAGCTCACTGGGTCAGCACAACCCAGACAGAAGTACAGAAGATCCTGAGCTGGAAGGGACCCACCGGGACCATGGAACCAACCAGGACCATGGAACCAACCAGGATCATGGAACCCACCAGGGTCACGGAATCCACCAGGATCACGGAACCCACCAGGACCACGGAACCCAACTCCTGGCCCTGCACAGGCACCCCAAGAACCTCACCCTGCGCTGCTTTGCTGCTCTTCTCCCCAGAGCCCCGAAAGCCTCGGGGCTGGCCAGCAGCGGGACAGCCCCAGAGCAGCTCCCATTCGCCAACCCCTCCTCAGGCTGGGATAACCCAGCCCTGGGGCTGCAGCAGCGCCTGAGAACAGCTGGGATGGGACTCAGCTCCTTGCGATTCCCGCTCCGAACACCAACACCCAGCCGGCTCCCAGGGGAGCGAGCCACGAGCGCTGCTGCTGCTGCTGCTGCTGCTGGACTCAGCTGCAAAACAAGAAAGGGATCCCTCAAGTCGCGCTAATGTGCAACGCCCAGGTAAATTACAACCCCGAGCATGTCTCCCCAGGGCGTAGCCGGCTCCTTAGAGCAGCCTTTTATCCAAGGGGTTTCCTTTATTCCCAGCGGTTTGCTTTTCAAAGAGATATTATCCCAGATTTAAAACACTAAAAGACACGACAACAACTTAAAAAAAAAAGAAGGAAAAAGCAGGTGATGATGAAGCAACAGACTCCGACAAAGTGTGCGGCTGTGAGATAAGAGAGCATCTCAGGGGCACGAGGCTGCATCCCTCCCCAGGCCAGGAGGCTCCTTATCACTGCCGAACACAACCTGCACGCTGCCTGCGCGATCACAGCCCGCACCAAGCACAAACAAAGGCAGCCTCCAAAGGAGTCTTTGTGCAGTGCAGCGCGCAGCTCGGCGGAGAACGGGGTTCAAACTACAACTCCCCGAGCTTCCTCCTTCAAGGAGGGATTTTTTTTTTCTTCCCGTTACAATACACGGGCATCTTTTGTCTGTTTACAGCTCCGACATAAAGCATCAGAATGCCTGCGTTCATTAACTTTAATCTCTCGCCGCACACTTTCGTGTTGTGCCGCGCTGTTGCACAGCAAAGCTGAGAGCAAGGAGTGTCTAATGAGGCTCCAGGAGCTCTCTGTTCCAGCCTGGAAACCTCACACCGGCACCAGGCTTCGCTCGTGGCTCTGCCTGGAGGCCACCGGGCCAGGGGAGCAGGGCAGGGGCTCTTGCCTCTTGCCGTGGGGCTGGAAGGAACGAGAAGGGAGCGCCTGTGCGAACAAACTGTGAGTTTGATGGCGAGATAAGAGCGATACTGAGAAACAATGGGAGGATTTCCACAGGAATTCCACTGATTGCCTTGCCCCAGACTGGGTTAACAAACTACAAGAACAGAGACACAAGGAAAAGAAGAAAGGAGGGATGAATATTCCGGGGTCTGCCTTAGGCTTTCGGGGAAGTCTGTGCCTCTCGAGTACCTCAGCCAATGGGGAAAGAGAGAGGGAGCTGCGGCCGGGAAATCGGGATAAAAAGAGGCTGCGTCCTCTAACGATTTGAGAGACCCCATGGGAAATGGCCATGACCTCTCCCTTTATTCATGAATACAGTTCCAGGACTCCTCTGTCTCCTTTCTGGACATAAACCTCTGGTGATCGTGGATTAATTTTCCTGACAGCGCTGATTTTAAAACTTGAAGCTGACTTGGAAATCTCTGTCAATATTTGGTGCTTCGTTCTCCAGTCACCTGGATTTGCTGTGATTCCTCTCCCCCCTGACAAAACCCACGCAAACCCCCAAGCCGGGGACTGCCCTGAGCCTTCAGCAACTTCCCCAGAGCTTCTGGGAGCCCAGGGGCCAGCACAGCTCCCGGGCTTGGGCGCTGCTCTCTGGGGCCAGCCTTCTCTCAGGTTTTTCCTGGGCTATGACCACATCCCCCCTGAAATCCTCCCTCACGCCCACACGGCTGCTCCCACAGAGGCTGAGGAAATTCCTTGTCTTGTTCCAGTCCCACCCACACTGCTTGATCCTCCAGGATTCCTCTCTAAATCTGAGAGCTCGCGAGGAGCTATTTTCCTGTAATTATTTTCCTGTAGAAGCCAAATCTATTTATTATGAGGACTTTGTAATATCCAAAGCATCGACTCTGCAATGCTGCTGTTGCTGCTCGAAATTATTGCCTCCCATTAGTGGGAACTCGGTGACAACGTTATTGCCATTAATAATTCCTGGCTGTCACTGCAGCTCCTCGAGGATGCTGAGAGGGAGCACATGGTCCCAGGGATCCGCTCTGGTTTGGATCATTTCTTTTACATGAGAGAAGTAGATTATTACACGCCTGGGAGGAGCTCTTCATAAACATCTGCCAGGTTACCTCGTTATCTCCCTTCAAATCCCTCCTTCAGAATCTCATTTGTCATGAGGCCTGCGAAGCCTCAGCAGGACAACCCCGGCGTGATTAACTCCAGTCCCAGCCGACGGCATCCCCTGGCTCCCCACAGCACCCTCCTTGCCCACCCCCAGCCCCGGGTTTGTGAGGACAGAGCTCCTCAGTGATGCCGGACCCTCAGCGCAGCCCTGGCCCCTCAGGAGGGATCCTGGAGGCTCCTGGTTCCAATCGATGCAGCCCAGGTGTGCCAGGAGAGCGGGATTTTCCCACCCCGTGCCCAGGATGTTTGAAACGCCCAGCACTTGGGGTCATCTCCCCGGTGCTGTACGGCTCCAACACAACCCTGAGCAAGGACACTCTGAGCCCAGAGCCCCTGAGAAAGGGCAGGTGCCTCTCTGGTTTCCTTCGCCTTCCAGCCGAGCTTTCAAACAACAGCTGCCTCAGATTGAACCGTGCTTTGATCCTGCTCCTTGACAGAGAAGCTGGGGAGAACGTTGTGCCAGCAGCACACCCATCCCATCCCATGGATCCCATCCCATGGATCCCATCCCATGGATCCCATCCCATCCCATCCCATGGATCCCATCCCATGGATCCCATCCTGCTCACCCTCGTCGCTGTTGTCATCCACCAGGATGATCTCCTTGAGCAGGTGGGCGGGCGTGTGGTTGACGGCGCTGTGCACCGAGCGCAGGATCACCGACAGCGCCTCGTTCACGAAGATGAAGATGATGGAGATCTGGGGCAGGTCCTTGCCGTATTTCAGCTCTTTGCACCTGCGACACCGAGGGCAGACAGAGGGGTGGGGTTAGCAGCGCTCACGGGGCAGGGCTGCCAGCCCACGGCTGCCTCCTCCCAGCCGGGGATTCCCAGCGCCTGCGGATCCAGCCTTTCCTCCTGCTGCTGGGGAGGGAAAGCAGCAAACAGAGCATACCTGAGCCCAGAGAGCACAGCCAGAGCTCACCTGGGGCTGTGTCTGGGGCAGGAAACCAAGGGTGGCCTCCAGAAGGCAGCACATGCCTTCAGCAGCCACAGGGAAACTCCCCAGCCCCATTCTGCCCCAGGATTCACAGGGGCTCAGAAACCAGCCTTGGTCTTAAACAGCGCTTGGGAATTTTCTTCCCATTTGCTTTGGAGAGAAATGAACATGAAATGAGCCTTGGTTAAATACTCTTAATAAATGACTTTTGCTCTCTCAGCAGATCCTTCTGAGCACATCCCTGTCTCTGCAGCTGGGCTGTGACCTGGTGTCTTTGTATCCCTCCAGGATGGTTCAGCTCCAAACTTGGGATCACCTCCCTGGGTTCCGGGAGCAATTCCTGAACTGGGGCAGGGTGTGGGGCTGGGTCTCTGCCCACACTCACTTCAGAGCAGGAAAAGAGCAGGAGCCGCCAGGTTTGGAGCAGCAGCAGGCCCGTGTTAGATGGATCCAGCGGAGCTGGAGAGAGGGAACCCATGGAGCAGGGCAGCTCCGAGGGGAAGGGATGTTCCAGGTGATCCCCAGCCCTCCAGGGAGCACGGAGCACTCCCAGGGGGACACGGATGTTGTTCCATCCTAACCAGAAACATCACCCTAACAGAGCACTTGCAGAAAGCAAACAGAAGATCTTCAACCTCTCCCAACAATTTAACTCGACTTTCCCTGCAATAAATTCATGTGGGCCAAGGAGAGCAGGAGCCTCCCCAGCCCTCCCCACATCCATGACAGATCAGACATGGAACACGAGCAGAATCCCCAGCTTACAGTGACTGGGCACAGAGCAAGCCCTGCCCAGGTAAGCAGGGAAAGACCAACGGCACGAGTGAGATCCCAGCAGCTCCTCCACCCTCCAGCAATGGCTCTGCCTTCAGTTGTCCTGGCTGTTTCTCAGGCAACAGCAGGCGTTCTTCAGACTCCGCAGCGAGACTTGGGAGACAAAGATTTCCAGAGAAACGCGGTTCTGTACGAATCTCCTCTGGTTAAACAAGTTTGCTGGGCGAAAGCACGGTTGTGTTTCTGGATTTAAACACTGCCTTCCCTCCAGCAAGCCAAGAGCTCGACAGAAGGGAACCAAACACTGCAAAGATCTTCTGAAGGGAAAATCTTCCTTTCAAATGAATGAATGAACGGTCACGACGGGGGCAAAGTGACAAGTGACCCTGAAATCCTGCCAAGAAAGACAAACTGCACTGACTCGGGCATTAAAACCAGCTTTTGGTAGATGCTGACGCCTGCTCTGATGAAGACAAGGCTATCACAGGAGCAGGAGCATTTCCTTTTAATCATGGCTCACCCCGGGGCTGCTGCCCCCAAGGAATGCTGCAGGGGATAAAGAGCCCAGCCGGTGATCAAAGAGCTGCGGAGGCGAATCCAGGCCCAGCTCTTTGAGGTTCATCTCCTGCATTCTCCCTGCACCGCTCCTGCCAGGGCTCTCCTTCCCCGCTCACCCAGGACAGGCGGACAGAGATCCAGGGAGAGGAGAGAAACCCGGGAAGGAGTGGGAAAGGCAAACCCACACTGTTGGGGGCACAAACCCCCAGTTCTGCAAAGGCAGGAGAGGCTTTGCATAAACTCCCTGCTCAGGTTTTATTTCTAACGCCCAGCTCATGCTTTATCTCAGCCCAAAGCAAGATTCTCCTTCCAGGAAGCTCAGCGTTCAAGGGAACACTCCACACCTCTGAAAACTTTTAAATTTAAATCAAATACAACGGACAGACCACCACAACACATTCCAGAGTCTGTGATCAGCTGCCACAGGGTTAAACACCAGCCCCCCATCATTTTATATTTAATTCAGCTCACATTCACCGTTCCAGCAGTACCAAAGGCTGTCTCAGAGCTTTCCCTCCCCATGGATCAGCTCTCCAGCCACCGGCACATCTGCAGGGCCCCAGGGCAGAGGCACCGGGCCAGTCTGGGACAGAGCAATCCCTGGCCTGACTGGAGAAAACTGAGTGGGGCTGAGGGTGATCCCTCCCCTCCCCACCCTTTCTTTGCTAAATGGGAAACACTGCAGTGGCCAGCACAGAGCACCTGCCAGCAGCTGGGAACGAATCAGGTGACACCATCGTGTTTTCCCCCAGTAAATCCTGCTCTCACCAATTAAACCTAGGCTGGCACCTGCTTGTAGGATTTATATCAAAATATCGTGAATCAATAGCAGAGAGAAAAGAGCCACCTTCCAGTTTTGTCTCTGCTTTAGATCAATGGGATATCAGAGTAAAGAGGCATTTTATGTCCCATTAAATCATGCCTGAATATCTTCCATTAAATCATGCTCACAAAACTCTCCAGGTCGTAAGAGGCTGGGAAAAACCTCCCCATGTTCAGCACTGGGTTTAATTTAAGGACTTCGCTGAGGGATCACTGAGAAATGTTCTTGGCCTTAAACAGGGAAAAAGAGGGGTTTTCCTCAGTCCTTGGTCCAAGGCTCAGGCATGAAGAGGAGAGGTTTAGGTTGGATCTCAGGGAAAGGTTCTTCCCCCAGAGGCTGCTGGGCACTGCCCAGGCTCCCCAGGGAATGGTCCCGGCCCCGAGGCTGCCAGAGCTCCAGGAGCGTTTGGGCAGTGCTGCCAGGGATGCCCAGGGTGGGATTGCTGGGGGCTCTGTGCAGGGCTGGGGCTGGATCGATGATCCAGGGGATCCTTTCACACCCAGGACACTCCAGGACATCTTTTCTCACCTCAGGGCAGACTGAGGAGCTGATGGCTGACGCCAGCCCCAGCAGAACCCAGCTCCCAGCGTCCTCCCCAGCTCCAGGGAGACAGGATCTGACAGAACTCCTGGACTGCCAGCCCCACCTCCTTCATTGGCTCCAAGATCTTTGTCCTACACAAAGCCCGAGGCTGCAAACAGGAACACACGCAAGGAAACCCAGGAAACAAATGTGGTTACAGAGAACCTTTTTGATCAGAATCTCTGCAGCTCCTGGGTTCTGTAAGAAACCATCCCGGAACAAAGGAAGGCTGAGGAGGGGGGCTGGGGGAAGCGGAGGCAGCGCTGAGTTTGTGCTGAGCAGCTTGGCACACATCAGGCTGGATTCATCACGGCAGCCAAATTCAAAAGACAAAAAAGCACAAAGCCGAGCTCTGCTCCAGCGCGTGTTTGCCTGCTCTGAATCCTCTGCTCGTTTGTTTTCTGCTCAGCACACAGCTGTAAATCCACTCTTCAGAGCAGCAAGTGAGATTAGGTTGTTTATTGTCTGTCTCAGTCACAGAAAAGGGATATCCCAGCATTTACTGCTCCGTGATCCCTCAGCAGAAAAATCACCTGGAATCACAGCAAGCGCTCTCGGAGCAGAGAGAGGCCACAAAGCGGCAACAAACATTTACCAAACGCCTCTTCCTGCCCAGGGATTGAAGAAGATCCACTCCACTGCTCAATTAGCACCTCTCACCCGTTCTCTGGGGCACGCAGGCTTGGCTTGGCTGCCTGCAGCTCCTCAGGTGCCCTCCTGGCCCACGGAAAACCCACAGGAACTCTGCACCTGGAAACCTGGGGGTAAACCCTGATCCCACGGAAAACCCACAGGAATTTTGCAGCTGGAAACCTGGGGGTAAACCCCGATCCACCCGTGGGGCACTGACTGCACGGAATGGTTTCCCCATGGCTGGGCTGCAAAGCAAAGTGCTCGAAGGACAGAAAGCTGCAAATCCCCCTGCAATGCTCTGCTGTGCCAACACAGGCAGCTCCGAGCTCCCCGGAGACCCTGATCCACGGGCACTGCTCCCAACTCTTCCCATCTCTGCTGCTCCCTCCCTGGAAGCCTCCATGGCAGAGCAGAAACCTCGCGGAGACAAACAACTCCACAAATGAAAGCCACGGGTACCAAAGGAGCTTCACTGGTGCTGTCCTCCCAAACGAAGCGTCACCAGGAAATGAGCTGATCCCCGTTTGGCTTTTGTAAAGATCACAAACAGGCTGAAAAGAAAGCGAGTGCTCAGGCTGCTATTCATCCTGCCGCTTCCTCATCATGCTCCATTCATTAATTGCTCCTTCTCGTCTGGGTTTTGCTGATTCAGCGCACATGTCTGCTTGCGGAAGGGACTGCCAGCATCCAGGCTATTGTGTCTCCTCTGTGATGTGCATTTTCTGTCACCCAAGCGTCTTAAAGCACCTCATGCTCTCTGGTACAGCTCAGCGTTTACAGATCCAGGCTCTCAAGCTATTTCTGACCATAAAGCCCTGAAACTTCCTCACATTTCCCCAGGAAACTCGATTTTAAAGCACCTCCTTTACTCCCAGCAATTCCTTTTTCAGAAATGCTCGGCTCTGTTTTAGAATTAAGGTCTCAAAAATAGGCATTACAATTCAGGGACACACGGACATTTCTAAAGGCACATTACCTGGCAAGTCCTAAGAAGAAATTATCTGCAAAGTTGTAAAAACAGAATGCAGAGAATGGGATTTACTCTGGTGAGAGCCTTCTGTAATAAAGTTATTAGGTTCAGGCAGATCTGAGGGAGATAAAAGCCGGAGCAATTCCAAGTGTCACATCCACTTACCCAGCTCCGCCCGTGCCCAGCTCTCTCACACACACTGAATCAGCCTTGGAGACCTCCTTGCTCTTGGATTTTCCTGCTGGAAAACTGCTCAGGAGCGGGGCTGTCCAAGCAGCAGAGCTTGACTCCCCCTCTGCCTGCTCCGGCCAGGAATGTGCTGCTCCGGCCGGGAATGCGCTGCTCCGGCCGGGAATGCGCTGCTCTGGCACCACGAAAGCTCTGGGCAGTGCAGGGGAGCAGTTGGTGCCACAAACAAACACACAAGCCCCGATTTCCTCGGAAGCCAGCCGGAGAGAAGGGTATCCAAAGCTGAAATTGGCTCATTTGTTCTCCTAAGCACAGTTTAGGCAGGAGTATTTATGATAACGCAGGTATTCTCCAGCAGCGGAGCTCAGGGAAGCACAGAAGCGAGTTGTTAAATTACACTAATCCCGTCCTGTGCCAAAGCGATCATTTCACACTTCTGTTTACATTAGGAAATGCTTTACAGCCCACTCCCGCCACAGAAGGCTCCCCTGAAGCTCCGCGTTCCCAATTTGCAGGAACGGGTAATAACTTTGCAGGCGGGAAGGGAAAATCGACAATTAGTGGAATGGGTGGCGTAAAAAACCCCGAGGAGCGGCGGCTGTAAATCCACGGCGACAGCGACTGCGGGTGACGCCGAGCAGCAGCGCGGAGGTGAGGGGCTCCAGCAGGCACCAAGCAAACCCCACCGGCTCTCCACAAAGCACTCTGCTCCCGACTGGGCTTGAAGAAGATGTTGGGACTTGAGGCACCAAAGGCTTCCGACAGCCTCCTGACCCCACACAAGCCGCCAGAGCGTGCTCCTGCTTCAAAAGGGAAAGGAAGAAAAAGCTGGCCTGTGTCCCCCTCCAAACCCACAGCAGGAGCACAACACAAACCCCTCAGCTTTTCCACAGGTCCAGTTCTAGGGGGACTTTTCTCCCTCCCAGCTGCCTGTGTGTCCAAGGATCCAGGCTGCTCCTGCAGGTCACAGGAGCAGGCTCAAATCATAACCAACAAATGTAAAGCACAGCTGGAAAATTGTGTCTTTGGAGGCTTTGCTTGTCCAGGTTTCAAGAAAAAGCATTGCTGGGAGTCAGAAACAGCGTGTCCAAACACACTGAGGAATAAAGATCAATACTGGGATTTATTCAGCAGCCTGCTGGTTTGTATTAGTGCCGGAAAAGCAACGGAGCAGCAAAGAGGCTTTTTCCTGTCTGAAACCATCCCGAAGGCAGCAGGAGCTGCAGCCCCATCCCGGGAGGGGCAGGAGGGGCACGGGGCACCGGCAGCACCTGCAGCACACTCAGAGCAGCAGCGGCGGCTGCCCAGAGCTCAGGGCCCTGGGGATGCAGGAGAAATAAAAACCTGAGTTTGGCTGGCGCTGGGTTTGGAAGTGTCTTCTACCCCTGTGTCCTTCCGAGCAGGGAGGGCACAACCTGGAGAGTTCCTCTGGAGACCACCAGGACCTGCAGCTCCGATCTCTGTGGCAGGGGCAGGGCCCAGGGAATGGCTGGGGCTGGGCCAGGGCAGGCTCAGGGTGGACACCAGCAGGAATTTCCCCATGGAAAGGGTGGCCAGGCCTTGGAACTGCCCAGGGAGGTTTGGAGACCCCACCCCTGGAGGTCCCCAAGGAATTCCTGGATGTGGCACTCAGAGCTCTGGGCTGGGGACAGGGTGGGCATCGGGCACAGCCTGGACTCCACGGCCTGGGAGGGATTTTCCAACCCCAGTGATTCCGGGATTCTCCTGCGCTGGGTCCCTTCCAGCTCAGGAGGTTTCCATGACTTTGTGCAGCCTGGCAGAACAAAACTGCCTGGAGCCAGGCAGAGATGGGACAGATTGGGCAGGACATGGACAGAAAATCCCCACCAATCCCTCCCTGAGCTGCCAACCTGCCCTGGCTCTGCTGAGCCCGGTTCTGAGCACAGCTCCTCCCTGCCAGAGCTGTGACACGGACACTCACTGCTTCATTTCTCTACTTGCTCTCCCAGAAAATTTCCAGGTGGCACCTTTCCAAGAACTGGAAAATGTTACTTTTCCCTTTTTTTTTTATGGCTGAAGCTATAAAAAGCCAAGGGCAGGAGTGTTTTTCATACAATGCTGGATCAAACCCACAGCCATCTATCAGGAGAGAACCAGTCCTGGATTTTTCCTAGAGCTGTAAGGATTTTTTTAATAAACTCCCACATGTGATTCAAAGGGACTTTCACATCTGAAAAAGTAATTTTTTTTTTCCCCTTCTTCTCCTGTCTCCTCGCTGGTTTTCCTCTCAGTTATTTGATGAAGAAAAAGCCCTGCATCCTGCCCCTCTTTTCCTCGCTGTCGTGTGGATGTAGGACTGAATCCCATCAAAGCACTCCCTGCAGAAGGTAAAAGAAGGGATTGTAGGAAGATCTTGTGCATGCAGGAGAGAAGGAGCTCTTCCGACCCCCTTTGTTTGCAACGAGCAGCAATCACAGCAAATAAACAGGCGTGAAGCTCCATTTCCCAGCAAATACCACTCTCGTCTTTCGAGTGGTTTGTTTTTGTCTCGCTAAACGCTGTCCTTCTCCTCAGACTCACTTCGCCAAGCCTGGCTGAAGTGCCCAGGGCGGGACTGGCACATCACCACAAATGTGGGACTCGGGAATGCCCCCGATCCTGGATGAAACCAGCACTGAGCTCTCCCACGGCTGCAATAATCTCTGCGCATCTCAGACGCTGCTGCCAAAGCCAACATGGTGCTGTGTCTCCGGGCTGGGAAGGCCTCAAAACTTATCTGAACAATCGACCTGTGGAAGTTCCTTATCTCTCACCCCGTCCTCGCTCTGCACTTCAATGCCTCGAGGCTCCCCGCCCCAGAGCAGCTGTGAGAGATTTGCGGCAGCAGGAATGTGTCATCTCCACCCCGTGATCCAATAGTCCCGACAATTGTGGGTATTATTTCTCTTAAATCTACCCCTTAATCCTATAATGCCATAAAATACCACTGAGTCAGAGCTTAGCAGGATTCCAGAAAGGAACAGACTTTTAAAGAGATAATGAGAGCTCCAGGTTTATATTGGATAGGATTGAGAGGAGAGGACGGGGGAGGCAGAACGCACCAGACGGGCAGATTATTTCGTAGTTTTCCTTAATATGATTTCTTCAACCTGAAGCATCTGGTAATTCCACTACCAGAGATGAGATGCTGGATAAGATGGACACGCAGGCTGAGCTAACAGAGCGGGTTTATTTCCCGGCCACACAGAGGAGGGGCTCCCATTAAATCCCGTATCACAGGATAAACAGAGGTGCAGGAAGTGTTGGATCCAAGCGGGGAATGTCCGCAGGCGCTGGGATCCCGTGTCAATATGCTTCACCTTCAATACAGAAAAGAACTCATCTCCTTAACGCCCAGCCCTCCCCAGAGCAAATCGTTGTTTATCCTGAGCATGGAGGCACAACAAAACTCACCCGGCAGCCTTGTCCTTCAGAGGCTCCTGCAGAAAACGGAAGGAAATCTCTCCAGCTCATTTTTGTGGAGATTTGTGGAGAAGTCCTGCGGGAAACACCTTGGGTACTTCCAATCTGGAAGCAGAGATTGTTTCCAGAACATGCAGGAATCTCATCCTAAAGCCAAAAAACCCCATCAAGCACCACAGAAATGTGTTTGTTGCCCGTGCCTGTCTCATTATGGCAGGAAGTTCTGGAGCAAAGCTCCTCGGCCCAGAACACCAATCCTGCCTTATTTCAGTCCAAGGAAGAGCTTTCCCAGCCATCCCAAATGGAATCTGCTCTTTGATTCACTGGAAAAGCTCGTGCACAGCCAGCACAACCCTTCCTGCTCAGCCGAGGGTGGGGATCAGGAGCACCGACATCAGCAAAATCCAGGTGGGACAGGCACAGCTCCCCGATGGAATCAGCCCCACAGGAGTCATTCCAGAGCCTTGGCAACGCTTCCTTGGGAATCAGCCCGGGGCAGCGCCCAGTCCTGGTCCGGTGGGGAGCAGCAGGGAAGGGTTTCTACCTCCCAGCCCTGGCGAGCGGCCTCAGCAGGAATGGGGACAGGGAAAAGAGGAGAGCGGGAAAGGGATGGGGAAAGGGGAAGGAGAAAAGAAAGGGGGAAAGATGGAAGGGGACGGGGAAAAGGGAAAGAGGGAAGGGAAAAGATGAAAAGGGAAGGAGAAAGGGAAAGAGGAAAGGAGAAAGGGAAAAGGGAAAAGGGGAAGGGGAGAGGGAAAGGGGAAAGAGGAAAGGGAAGGTGAAGAAGGAGAAGGGGGAAGGGGAAAAGGAAAGGGAAAAGGGGAGAGGGGAAAAGGGGAAGGGGAAAGGGAAAGAAGAAAAGGGAAGAGATAAGGGAAGGAGAAAGGGAAAAGGGAAAGGGAAAGGAGAAGAGATACAGGATGGGCAAAGGGGAAGGGGAAAGGGGAAGGAAATCTCTTCACTGAAGTAAAGATGATAATCCAAACCTCCAATGACACCACAGTTCCCCAAATCAGGACAAACAAGTTGTTCTGCCCCAGCTCCTGGTGGTGGGGAAGACCTCACCTTCTCCTGGACATCATCCTCACATCCCTGGGACCATTTTCCCAGGAAATTCTCCTTCCTCTGCCTCTGGGCAGGACTGAGAGGGAGCCTGGATACACAAAAACACACGCAAAGGCTGCCCTCGACTCTCCTTGCTCCACTTCCCTTTGGCCACGGGCACAGAGAGGGAGCAGGAAAAGGGCTCCGGTCTGATCCAGCACCCAGGGCAGTGACACTCGAATCTTTCTTTAAAAACAGGGAAAACTGAGAGGAAAGGCTGGGGGTGCCAGTCCCAGTCCATTGGCATTCCAGACACTCGGCAGCCTTTGCTTGAACCACACAGGCTTCATTATTATATTTAAAACTACTGCATAAAGCTTTGTAATGCTTATGAGCTGGAGGGTTTTCAGCAGTTTTGCCCCCCTGACGCTGCGATTTCAAAGCCGTTTAGGCTAATTTCCCTTGACTTGAATCTATTTTAATCAGAGACCAGGATACTTGACTTAAATGGTTTGTGCTCAACCCTTCATAAAATCAGCCATAAAACTGAAGGCACCAAATAGCAGGGGAACCTTGAAGCCAGAAGTAGGGAAAGCTGAAACTTTCCAGATTCTCCAGCAAACTCCAGCTTGTTTCATAGCAGCCCAACGATTCTGTTCCAATGTCGAGACAATTGGTCCCCAAAACAAAACCAATAAACAAAACACATTCCTGGGGTTCTCACCGAGATAAAAGACACTAAATTTCACAGCTGCAGTCACAAATTCCCATAAATTCTCACCGAAGTCTCAGCCCAGCTCCAAAATGAAGCATTTTTAATGCATTGCTGTGCCCTGTCCTCTCCCCCACGCTCCCGTCAAATGACGGATAGCGGAACTGAGGAAAAATACAACGCAAGCCTGAAAATGTCAGGATTAATCCTTTTCTTCCGCCAAACTCTGAAAAGAAACATTACTCCTCAAATTAATTCTGCCCAAGTGATGCTGGCTCTGCTGGAAGTCAGAGCTGTGGATGAGAAATGGAAATGAGCAGCTCAGCCCCAGGTAGGCGCTGGGAAGGTCTCGCTCCAAGGGCTCGGCTTTGTGCTGGGATTTGCATCTCAGAGAGGCCGAGGTGCCGTTCGTACCCGCGATTCAGAGGGTGCGGACCGGCTGCAGCAGCGGGACGCAGGCTGGGCCTCCGTTCCTTGGGAAACTCACCCAGGGATTGCTGCTGTCAGGGGCTGGCAGCCCCTGGGTGCTCCGAGGGGCTGCTTGGAATTCAGGCAGCACCCGGCGAGGCGGAGGAGCAAAAGCTCCCAGAGCCTGAACGATTCGCCAGTGCCGGGACTCGCAGGGTTTTCCATGCTCTGCAGATGCCAGGCGACGGCTTTGTCACTGCCCCGACGGCACAGGCGCTGGACACGGGCCTGGCACAACCCAAACCTCTCTCCGCTCATTTTTTTTATCGAGGATTTCACTCCAGGCCTGGACAAACTGACGCTTCCCTATTTTGAGGCACACTCCGCCAGCCCTGTCTAAAATTAACCTGCACGAAGACAAGCTCGCAGCGTGTCTTCCCTCGTGCTCTTCACAGGATGACGTGGCACCTCTTTTCGAAGCTCGGCAGGTGAGCACCAGCGGCACCTTAAAAGCCCAATCGGAGCAGGAGAGGGAGGATATCGCCACTGCAGGAATTCCCTGCGGCGTCCCAGATCTCCAAAAGGAGATCCCGGAGCGCCCCAGGAGGATCCTGAGGGCAGCCCCAGGGCCCCAGAGGTCCTGCAGGGATTTGGGGTTTCCCTGTGAGGGAGCTGGCAAGGAGAGAGGGAGAATCTCTGCACACATTTTCAGGGTAATTAACGCCTCACTAATGAGCTGTGCTCACTGAAAGCAGAGCTGAGCTTCTGAGGGCAACACTTCCACCCAAAATCACAAATTGCTTTAGGAAAACAGAGCGGGGGGGCAGAAATTCACTTTTTCCCTGATAAATCATCTTGATGAAGCCTCCCCAGCTGAAACAAGGGTGGGGTCAGGGGAGAATCCGTTTCTTCTCCCAGGGAACAAGGGACAGGACAAGGAGGAACAGCCTCAAGTTGTGCCACGGCAGGTTTAAGCGGGATACTGGGAATTATTTCTCCACAGAAAGGGCGGCCAGGCCCCGGCAGTGCTGGAGCCCCCATCCCTGGGGGGTTTCCCAGCCCTGTGGATGTGGCAGCTGGGGACAGCGGTGGCCTCGGCAGTGCTGGGGAATGGTTGGGTTTGATGGTCTTGGAGGGCTTTTCCAACCTCGGCGACTCCCTGATTCCATGACCTCAGTTCCAGCCCCAGCACCCCAGCTTCTCTTCCCTGAGAAGGGCCCTGGGAGCGATGGGGGAACCAAACCCGACGGAGAAAGCCACCAGCACGCCCGGCTCTCGCTTTGACACCTGAACTCAACCATTCCCTCACGGGGCAGCCGGCACTCACTTGGTCGGGCGATAATCCGGGATGGAACGGTCCAGGGAAATCTTCTCGCTGAGGTAGGAGTTGTAGCCATACTTCTCGTGGGGGCCCTTGGCTTTCTCCTGCTCCTCGGGGGACAGCGTGGCTGGGAGGCCACCTTTGCCACGGCCACCATAGCCCTCGATGAGTCCCAGGGACTTGGACAGGCCTGGGGGAAACAAGAACAGCAGCGCTGTAAAATCCATCGTGGTAAAACCCATCCCTGGTAAAATTAATCACTGGTAAAACTCATGATTGGTAAAATTAGTCACTGGTAAAATCCATCATTGGTGAAAGCCATCACTGGTAAAATCAATAATTGGTAAAATCCATCATTGGTAAAATTAATCCCAGGTAAAACCCATCATTGGTAAAACCCATCACTGGTAAAATCCATCACTGGTAAAATCCATAATGGGTAAAATCCATCATTGGGAAAATCCATAATGGGTAAAATTAATCCCAGGTAAAACCCATCATTGGTGAAAACCACCACAGGTAAATTCCACCACTGGTAAAACCCATCACTAGATAAAACCCATCCCTGCTAAAGCCCATCCCTGCTAAAACCCACCGCTGTTATTTCCGAAAGAAACAAAACTTCTCCAAAAATCAGGGCTGTTTTGGGTTGGTTTTCTGCAACCGTTCCAAATTCTCCTTCTTTGGGCCAAAGCTGGAATAAAAATGACTCAGGTCTTGAAATTCCTCGTGGCTCAGGCACCCTGCTCCTGCCAGCGCCGGCCCTGGCGCGCAGCTGATAACCTGTGCCGGGGATCTGTGCGTTTATTGAGTCGGTGGGGAGGTTGTTCAGGCCTCCTTCCCACTCTCGGAGCGGTAATTACATGGAAGGTGAGGTGTCCCCAGGAGAAGGAGAGGTTGAACACAGAGCTGGAATAAAATGGGCTTGGTTAAGTGCCAGCTGCATGGATTTCTGCTCAGTGGGAGCAGTGAACGGCATACAAATGGTACGGATTTAAAAACAATTTCCCCTCAAAGCTTTCTTATCTTTTAGAGTACGGCGCTCACAGACCCTTATCAAGGGGAATTATTTATTTATATCTGCAGAGCTGAAGGAAATAGGCAAAGTTCAAAACGAGCTGCACATACAGAGCTCCATGGACGATTCGGTGGTGGCTGTGGGAAGCCAAGGCCGTGCACACGTTGTTATTTGTTAGACAGGACACCTGGAATTTTAAAATGTTTCGTTAGCACAGTCTCACTCCCCTTTTTGTCAGAAACACAAAAATAATAATGATGGATTTTGGTTTGGTTTTATGTCTGTTTGGGGTTTTTTTTTTTTTGTTAAAGACACCAGGGTATATTCCCACTGTTTCCATGGCAGAGCCCTGACTGAGATCAGGACGGGTTTTGTCACCTGCGAAGCTTTCGAAGGGACAAAAACCTTGAGGCTGGTGCAGCTCCCAAACCTCCCAGGGACTTAGAGCACATCCTCATCCTCTCAATCCAGTCACTGCCTTTTGGCCACCGCATTTTTGGGCACCTTCCTGCGAACTTGAGGCGCCTTTGCTGTGACTCCGGGAGCCACGCCGAGCCCATCCCCTCTGGCTGCTCAGGATATTCTGGGATTCCATGAGAAACCTGCTTGAAATCGGCCTGGAAGGGCCAGGAGTGACACACAGGGACACCGTGAGTGAAAAAGAGCAAGAGCGTGGTGCCATCAGCTCCTTTCCTCCAAGAACTGGGCTGAAAGCGAGGAGTCAGGACCGTTCCCAAAACCACGGAGCGATTCCTTTGCCATTCCGGGCAGGGACAAAGAGAAAGGGCTGAAGCTCTGCCAAAAAGTGTCCCCTGATGCCTGCTCCGGCCGATCTGTAGTGATAAACAGCACTAATCCCCACGGAAAATCAGTGAATTCAGTCCCTAGGGAATTCTGCAAGCCTGGGAGATGGTAAGGGGCTGCATGGAGATGAGACGTGGGTGCAGAGCTGAGCTCTGAGCAGCCACGAGCTTCACTCAGCCCAAAGCCACGCTCGCCCCAAACTCAAACAGGAAATGTTTTTCCAGAATCTCCTAAAAATTCTGAGCTTTGGAACAGATATCGCTGCCATCCTGCAGGAATAGAAGGGAAAAGATAAAACAAGGCACCACTTAGAGCTGCCAAGATCTGAGCCCCTCCTGCTGAAACGGCCAGACAGGGCGTCCCTGGGGACTGGCAGGGAGTTGGTTTTCTTCAAGATGATATAAAAATTTAATCTCTACAGCAAAATTATTCCTAGACTGAGCACAGTTAGAGTAAATATATTATTCTCTTCTTCAGCTGAGTGTATTTCATGAGGAGATGGGAGTTTTCTAGGACAGAGAGAATCTTCAGTGAAATACAATCTCACGTGATCCCCAGCCTTCATTTCCGAAGGCTCCCCAGGAGCTGGAAGGGGGGGAAAGCTTTTTTCTCCACATCAGTCTGGATTTAGGAAAACATTAACCCTCCGAAAGAAACCTCGGCTGAGGAAATCGGTGAATTGAGGGGGCTGGGCAAGGAGGAGGAGACCCGACACGAAAAGGCGTTGCTGAGAAATGCTGCTTGTGAGTGCTGGGGCTGGAGCACCAGGACACCTTCCCTGGCCCTCCTGGGCTTCGCTGGCTCAGGACAGGCACACCAGGGCTGCTGCCCACTCTGCCAGGACATGGGCAGAGCCACCACGGAGCCACCAGGGCTCCTGGGCTTGCTGGGAGCTCCACGTGAGGTGAGGCCTCTGTGCCCCCTTCAGAGGCACCAGAGGAAGGTCAGACGTGACTTTATACCCATCAGCTCTGAGTGACAAACCTGTCACCCATGAGCTGCTTTCTCCCGGGATAAAAATTACAAATAAAGTTTAAAAATGAGCTTAAACACCAGAGCGCAGTGAAAAACCAGTATTGCCCTGAACCCAGTATTCCCCTGAACCCTACACAATTCTGTTCACTGCTCACGCTGAATTTATTTTTCCCAGGGCTGCCCATTTATCAAACGTTTGTCCCCCAAATCCATCCCTGCATCTAAGGGTCAGTGCTTCCCCTTGCCCCGGCCAGTCCTTCTCCAGGAGCTGGATTTTGGCATTTCAGAGCCTCTGCCCCGGAGCAGGAATGCACAGAAGCTGCTGCTGCCTTCCCCACGCAGACGATGTTGGTTTCCTGCAGAGATTCCCATCAGCTCTGGTGACTTTCAGAAGGGGGGGGGGGGCCAAGAAAACTTCCCCCCTCTGCCTTCACCTTGAATGACGAACGTGAACTCGGAAAAGGCAGCAGAGGAACGGGCCCAGGCTTGGCAAGCAGGGATTTGAGCAGACACAGACTGCAAATGGAGCATATTTCACCTGTGCTCCAACATATTGCATCTCTGAGAAAGCGCCTGCCTGTGGAAAATTATGTGAATAATTCTGGCTGAAATGAATTTGTCCAACAGAGCATTAAGATTTCACTTAAATAATTGTGACAGGTAGGGGGGTGAGGGAACTGAACACATTTTCTTGCAGCCCAGCCAGGCGAGGACCAAAACCAGGGTGGGCACAGCTCATTATTCAATATATTTAATACTATATCATTTTAATGCCGGGTTGGATGGGGTTTGGAGCAGCCTGGGATGGTGGAAATGTCCCTGTCCATGGCAGGGGGTGGAATGAGACGAGCTTTAAGGTCCCTTCCAACACAACCGCTCTGGGATTCTCTGATTTGAGCTTAGATTTGATGATGACTTTAGAAAAACGTGTTAAACCCAACTGTGCTTAAATCGTCACGGGAACATTCAATGCCCAGGTTTCTTCCCACTTTGCATTCCTTGGAAAGGATGGAGAAGGGAGCACTGAACGGGGTTTGAAGCCTCATTTGAAATGTTTAAACATAAATATACATCCATATGTCCACACACACGGAGAGATTCAAAAATGAAGTTTTCTTATCAATATGGAAATGGAAACAGAGGGGAATTACCTTCAGAGCCAGAGGGAGGATCAGCACCCAGAGCAAGGACAATTCAGCCGTCAGGAGAATGTCAAAGCCTGTTTAGGCTGTTACAGCACCAACTTCCGCTGCCAAATGATCATTTCCCAATCCAGATTTGCCCCTGGCACAAAGTAACAGAAACCCTTCCCCAGGCCGGGCTGTTCAGCTCTGAGGAATGATTTATTTGCTTCTAACACCTGCGACTGGTAAAAGAGCTGGGATGCCTCCCTGCCCTCCCTCCAAGTCCGAAACCGGTGGCTTCAGCCACCACCCTGCCGTGCCCAGGGGGCTCGGGGCACACGGCTGCTGCTCTGGGTGCTCCACGAGAGGAGGAGGGAGGGAATGACCCCAGGCTCTCCTGGCCCTGGCAGCAGCCAGGGGAAAGAGCCGCAGGAAAAGCTTCGCCCAGCCGCCCGTGTGCTGAGGGAGCACAGGGTGAGCGAAAAGCTGCTGCAGCATCACCAGAGGAGTCTGTGAGCGCTCCCAAGGCCGTGTAACACAGCCCAGGGCAGGACCTGACGCTGCAGAGCTGACGCCCTTCCGGGAGCTCCAGAGATCAGTTCAGGGCTGTCACCATCCCAAACACAGACAAGGTTCCTGCTCCATGCACCTGATGGGAAATGGATTCTCCAAACCTTGCTCCGCGCTTGGTGGGCTCTGCTGAAGCCCCCAGACCTTTCCCAAGCCCTGGCTTGGTGCCTGTGGGGTGCTCGGTTCCCAGGACCCTGAGGGCGCGGGGCCGAGGGCGCAGGCAGCCCTGCCCATCCGCACTGCTCAGCCAGGGCCCAACGGGGGCCGGGTCAGGCCATCACCTGCAGCTTTATTTGCAGGAGGCAGGCTGCAGTTCAGGTGAGAGGGAGCTCATCCTGCTCTCCTCTCGGAGCTGCCAGGCCACGGCTCTGGCAGGACACTCGCCCCTCCAGGCTGCTCAGGGACCGTGGCAGGAGCAGCTCCTTGTCCAAGGACAGCACCCACATCCCAGCACTGGGAGAAATCAGGGTCAGGCTGGATGGGGCTGTGAGTGACCCCTGGAAGCAGATGATGCTCCCAGGTCCTGTTCAACCCGCACCCTTCTGACACTGAGGACGGCAGAGCCTGGACACTTCTCGAGTACAGGCAGGATTAGAAGTTCCCAAACTCCTCCATCCTCGGCAGCAAAGCATCAGCCCTCACACTTGTGCTCGGACAGCGATTTCTGAGGCCAAGCTGCAACCTTCATCCCTGGCCAGTCACTCCCAGCAGCACTGCAGGCTCAGGCCAGCCTTTTGCTGAACTTTCACTGCTGCTTTTATCCTCCAGTGCAGAACTGAAGTTCCTTGGGTAGCACAGTGCATTCCCATCCCCATTGCGACCCTTTTGCTTCCAGGCTGAGCTGCCGCTCGGCTGCTGAGATGTCAGACTTCAGTGCCAGTCCAAAACCACACAGCCACAGGTGGGGGAACAAGAATTTCCTAAATCCACCCTGTCCCCAGAGAAGCTGTGACTGCAGTTACCCCAGGAACGGAGCAGAACCACAGGAACAAGGATGGGAGCAGGAAAAGAATAGAACCCACAAAAACGCAAGCCAACAGTTTTTGAACCCCATTCAAAGGTTATAAATAATATTTAGCATTTTTGTTTTCACAAGGAATCTGTTATTTCCAGATCGCGTCTCTATAGCAAGCTGTTAGTGTTTGTGCTTTCCTCTAATGCATGTTCCTGTTTTCCTTCTGCAAACATTTCCTCTCTCTATAGGCTTGGAAAGGGGAGAGTCGTTGCCACTTGGCGGGATAGGAAATGAAGAAACGGCACGGCGCGGGGCAGGCGTCATCGATACCACACCGGCTGCTCGGGTTTGGGGCTGACTTTTGCGGGTACCGGGTGGGTCCCACAACTGTGAGAGCCCCAGAGCCCTGGGAGAGGCAGGAACCTGCACACGGTCACCAAAATGCCTGCCCCGATATAAAACCTTCCAGAGGGTGATGAGGATGATCAAGGAGCTCCCTCCTCCCTCCCTGTTTCCCGCTCTGAAGTCTGGGGAAGGAAGAAAGACACACGAGGTGTTCGTAACCAAAGACCAGGCAGAGTTCCAGGTCACTGAGACAAAAAAGGTTCATGGGACTGCGCCCTGAGAAACAGCACTTTGCACAGGGATCCTCAGAATCCTCCAAGGTTTCTCCAAAGGGGCCCTTTGATCCATGCAATCCCTCCCTGGGCAACTTCCTTAAGTTATTTTTTAACAACCAGCGCATGGGAGAAGGGATGACGTGGCCCAAAATGGGCTTTCCCAAGAGAAGGACGTGATGAGGATGTGATCGCGGCTGCAGAAGGACGAGCTCTGGGTTTACAGTGCATCCTCAGCGAGTGTGCACAAGCTGCATCCCACTAATTGCATTTTACCGAGCTCTGGACTCACCGATTGCTTTCTAAGGTCAAGGAAGTCCATTTGGCCGGGGTTTGCTCGGCGCATTTCAGTTCTGTGCTCTCGGGAGCAGTTCTGTGCTCAGCTCCCCAGCTCACAGGCAGGGATTGCTCTTTTTGTGTTGATCCTTACAGCTGAAAAAAATCCTAAATGTCTTCCCATTGCTTGTCCCAGACAGGCAGGGAGAAATCCAAATTGTTAGGGCCGTATTTTAATGAATTCCCAAACTGCTCATCTTAAACGATTCGGGAAGCGCCTCGCAGCAGCTCCAAGTGAGTTCCATCCTCCCCTGCTCTTCCACCTCCCCGAGGAAGGCAATTAGCACCCACCTGCCAGAGCCGGCCCCGCTGCCCTTCAGCAAATTGAAGGAGCGCAGAGGGGAACAAAAAGTGTTGCTGTACAATAGCCAGGGTCAGCAACCTCATTTGGCAGCTCCCTGCCTGTGCAGGTCAGCTTCAGCAGGGATCTGCTGCTCTCTGCAAAACGCAGCTGCAGCGGGCACCGAGCTACCGAAGCCTGAGCCCCGTCCCCTCCTTGTCCTCGGCTCTCAAATTATTGATGGAAACACTAAAACCGCAAAGCCAGGCCCCAAGCTGGAGTTTCACGCTGAACATCTTCAGGGGCTGGTGCTGATTCGGCAGCGACCACAATTCAGGCTCAGAACAAAAGCCTGCAGGACTCTGAAATCTGAATTTTGGAGCTCAACTTTCTGGTTCCGTGAGAGGAGGAAAGGCATCGCGGGCCCGTGAAGCTGGTGCTGTGCTCTGCAGGAACTTCAAAGCGAGCCTTTGGATGAATTTATTTGCGCGGCTGAAAGGCAGAGCCGAGCCTCAGGAGCCTCAGCTGGGAGCCCTGGGTGCGGGCAGGGCAGCTTTGGCAAGGACCCGGCTCACCTTGGAGCGATCCACACGAGCACCGACCTGACCCCGAGGTGCTGGAATGGCTTTGGAGCAGCCCCACCTCCTGGGAGTCCCTCCCCTCACTTCAGCGAGCCCCAAGGAAATGCCTTTTATCTCGAGCTGACCACTTTGCTGCGGGCCAGGGCCTTTTGCAGGGGAGAATTGACTGAACCTCATTTCAGAGCCAGGAGAGGTTTTCTTCCCGGCGTTACCTACCTGTGTGCATCATCGCTTCCCTAATTTCAGTACCAGACAGAGAAGGAGCAGTTGGAACCGGGTTTTTTCCCTGTGTTCATGCAGGGGGAAGGACAGGGTAGATAGAACACACAAAAATACAGCACAAAAGTAATAAATGTATTTGTGCTGCTCAAGGTTGCAGCTCCAAACTGGGGCTGGCAGGAGTTCGTGGTACGAGAAATCATCTTGCTAAAAAAAAAAAAAGAAAAAAACAACAACAAAACATCCTTTTCAAAGGTCAGATTCTCAGGAGGATCCATTTAGAAGGACAGTATCACATTCTCTAGGCCAAATAATTTGTCATATTTTCAATACATGCTTGGAAGGGATGCGCTGCTCATTTCAACCCGCCCAGCCCCAAAAATCAATAGTTTTCGGACCAAAGCTTTTGAGACAGCACATGTGCTACAGCCCAAACCCCCAAAACCCTGCCCTGTTTGCCAGCACAGGCAGAGGCCTGGCAGGGGAGTGGACTCTGGAAGTTGTTCTGCATAAATTCAGGCTAAATGGCCTTTTTTGGCTGCGCTCTGATGTCCCAGCACGGCTGCTCCTCCGTAACCCAGAGCAGAGATAAAAACCTCAGGACGAGGATATCTGACAGAAAAAAGGACAATATATGTTTACTAATTTTTCAAAAGGTCCCAGGGCAGATTCCCCAATTTTGCACAGATTAATTAGAGCAATTAGTTAAGTCATTAACCGCAAGGCCTGTGAAGCACCGTGTTATTTTATTGTTCATTTGCACTCAGTGAGCTCGTGACGCACGGCTGGGTTTCCCGAGCACCACCCAGGCACAAATAAGTACCGACAGCAGCCGTAAATGAATATATTTCAGGTGCCTGCAAGGCTCTGGGACGGGGCTCCGCTGATCCGCACAACTCCAGCACCGCCGGGAGGGATGGAGCTGCCCTGGGGGCTCTGAGTGCTCGTGCCAAAGCGAAGGAAAGCAGCCCCACAAGCCAGCCTGGCTCTGAGGCTGCCGTTATTGCATCGCTGAGACTGCAGGGACTGAGCAGAATTCTACCAAATCTGCTTTCATCTTCTGCAATGTCAAAACTCTGATCTGCAGCCAACGCTGGCTGCTGCTCCGCTGACTTATTTTTAAACACTTGCCAGCGCGTTATAAAATGAACATCCTGCCCCTCTCCAGGCTGGGGAGAGGAGCTGCTCCTCCTCCGGGGAGCAAATCCCATCTGCTGCCTGCTCCTGGGGTACGGGAAGGGAAGGGGAAAGGGAAAGGGGAAAAGAAAAGGGAAAAGGGAAAAGGGAAATGGGAAATGGGAAAAGGGAAAAGAAAAGGGAAGGGGAAAAGGAAGGGAAAAGGGAAAAGGGGAAAGGGAAAAGGGAAAAGGAAAGGGAAAGGGGAAAAAGGAAGGGAAAAGGGATGGGAAGGAGAAAAGGGAAAAGGGAAAAGGGAAAAGGGAAAAGGGAAAAGGGAAAAGGGAAAAGGGAAGGAGCCTGATGGATCCCACTGCATGTGGCACTCAGGGCTCTGGGCTGGTGGGGGTCAGTCAAAGGCTGGACTTGTCCTGGACTCTTTTCCAACTCTGACAGTTCCATGAATCGCCAGCAGGACATTTTTAGGAGCACCCGAGGGGCAGCACAAGCCCATTTCTTGGTGTCACAGTCTGAGAGCTCATGGATCTTCCCTGGGTGAGCTGCCTGGACTTCGTGCTGCAAATACAGCTCATCCTCCACCTCAATTGCCACAAACCCCAGCATCTGCATCCACCTCTTACCTCAGAGAGGCGACGAAATCCCAAACACCAGAATTTGTGTGTGGGCTCACCTCAGCACCAGAGCAGCAGGGGAAATGCTTCCCGTATGGGCACTGAAATAAACACAGGCCCCTTGCGGACCCCATCCCATAATTCCACATATGTTACATGCCTGTAATTGTCTGCAGAAAGTAACCGGCTCTCTGTGTCACAAAACAAAACCCCGAACCCTGCTGTGCGTGTTTCTGGCGTTCGTTCAGCTCGGCTCTGTGAGTTCTGGGCTGGGCCGTGCATTACTCGAATGAAATCATGAGCAGCTGAACATCATTGCGTGAGGTCTAATCCTATCTTGAGGATGAGTCCGTATCCTAGACGTGCTAATCAAGTGCTAAGTCCTATTTCCTGCTATTAGTAACAGAGAAAAACGCGATTCTGGTAAAAGTTTTCAGGGAATCACAATTAATGGCCAGGGAAAAAAAAAAAATCAGTGACTTTTCTGCTCAGGTTTGATCCCCTGTTCAGAGTCATGTGGCCACTGCTGCCCTGCCTCAAAGAAGCACGTCACGTTTTTGTCCAGATGATTCCCTATTCTGTGAAAACTAAACCCAATCCGAATGTTGGCAGCAGCTACCAAATACCTCCTGGCCCAAGCGAGCTCCGTGAAGCCAATTTTCCCACTTGAGGGGTATCCAGTACCAAACTCAGAGGCAGATCCCTGGGTTTTGTCTTCTGAGGCGCGAACACCTCAGGTGTCACCGTGCAGGTATGAGCACGAGGCCGGTGATGGCAGAGGAAGAGCAGCCTTGCTGTAAGACACACACAGCTCGATGACGCTTGGGGGGAAACAGAAGGAAAATTAATGATTTCGTAGGATGCGTTTTCCCCTGGAAAACCTGCTCGTTTTCTAACTTCCCCACATGTCTGTGCAGCCCTTGCAAAACTCCAGCCAGCCCACGGACGCAGCCAGGGCAGTGCTACCACAAAAACCACCAGATAAAAACCCCAGTGATATCAGAGCAGTGCCTCTCACAGGCTGCGAGAGGTGATGGAGATAAGCAAGGTGGAGAGCGCCCGGAGAGGAGCGGGAAGGAGCAGGCGGCAGGGATGTTCGCTGGAGCGGATCCAGCCCCGTTATCTGCCATGTCATCGCCCCGTGGGATTGCTGGAGCTCCTCACAGCCTGTCACGCGCTCCCAGCACGGCCTTCACGTCTCTCCAGCAGCACATTTGTCATCCCGGGAGCTCCTCACTCGTCTCTGCTCCAGCTGATGCCCGTGCGTGATGCTCACGCGTGCCTCAGCAGCCTGCAGACGCTGAATCCTCGAAGCAACAGGTTCTCCTTGCCGGTGAGGCGGCACAGACGAGTTCGTTACCTCGGCTGGAGCTCAGTGCAAAGTGCAAGAAGCCTGGCTGTGTATGAAACACAGAGCCGGGCCAGCTGGGGCGGAGGGGCTCTCTGCTCTCGCTGGCCATCTCTGCGCGATTCCAGCTCTGATGCAGACATCAAAAAGGTTTCCTGTCCTCGGGCCCAGTGACAGCTCTGGTTCAGGCATGTGACACACTGTTTACATATAGAGTGAGGATTTCCAGGCAAACACTAAAATGTATTTTATATGAGCTGTGCCCAGCCTGTTTAGGTCCTTGCCTGGCAACTGCAATAATGGCTGGGCCATTTTCCTGTACCAAGTCACAGGATCCCAGGCTGGGTGAGGCTGCAAGGGACCCCAGAGGGTCCCTGGTGCCAGCTCCCTGCTCAGGCAGGGTCACCCCACAGCCCAGGGCACAGGATTGTGTCCAGAGGCTCTGGAATATCCCGGGCAGGGAGACTCCAGCCCCTCTCTGGTCTCTGTTCAGGGCTCGCTCCCTGGTAAAGGGGGAATAAAGGGAGATAGAGAGGAAAAAAGAAGAGGAGATAAAACCCAGGAGCAAGAGTAAATCCGGTAAGGTTTGCAGTCTAAAAGGAGGCCAAGATTTCACGCGGGCTTCAGGGCCAAGGCCATGCTGGGCTCCCTCATAACCCACGGTGTCATCACTGAGCCTCTGTCCCTGCTTTTCCTCTCTGGCTTCACTAAAACCACCTTTGCCCACTCCCTGGACTCCAGCCCTGCCAGTCCTGCTGGAAGGATCCCACAAATCCACCAGACTTGTGTAGACACCAGAATCAGAGATCCTCTACAGGACCAGAACCAGAAGCTCTGGTCCGGCAGCTGCTTTTGGCTCCTTGTTTGTGTTTCATTTCAAAACCATGAGTATTCCCACGGCGCTCGACACAACACCTTCCCCTGGACTTCAACTGCTGAGGAGGAATCCAAGTCCCTAAAAAGCCACGTGTCTGTTCAGGGGAACACAGACTCCTTGTTGTGCAAAGGCCACGAGCACTTGTTTAACCTCAAACCATCCCCAGGAGCAGGGTTAACACCAAACAAAGAAATGAGTAACAACCACGAACTGTAACGGGGTCAAACGGAACAGCAAGTGCTGCTTTACGAGAAAGGGCAGGAAATGAAAAAACGTGGCCTTTAACAAGGTATCATGGGTAAGGCAGAAGGACAAAGTAAAGGCACCAGCATCACTGACTGCTGCTGGGAAATTGCCTTTTTGCTTCAGTGCTCTGTACAAACCACAGTGTCTGTCCCAGGGCCGCAAACGTAATTTGGTACAAAAGCCGACATGAATATGCTTAAATAATTCAGGGCGAAAATCTGAAGAATGTGGGCTGCCTTGGGTACCTCCTGACATTCATCTTCGAGACACAAGAGAGGCCAAACAACTCGTGGCTGGTGTAGTCGGCCTTATCAAATCTCGGCCTCCCCTCACACAGATTAACGTCACGGCAGATCCAGCCCGCCGTGCCTTATCCCGCTCTGTGCCGGGGGAGCGCTGTCAGCATCCCTGCTGAAATCCATCTCTTCCAGCTGAAGGTATGAACCTGCTCTGGGGTGGAGCCTGGCACACCAGCAGCTGCCTCGGAGCAGCTCTATCGAAGATCCTTTGAGGTAGGCGAGAGTCACAGGAAAGAAACCTCTGATACTATTTTTATTTCTAATTGTAATTGCTGTAACCTTTAGACAGGACGGAGAGAAGGGCACAGAAGAGCTGCGTGAGTTCAGCAAAGGCAAATGCAGGTCCTGCAGCCGGGGAGGAACAGCCCCAGACACCGGCACAGGCTGGGGGGGACCTGCTGGGGCGGCTCTGCAGGGAAGGGACACAGAGCTGTCCCTGGGCCAGCAGAGTGCCCTGGGGACCAGAGGCCAATGGGATCCTGGGGGCAGCAGGAAGAGCGTTCTCAGAGGCTCAGGGAGAGATCCTGCCCCTCTGGAGTGCTGTGCCCAGCTCTGGATCCAGGGAGCTCCCGGAGCAGGGCCAGCGAGGCAGCTGAGCCTAACTTGTGTACAAAACTAAATCTCACTGATTTCTGATAAAATCTGGCCTTCAGCCCCCACAGATCCTTTGGAAAACACAGCCTTTGATCGCTCTTGATGTCATCTAATGCTGTGTGCTTAGAAATCGCCTCCTTACACGGAAAGCAGGATTTGGGAGTGTTTAGTTTGGAAAATGTATCCGGAAGAGTGACACTGTTCTTGCTCCAGCAGGAGTTCCCTTAGTCCTTATCAGCTGCACCTGCAAGATCTCTGGGGTTTTGAAACAGGAATATTAGTGAAGGTTAAAAGGTGTGGTATCAAAAATGACCAACGTGGAGATGTGAGCCAGGATAAGGAATGTGATTTTTCCTCTGCAGTGACTTTAATACAAATACTTTGTTTATGTTAATGTAATTATGTAAATGCAAACAGCGGAACATCAGCATCAACAAGAGCACAACAAATCAGGAGGGGTGGGTGATACAGCCCCTGTGGGGCAGCAGGAGCTTCATGGGGCCCAAGTTCTCGGGCCCAAATCGACTCCTCAGGCACAGGGGGTCCCAAATGACCCCTGGGGGTGCAGCACAGCCCCTGTGTGGCCATGAACAATCCCTACCCAGTGTTCCTGAGCATCAGGCAGCCCGGGAAGAATTTAAATAATGAGCCCGACAGTTCAGTCCAGCTACAGCCCCAGCTGGAAGAGCACAAGCTCTGTGCACAACTTCTGCTCCTCAAGCTTTAACAAATGTTAATGCAGCCCCCTGGAAGGGTCCAAGGCCTGGCTGGACGGGGTTGAGAGCAGCCTGGGACAGTGCCAGGTGCCCCTGCCTGCCCCCTCCTCTCCTTCCCAGGCAGGAAGGCAGGCAGGCAGTTCAGAGCTCTGCCCCAGGAACAGGCTGAGCCGCACGTTCCCCTCCTGAAAACAAGGACAGAACCAATTCCTCACTGCCCCAAAGGTCCTGGGCACGTATCACAGAGCTCAGCTAGAGACAGAGGGTGATAGAAATCAGGATGGGGCCTCTCCCATGGCACTGCTGCTCATCTCAGCAGCACACCTGCCTGGAACACCCTGCTGAACCACCAGCGTTACCCAGCCCCTGAGTGCAGCGCTGCATTCATTCCCGAGCTGTTAAACGGAAAGGAAATGCATTGATCTCCAGGATTTACAATCACAGCCCAGCACACAGCGGGGTTTATTGGGTGAATCCAGCCTGCACACGCACGAAAAACAACCCTCTGTGAGCTGCACTTAGGGAAGGCAGCAATTTCCTTGGGAGGCCTGGGCAGGCACAGACCACACAAACACTCCTGCGCATTAGTTAAGGAGCCTGCGGGCCTCCAGCTCCATCGGTTTGCCCTGATGGAGCTGCCCTAACCAGGGTCCCCAAATGAGGTTTATTGACCCATTCTGCAGAACTCAGCAGAGCCACGCGCCCTGCTCCGCTCAAAACTCACACAAGACAGGCTCCCAGTCCCAGCCACCTCTGCAGCTTCCCAGGCACGGTGGTTCCAACCACAATGTTATTACATTTCTCTGGGAACGTTGCTGGATTACCACAGTTAAGTTCTGTGGTTGGGTTTCTAAAGCAGGCTATTAATTTTTCTATAAAACACAGACCTAAAGCCTTTAGACTGTGATGAAAAATCTCAGCCAAAGAACCAGCTTAGCCATTTCTCGTAAACATGAGCCCGTAGGTGCTGAGTCCTGCACTTGGCTCACAACAAGTCCATGAAACAGCCCAGGCTTGGGGCAGAGGGGCTGGAAAGGGCCCAGTGGGAAAGGACCTGGGGGTGCAGGTGACAGTGGCTGAGCATGAGCTCAGGTGTGCCCAGGTGGCCAAAAAGGGCCAGTGGCAGCTGGGCTGTGCCACAGGAGCAGGGCAGTGACCATGCCCCTGTGCTGGCACTGCTGAGGCACCTCCAGTGCTGGGTTCAATTCTGGGCCCCTCAGGACAAGAGAGACCCTGAGGGGCTGGAGGTGTCCAGGGCAGGGAACAGAGCTGGGAAGGGCTGGAGAATCCTGAGGGAGCTGGGAAAGGGCTCAGGCTGGAGCAGAGGGGGATCAGGGGGAACCTTGTGGCTCTGCACAGCTCCTGACAGGAGGGGGCAGCCGGGGGGGTCGGGCTCTGCTGCCAGGGAACAGGGACAGGAGGAGAGGGAACGGCCTCAGGCTGGGCCAGGGCAGGCTCAGGGGGGATTTTGGGGAAATTCCTTCCTGGAAAGGGCTGTAAAGCATTGGAAGGGGCCCAAGGAAAAGGCAGAGTCTCCTTCCCTGGCAGTGTCCACAACAACTCATGGATGTGGCACTTGAGGACGCTGTTCCGTGGTGAACACGGTGGGGCTCTGGGTTGATGGTCGGACTTGACCCCTTAAGGCTTTTTTCCAACCTGAATGATTCCAGGATTCCGAAGCATTTTAGGGCAAAATCTCCCATGGGTTCTAGAAAAGAGCCTCCTTCAGCTGAGCTGCAAGGATCTGCTCCTTGTACTCTGTAACACACAACCCCTCCGCACACATCTTTGCTGCTTCCAGCTGGATCCAAACCGAGCCTCTGACCCACATTCCTGTCAGTCCTGAACCATTCCTGGGATTACAGGGAAGGACAAACCCAGGGGTTCATTCAGGCTGATCCAACTCGAGGAGCTCACACTGCGTGACCCCCTCTGCCACATCCCCCTGCTGGGGCCTGGAACCGGCACCTCCGGCTCTGCCGTTCCAAAGGGCTCCCAACAAACCCTCAGCACCAATTCCCAGCTGCAGCTGACCCCCATTAGGACGTGGGTTATTAAATTAAAACATCAATCCCAGCAAGAGATGTTTGCTTAACAGACGTAAACGATTTGGAGACCTCGTGCTGCAGGGCGTGAAATAAAATCAAAGTGTGGCAAAGCCCAGGGAATTAAGGCGTAAATGGGAAGCAGTGGGAGGGACGCAGGCACCTCTTGCCAAAGGGAAGCTGCTTATCACAGGCTTGGTACAGAGAGCTCCTGGAAAAGCCACACGGAGACAACAAAAAATACAGCAATTAGCAAGGCATGCTCGGACAACAGGTACTGATGGTGTCTGGAAATCTAAAAAGCCTGTTTTTCCCGCCCCTAAGTGGAGGTTTTCCCCTGTTTTTGCTTCTGTACAGCACTGGGTACATCATTTACCGTTATAAATTACTGGGGGTTATTTCTGAGCAAGGAGTTTGCATTCTTTTAATTAAGGAGGTTCCAAGGTGCTCAAGTGAAAGTCAAATCCTACCCACAGTGACCCCACTTCTGATTCCTTTTATCACACCAGGCTACGGGGCTTGCAAAAGACCAAACCATCAAAGCCAACAAAACCAGCCCAAAACCCAAACCTAATGAAAAATTCAGAAATCAAACTCCAGCCTAGAGAACCAACCTGCTCCTTGACTCCTCACCTCCAAACCCAGGGAGGATTTTGGACACTGCTGCATCCCAGATTTTTCACTTCAGTTCCCCTTGGACCCCGCTTTGGGCAGGGCAGACACCACCCCTGTAACCGTATTTTGCCCGCAGATGTTTTCACCCGGGGCAAGCCCATTGCATCCCCCAGGAGACTCCTGGACCCACAGAGCTCCAGAGCTTCCCTGCAGGAATTACTGCTTCCCACTCCGTCTTCCTGCCGGCTCTGGCAGCCCTGGCAGGTCAACACCGGCCTGATGAGCAGACAAAAGCTCCACCCTGGGAGCAGCAGGGGTTTCTCTGCATCCTGGAGCATCAACCCTGCTGCGGCTCGGGCCGGGGCTGCTTCCTGCAGAGGCTCAGGGTGACAGCTTGGCCAGCACAGGCGCCAGGAGCGGCCCTAAGGGACCCCAGCCACGCACATCAAACCCTCCCTGCTCAGGTCACACCCCTCTAACACCACCCGGGGCTGTGCCTGAACGACTTCATTGGTATTTCTTAATTTTTTCAGTCTCTAAGTGCTCTGCAAAAATCAGGTTTTTAAAAAACTCACCTGTTTTGCCCCTTCAATCAAATGGCAAAGCATCTAAGGAAGGCGTTGTCTTGTTTGTTTTCCAACAGTTCAGCAGATTTAAAGCGAGGTTTTTAAAATATTACATCAAAATAAATCTTCTTGAAAGGAATCATTACATCCCTCCCATCGACAGCACTTGTTTTAATGCCACAGAACGAGGCTGCAAAAGGTTTTGCATTTCTGTTTGGGTTGTTTACGCTCCCCAGCGCCAGGACACGCAGATCTGAAGCGCGTCCTATCGATGCACACGTTAAATACAACTGCTCCTGAAAAATAAATCACAGCCTTGCTGGGGCCTGGCATCAGCGTGGGACTGGAAAAGCCGCGAGGATCACCGAGCAGGAGGAAGAGCTGAGGATGGAGACTGGGACTCAGCAGAGCTGGTAAATCCTGCCCTGAGAGAGCTTCCAAACTCCCCCTGAGAGAAAAGGGGGGAATCCCTCTGCAGCCCCACTGCCAGCAGCTCAGACACGTCCTTGGGAGCTCCTAGGAGCTCCAGGAATCCTCACGGGGACAGCATCCGTGGCGTGGAGTTCCACAAGTGCTTCAAACGCTCCGCGCCAGCCTGGGCTCGGCTTTCAGAGCTCGCTTGGGTTTCCTCAGGCACCGAGGCTCTGCAGGCCCCGAGAAGCAGCGCAAGGGTTGGGAGCATTTCCCAGCCCTGAGACACCGCGGGGAAAACCAGGAGGACTCGGAAGCTCCGGAGCCATTCGGGCTCATTTCAGTGAGACCCTGCCCACATTTTCACAGCAGGAATGAACAGTGATTCCCACCTCACTAGCAGGAGTTATGGGTACGGGAATGTCTCTGAAATTCCAGCAATTGCTGGAGCCATTTTGCCAATGTCTGCCTCGAGTATCTCCCCCTTATTTTGGGCGCTTTTCCCAGCCAGGCCGCTGGGTGCAGCTCTGGGCAGCTCCAGTTAAAACCAGCCAGCCAGAGAGAGAAAAACATGTAGCAACACGAAGCAAGAGGGTATCAAAGATTTTAAAAATGCTTTTTTTAGACGAGGAACGAAATAAACTGGGACTCCCCACCCTGGGAAAAAGGGTGCGTGAGCTCAGAGGACAGAGCTTGACAATGCTGAATGGAAAAAAGAAAAAAAGCAAGATGCAGTTACTCACTGCACCTCCACAGAAGATGACATACTTTCACAGAATCCCAGAATCCCAGAATCTCAGAATAATTGTGGTTGGAAGGCACCTCTGGAGATCACCCAGTCGCACCCCTGCCAAGGCAGGGTCACCTGGAGCAGGTGACACAGGGACACATCCAGGTGGGTTTGGAAAGTCTCCAGAGACTCCACACCCTCCCTGGGCAGCTGTTCCAAGGAAGTTCTTCGTCCTGTTGAGGTTTCCTCTCTGCATTGAGTCAATAAACTTATTTTTTATAAATGCTACTTAAAGCAGGCCACAGATTTCCTCTCTACACTTCACAGATTTGCTGTTCCCAGTGAAGGATGGAAGTTTAAAGGAGCTGAGTTTTGACTCAGAGAAACAGAAGTGTTATTAAAAAGCACCAGGGGACAGTAATTGCACAGAACGAAGTTGTTACAGGAGCATTAATGCCCCGAGGTGGCTGTGAACAGGCTTTTTTCACCTACTCATCAGTGCTTAATTTTTAACTTAGTTCCCAGCTCCTGCCAAATTCCGAAAGGGCTTTGTAAACTCAGCATATGGCTCCAGTGCAACCCAGCTCCCCACAGGGCCGGCATTTTCAGGCACAGACAACCAGACACACGTTGTTCTTACTAAATGTTTGTCCCTGTGCAGGGCAGGCAAAGAAAACATTTCAGTGCCTTCTGTGCCCAAATGAACAAATCTTCATCTCTGCGTAAAGGTGATCAGAGATGAGACTGGCCCAGACAGCAGCTCCAGCCAACAGCCCGGACACTCGGGGCGCTGGAAATGCTCAGGTGTCCATCAGTTCTGGGCCTGGGAAAGCTCAGCTCACCCCAGTTTCTTGCAGTGCAGGAGCTGCACGAGCTCTGTTTAAGGAAAGTCTGGACTTGGCACTCCGTGCCGTGGCAGGGGCGACGAGGTGGTGACAGATCAGAGGCTGGACTCCATGAGCTCCGAGGGCTTTCCCAGCCGAGTCAGTTCTGTGATTCCGTGAGCCCAGGGCTGATGGGCTTTAAGTCCCTTTGACCCCAAACCTCCCAGTGGTGATTCTGTGACACACGGAGCTCACTGCAAGCACAACGACCGGGGCAGCACTGGCCTTGCAGAGACTGTCCTACAGAGTTATGTCCCCACTAAGGCGGCACCTGACCCCAGCCAGACCCAGACTATAACCAAAGCCGTTTTAGAGAAAACAGGCCCCAAACCCCACAGCCGGTGTTCATTTGATGGCGCACACGTGACTCCATGTGCCACCAGGAGTGTGCAAAACCAGGAGCAAATACACCTCACCGTGAACTTGCTGCTCCAGCCCACCCCTGGAGCATCCCTGCGTCTCCAGAGCCCTCAGGCAATTCCCCACGGGGCTGCTCCCCTGCCCTGAACGTGACACTCAAGACCCCAAAGCGAGGCACCTGCTCCCCCTCGTTTCATCGAGATTTGCCACCGATGTTAAGCCATGATTGACGTTCCCACAAAGCCCTGCCTGAATGGCGTCACCTCCCCAGTGCCTCTGTTGCCTTTTTGGTAAAATGGTAAAAATATGGAGCAGGCACAGCAGGAAAGGGAGAGAAGGGGATTTAGCTGGGTTTCAATGGGATCCTGGGTGCACGGCTTGTCACGGGTGCAAACACGCCCAGAGCTCACCCCGGATATCGCGGATACGATTTTGATGGAGCTCACAAACGAGCAGATCTGCCTGAAATCCCCCAATGAGAAACTGAATAGATGAAATAATTGTCCCCCTATTCTAATTACCCCCTAAATGAGATTCCAGCCCAGTTTACAGAATCTGTTCCAGAGAGAGAGAGACTCCATCCGAGGCTGGGGCCTCCAGTTCTGGGATAGTGCGGAGCCTTTGGCCTCCCGCTGTGAATGTTTGGTTTTCCCGCTTTGCAAAACCCCAGACTGAGCTGAATATCAGCCTGCAAGAGTTACAGGAGAGTGGGGCTGAGGCACAGAGTGCGTGTGAAGGGTACAAGGAAAGGGAAAGGGCGTAAAATGTGTAAAAAGGGTATAAAAAAGGAAAGACAAAAGATCACCAGGCATCACCTCCAACCGCAGGCTGTTCCTACGGAGGAGATCCTTGTAGGACAAACGGCGTCTGCTCAGCTCCGTGTTCTGTCAGGTGAGTGTCAGGAGAGGGCTCAGCCAGGGGAGCTGACGCAGACACTTGCAGATTTATATAAATAAATAAAGAGCCCACTGCCAGCCCCGCTCGCTCTCCCTCTCCCGTTAAGTAGGTCACTCTGCCTGCTATGGAAATCAGCTCATCTTCAAAGCAGGTTTGTTCCTCTCCTTATCTCCTTAATGTAAGAGAAGTGCAAAGCATTGCCAGAGCAAAGGGTGATTTCAGACTCATTTGATTTGTTCCTGTCACCGGTATAAATATGAAAGGAAAACCAACTGGAGGCAGAGAAGCCAAGGACAGCCGAGAGGTGGTTGTCCTGCAGGTGGTTCTGAACGTGGCCCACAGCTACAGGCCCACGTCCCTGACAGGTACCACAATGCGCACGGAATACAAAGGCTCTTCGTGACCTAGCAAGGGGAGGAAAGGAGGAAAAAAATCTCTTGGATTGGGCTGTAAAAGCTCAAGGGACTCACATGAGAGAAGCCCAGCTTACATCAATTTCAGCCTGAAAATTAGGCCCTGCCTTTTTATTTCTTTAGCCTAGCGCAGAGCATTCCAATTCTTATTGGCACTTAATAAAGTTCAGGAGCAAAGGCTGATCCTAACGCTGCTGGACGCCCTGGAAAGAGCAGAGCTCACACCTGCAACGATGGAACCAGAGCTCCTTGGGTTTTCCCAAGCCCCCACGTGAAGGGATGCGGGCAGCACCCACAGAAGATTCTTCCTCAGAAAAATTCACAGCTTGGGCTGCAGGGTTTTAAACCCTACCAGTGGCTTCGTAAAATCCCAGACTGCTTTGGGTTGGGAGGGACCTTAAATCCCATCCAGTGCCACCCCTGCCAGGGCAGGGACACCTCCCACTGTCCCAGGCCGCTCCCAGCCCTGTCCAGCCTGGCCTTGGGCACTGCCAGGGAGCCAGGGGCAGCCACAGCTGCTCTGGGCACCCGTGCCAGGGCCTCCCCGCCCTCCCAGGGAACAATTCCTTCCCAAGATCCCATCCATCCCTGCCCTCTGGCACTGGGAAGCCATTCCCTGTGTCCTATCCCTCCATCCCTTGTCCCCAGTCCCTCTCCAGCTCTCCTGGAGCCCCTTCAGGCCCTGCCAGGGGCTCTGAGCTCTCCCTGGAGCCTTCTCCTCCCCAGGTGAGCACCCCCAGCTCTCCCAGCCTGGCTCCAGACCAGGCACTATCCCAGGAATAAGGGAATTCCTGAGCTGTGCCCCTGCAGACTCACAGAAATTGTTCCTGCTGCTCCCAGTTCCAGCCTGGGTCACTGAGCAGGTGACAAGGGACACCCGGGGAGCCGAGCTCTGCACCAAGGCTGGGCAGCCCTGGCAGGGCTGAGAGTGCAGGGAACGCAGCTGAGGGCAGGGAAAGGAATCCCAGTGCCCACAGAAGGCAAATACTGAAAAGGTTTTGTGTAGCAACCTCTAAGAAACGAGTCAAAGAAAATGAACCACAAAAATTTCATCATGACTTGAATGCCCCCATCAGCAATTTTGTCTTTAAAAATAAACGAAAAATCAGCATTTTAAAACTCAAGTAAAAAGGAAGCTCCTCAGACTGGAAAAGCTTTTGCCTCATGCACCTCTGGAGATAATCGCCTGTAGAAGCTCCTGACACAGCACACGAGCAAACTCCTCCTGACTCCCAATTGTGCAGCTTCAGCCTCTTCTTTTGCTCCATTGATCCGGGCAGAAGACTCCTGGATCAGCTTTTTTTCCCCCCTCCCCAACTTCTCGAGTTCCAGCTCTCAAGGCTTTAAGCCAAGGCTCAGCGTGGAGGTGTGGGAAACGCCAAGGAAGGAGCAGGCAAGAAAGGGAAAATCTCTCTTCCTTATTTAATTCTTTTGGAAGAGAGACAGAGAGAGAGAGGGGGGGGCTGCAGGTTGGATGCTCCTCCAGGAGCAGCAGAGTTTTGCCCTCCAGAGAGGGAGCCTGGAGCTGAAGGCAGCGAGGAATGAGCTCAGCTGAAGGCACCCACAGCTGGTGAGGGCGGGATCACACCCAGCCTGCAGCTCGTCCTAACCGGGCACCACAGCCCCTCCTGTCACGTCAAGGAATTGTTTCAAGGCCGGGAAGTGAGGAGAGCGTATTCCAAGTTTTCACTTCCACTCAAGCTTCCTTAAGAGTTTAAGGTTTTAGTTCAAAACTTGAGCCTGCCCAGCCCCAAAGCTCTGCCCTGGGCCATGTGCATGAGCCGTGCTGCTGCCTGGGCACACCTGCCAAAAACGAAATTTAAAAAACCCCACAGATAATTGCAATAGGCCTGGAGGCTTCTGAATTTGGAAAGAGCGTGATTAATATTAATATGAATGATTTCATAGCAGGCAGAAATACAGGAAATAGACAGCACTGTGCCTAAAGCCCTACAATCAACTGGGATTTTTGGCAGCACATGCTGGAGAAGACAGGAGCAGCTGTCAAGTCACAGCTGGAGTTGCCTCTGGTGGAGGTGACTGAGAAATGGGATTAAGGAAAAAAACCACACAACAAGTAAAATTCAAGGTACAATAACGCGCCAAGGGAACAGCCAGCTGAGGGAACAGACCTGCCATGCTTGTAGGGCATCCCAGTTGCTCCGAGTTCCACATTTCCCTTTTCCCTTTAAGGGCAGCCCCAGCCCAACTCACACATTCCCAGTTGGTTCTGAGCCCTTCTGTGGCACTGCCAGCTCTGCTTTGCAGGGAGTGGCACCTCCTGTGTGGCTGTGCTGGGGTGGCCCTGGCTGGGCACCTGGGCACCACCGAGCCCCTCTGCCACTGCCCTGCTCAGCTGCCCAGGGCTCAGGGACACAGGGAAAGGCTCGGGCTGGGATGAGGGCAGCGAGACATCCCTCAGCAGCTGCTGTCATGGCCAAACCGACTCCGCTGGGGAAATCGCTTTCATTCATTGCCCATCAATCAGAGCAGGACATTGAGAAATAAACCCGAACACCTTCCCCACACCCTCCCTTCTTCCCAGGCTCAGCTTCGCTCTGGAATTTCTTTTCTCCCTCCTCCCCAGCGGCTCAGGGCGATGGCGATGGGGCTGTGCTCAGTCCCTCACACGTTGTCTCTGCTGCTCCTTCCTCCACAGCCTTGGGCTCCTCACCCTCTGCCGCTGCTCCAGCCTGGGCTCCCTCCAGGAATTGCCCCAGTGTGGATCCTTCCATGGGCTCAGTCCTTCAGGAGCTGCCCCAGGGATCCCTTTATCCATGGGGTCTCAAGTCCTGCCAGGACCCTGCTCCAGCTGGGGCTTCCCACGGGGTCAGAGCCTCTTCAGACCCTCCCTGCTCTGCCCTGGGCTCCTCCTGGGGCTGCAGGTGGATCCCTGCTCCCCCCTGGATCTCCGTGGGAGCTGCTGTGGAGCCGGGGGGTGTCAGCTCCATTGGCCATGGGGGAAGCTTCCAGCAGCCCCTCCTCACCAAGAACTGGGGCACAGAGCCCGTACGAAGCTCGGTGTCCTCACAGCACCTCTGGGCCCTAAATGAGCTCACCGGGTCCCGTCCCACCACCCCCGGAGCAGCAAAATGGGCCACGAACGAAGGACTCTGCTCCTTTCTTTCCCACAGGCTCCTTGAGAAGCTGCTGCCCAGGCTGTGACCTCTCCCACAGCCACATTTCTGCTCTTATAAAATTGACTGAAAATCCCAAGGAATTAAAAAAACAAGCAAACACAGTAGGAAGTTCCAAATCACAAAGGGCCCCCCAGCAGCCACCCCTGGGCACACCCTCGCTGGCTCACACGAGTTTACACCGCAAAACAAAGCTCACGGGAAGTTTTCGTGTTCTCCAGCACCGCTGCTCCTCTGCCACACCTATTTCTGCTTCCAGTGGGGACCCGGACATCAAAAACCTCCTAACAAAGAACACCAGGAGGTGAGATCTTCATGCCACCCTCCAAAAATCACCACTATTCCGCAATACTTCTTTAAAAAAAAAAAGGAAAAAAAAAAAAAAAGCCATGAGCTTGAAACTAAAACAGCTGCAGCACTTAAAACACCTACTACAAAGGCAAACGACTTCGGAACATCATAATTAGCAAATAGGAAATATTAGGAGTTACGGGGAAAGAGATCGTTAGAGCAGCCTTTAATAGCCCAGCATTTCTTCCGTTGCGTGTGAAAATCCAGTCAGCACACGCTTGGAGCATTAAACCCACATTAGGAAACAAACTGCTTCATTTCTGGAGTTGTAAAAACAAAGGTTAAATATCTGCTCGAGCACCAACCCTGTAATTTTTCGACAGCAACTGCATTGTTTTGCCTTGCACAGCTAATAACAGCCGCCCTGCTCTGCACCCACTCATCTCCTGAGCCGGGCTCACGCTGCAATCAGCAAAGCAGAACCAACTTCCAAGGACTACATTTGCCATTAAAGCTTCTGCAAGTCCCTCTCCTTTAGTTATATTTCATTTATAGAAAGTACTGAGTTGAAAATACACTTTTTTTTTTTCTCTTTTTTGCAGAGAGCCCTTTTCCCTCTCGTCCCCATTCGTCACAAAACGAGCGGCTGCACAACATCCAACATTCCTGAAGCGATCCAGGACTGCTGCTCCTTGCCTGGACACCCTGTCCCATCCCATGCCCCCTCTCTCCCTATCAATTCCCAGGGTGCCCACCCATCTCAGCCTCCTCATCTCCCCCTTTCTCTGCTCCCAGGCTTTCTCAGCCCCTTTTTTTTTTTTTAGCTGCCAGTTCAACCACTCCTCTCATTTTCCCTTTGGAGCCACTTTTGTCCCTCCATGAGGACATGGAACTGGGAATGGGCGCATTCCCGAGGCTGCCAGAGCGCCAGGAGCGTTTGGCCAGCGCTGCCAGGGGTGCCCAGGGTGGGGTTGCTGGGGGTTCTGGGCAGGGCCAGGGGCTGGGCTGGATGATCCTGGATGACTCCAGCTCAGAACATTCTGCGGTTCTTCTCACACATCACTTCCAGAAACATCTGGACCAGTCTGATGAAATTAAAGATAAACCTGATCTTGACAATATCTCACTATCTCAGTCTAACTGGAAAAATTATAAACAAATTAAAGCGGTTTTTCATAGTAGAAGAGTCTGGGCAGCCTCAGAATAAAATGCTACTGGAGTTGTCTCCACCCGGGTCATCCAGAGTGAATCTGGATACCCACATCCAATTTCTTTGGAATTTCTGGAACTGGAGCTGGGTATTTCTGGATACACAGAGCTGGACATTCAGGGGAATTCCAGGATTTTCCAAACAGCTGCACAAAGAGCATAAATCGTGCTGAAGGCCTCCAGTGGGGACGGGATGTGTCAGTTTTTTTCCTTGCTGTTCTCTGTCCCCGCTGCAGCTCTAATGTGCAAGGCCTGGTGCTGCTTGAGGATCAAACAGGCAGCATCAGTAGGAAGGAAAATTCGTGGAAGGAAGGAACATAGCATTAATTAGTCCTTGGAAGTTGAGCAACTTGCTAGGAGAAGACTGATAAAAGTGTAAAATCCCATTTTGCTGCCTGGCCCCTTTCATGTCTGTCAGAACAGCGACTAAACTGCCCCAGAAAGTCACTACTGGTTCAGGGCCGGATCCAAAGGTGACTCGAGTCAATACGGCCTGACCCCAGCAACCCCTCCCGTGTCAGACCCTGCAGAAGGCAGAAAGAACCTCCAGACACTCGTGATGGCAGCTTTGAAAGGTGTCTGCAGGTCCCTAAACCACCTGCAGGTCCCTAAACCACCTGCAGGTCCCTAAACCACCTGCAGGTCCATAAATCACCTGCAGGTCCCTAAACCACCTGCAGGTCCCTAAACCACCTGCAGGTCCATAAACCACCTGCAGGTCCATAAATCACCTGCAGGTCCATAAACCACCTGCAGGATGCACCTCACTCCCTGTGCCCTCCCATCGCAGCCCTGAGCAAACAGCCCCGCACCCAAACCACGCCCCGTCGGGCCAGAGAGAGCAGCTCCCTCATCCCACGGGGTTCCTCAGTCGTTTATTTCTGCAGAGACTGAAGTTTTGCTCCTGACCTCCCGCTGTGGGGCCTGAGAACCACAGAGACCATCCCGTCCCTGCCAGGGTCCATGCACCCAAAGGGCTCCTGCTGCTCCAAACTGAGAGTTCTGGTTCCCATATCATCCCCCGCAGAAAAACCTTCGTCTCTTCCTGTCCTTGAGACATCCCTTCAGTGATACACAAGGGAATATAAATCCCTAATTTACTTTTTTCTAATACAATTCCGTGCGACTTGTGGAGCATCACACGAAACACCGGAGTTAAAACCGAGCCCCAGGCCTTCCCTGCGGGTCCCTGCTGCCCTCAGTGGCCACACCAGCCCCTCGCAATGACAAGAACATCAGCTTCCAGCAGACTGAAATCCCACGTTACGCTGTTTGCTCCACACTCTGCAAAGGGCAGAGCACGGCGCAGCCCCAGCCCGGAGTACAGGTTTGCACCAGGTGATGCTTATTACTGTGACTGTGCTGGCAGAGCAAATAGGAAAAACTGAAGCAGAATCCAGCGGAACAGGGGGTTTATGATCCCAGCTATTTAAAGCATTCCATGCTCCAGCCCACCTCACTGCAGGCAGCAAAAGCTAAAAACATGCAAAGGTCAACAAAAATGATTTAAAATCCAATAATGGGATACAAGCGAGCTTTAAACTTCATTAAATGGCTTTTCACTTTTTTATTCTCCTCCTCCGCTTTGTGTTTGCAAAGTGTGATCAAGCAACTGCTTTGGAAGAATTAGCAGTAATTTGGTGCAAACGTGAGTGCCCTCACGATTTCATTTAAAGTGCAATATAGGCCAAGACCCAGAAAGAAACTCTAATTGTTATTTTAAAATTAACCTTCTCACTTTACCTGAATGCTCTGAGAACAGGCCCAGCCGTGGTGGGCCATTAGCCGGCCCAGAACACGGCACGAGCTAATGAGGATTAAAACCAAGGTGAGGTGAATTCTGCCAGCCAGCAGGGCAGAAACCTTGCTGGGCTCTCTGAGGCTCTGCAGCTCGAGGAGACACCCAGAGCAGCTCAGCTGGGGCACTGCTGGTGGCTGCTGGTCCACTGCCGGTTTCTCTCTTGCAATGCTTTTGTGCTTTCCGTGTCTCAGCAGCGCCCAGGCGCACCAAGGAACGGGACCTGGATTCCCACTGCCCACAAACACAGCAAGGTCCTGCTGTTGTGTGAAGGAGATGGGAGAAAAGAAAGCCCTGCATCCCTCTGGGTGCTGGGGAATGGAGTCAGAGGGGTCAAGGATGCTCAGAGGCTCAAAGGCAGCACAGGGCAGAGCCCAGCTCCGACCACCCTGAGCCTTCCCCTTCCAGAGGCAGGGAAGAGCTGCTGCTCAAACCACGGGAGACACAAGAGCAAACGGCTTCAGACTGAAGGAGGGCAGGGTTGGGTGGGATATTGGGAAGGAATTCTTCCCTGTGAGGGTGGGCCCAGCATGCCCAGAGCAGCTGTGGCTGCCCCTGGATCCCTGGCAGTGCCCAAGGCCAGGCTGGACAGGGCTGGGAGCAGCCTGGGACAGTGGGAGGTGTCCCTGCCCTGGCAGGGGTGGCACTGGATGGGCTTTGAGGTCCCTCCAGCCCAACACACTCTGTGATTTAAGTCATTTCCTGTTGCACAGAAACTGAGGGTACTAAAGGGGAGAGGAACCAAGGATTCCCCTTTCTTCCCTCCTTCCTGAGCATCCCACGCTGACACCTCTCACCGCTGGAATTAAATCCCCATGTGCAGCACGGCACAGCAGCTGCGAGGGAAGAGGCGCTGATTTCCTGGGTGGGACACAGCCCCAGAGATCCAGCGATCCCTCATTTTCCCTGCCAGCAGAAGAACGGTGCTCCTGCTCACCAGCCTGGGCCGCAGAGCCCAGGGAGATCCCTGTTTTTAACAAACCTATCCAAGCAGAGCTCTCAGATTACCCCCACAGCAGAACTGGTGACGCTGGCCGTGTCTCCTGCTCCGAGGCAGAGCCAGCGCTGGGACATAGCAGACAGCCCCTGGTATCCCTGTCTGGGCTCTCAGGGATCACAGGGGCTCCCAGGGAGGAATCCCTGCGAGGGCAGGATCACAGCAGCCGCCATTCATCACACGGCGAGCGGCGTGCGAGCACGGGGTTACCAGATTTTAAAAAGGAAAACGCAAACTTTGATTTTTATCCAACTCACCAGGAATTGTCCTTCTTTTTCAGGCAACTTTGCATCTCCCCAAGGAGCCCAGCAGCAGAGCCCTGAGCTGCACCCAGAGCAGGGTGTGATGGCTCAGCACAGCCCTCTCCTCACACACTTTTACGTCTCGTTGCATCATTGCTGCATTATTTTTAGATAAGCGTCAGCGGATGGCAGAATGTGGGTCGATAGCTATTAGATTTACAGGCAGAAATAGCAAGGCTTGTAGCTGTAAGGTGTAAAGCATTCCGCAATTTCTAGAACAAATCCGACTGTGGGGACTGGGGGCTGGGAAATACAGTTGCTTGTACTCCCAGAAGTGTTTAGGAAAAATAATCTCCGTGCTGCTGGGATCCATTTCTGGAGTTGAATCACTGCTGTTGACTCACAGGAGGGTCAATGCTCCGAGTATTCAGCTTGAACAGCCCTTCGCGGGCTTCGATAAGGACACCTCACCAAAAATAAGCCTCGCTTTAAAATGGAATCCGTCAGCATGCGGAGTGCCCTCACCTGCACTCCATGTCTGGAGGAGCTGGGATGTGGCAGCCTGCCAGCAACATCTGGAGCAGATGTTCCATTTTAGGCAAAGGTTGGTGGCGTGAGGCCCAACATCAGCAAAACCTCCTGGGCTCCCCAAGAAGGCTCATTTCCCTGTGCTGCCGTGCCATGCCCTGCTCGCAGGCTGGCTGCGCTTGCGCTCTCTGCGTGGAGAGCACAAGCGAGGAGGGAGGATGGCGGCCTGGAACGGGCGGGGAGATTCCCCAAAATCCAAGTGCGTGCCAAGCCACCTTCATCCATCAGTCAAGAGGGAAGACATCGAAGAGAGCAGAGCACGGCACGTTGTCCCAGCAGCTGCTGCTGCCATCCCAAAGGCCCCGGGGCATCCAGGGTGCTCTGGGAGCCCAGCAGGTGAGAGCTCCCCCAGGCAGAGTCCCACCCTCTGGGGTGGCAGCTGGAAGCCTCCAGGCACTGAAATATCTCTGGATGCCCACGCTTTTCCAAATAAATCCAATTCCCAGTGTCTTTCCCTGAAGACACAACAGGACACCACTGCTCCAGACTGAGGCTCGCAGACAACACTGTTACTCACACAACTACAGCCCCTTCCGGGTGTTTTGTATCCTCAGAGAGATATTTCTCACAGCTGCCTCATCGAACAGGCACCATAAATCTAAAGTACCTTTGGGAATTTTATCAACCAGGTAAGGTCTTGTTTCTCCATTCGGGGAGACCTGAATTAATATGCAAAACTGAAATACCACCGTATGCTGGTCATTGCTGCTGCATGCCATGAATCCCGTGCTGTCTCTGCATGACAAATGTGTCAGTGCCTTGTTATTCATTCGTTGTCAATGACAGGCAATGTTTGGATCATGGTGCCAAACAGCCATCAAAGCCAAAAGTGATCTATCAGCTCCTTGTCAGATGGGCGGCAAACTAAATGTCACATTCCCGTCTGAGCTTCCAGATGCTTCTAAATGCCTGCCTGAAGCCTCATCTTTTAACTCTGTTATTTCTCTAAGAAGTCTTTCCTTTATTCATGCCCTGATCAGCATCAGACCCAAATCCCAGGAACCTGCTAAGGATCATTTACAGGCAGCAGCTCTCAGGTGCCTTGAGCCTGTGCAGGCCTCTCTCCTGCTGTGAGGAAGTTTAGGCTGAGAACTTCTGAAAGCAGGTGCTGAATACAAAATTTGCATTATTCCTGTTGGGGAATGCGGCAACCAAACCCGTTGGGTGCCTCCCAAATGTTAAAGTGGCAATTTTTTATCAAGTTGCTATCTAATCTGTAAAGGCCACACTACGTAATAGAGTTATTTTTTACTTCAGAAATATCCTGGCAGTGGGAGAAACAGGGAACAGCACCCCAGCTGCTGTGTGACAGCCATCAGGCAACGCAGCAGCCACATCCCCATCGAGTTCCTCTTATCTCTTATCTGCACATCATCATTTCTTATCTCTAAGCATTTCACCCACCAAGGCTCTGCTGTATAAAGAACTATTTTAGTTCCAAAACGTGATTAAAGTTTGGGCCCTTCTGCCTACAAACAGCTCTTCCCTGCTCTCAGTTATTCACTCTGTTATTTATCTTAATCAGGGAATTGCGTAGCATTTAAGTTAATATATTAGCTACCTGTTAAAACCTTAATATTGCCAGTCTGTGGGTGTAGTGCTATCACATTCCCCTAAACGCTGATAAAACCACTTTTAATCTGCCTTATTTACATATATAATTTCTATACTCGGTGGTTAGCTAAGTTTGTAATGTGTTTGGCGGATGATAAGAGTTGGAGGAGATAAGCGCTATCTTATCCTCACGGGAAGCAAAGCCACGCATCTCCAGAGCAGTTAAAGTTAATCAAGTGCCACTTGACAGGGACAGCAACACCGCGCTGGGGGCTGTGGTCCGGTGTGGGCCTCCACATCCGTATGCAACCTTCCCAAAGTTCATTTCCTAACTGGACAAGGAGGTGAGAGCACAGCCAGAACGCAGGAGGCTGCTGGCGCGCACTTGGCCATGCCTCAGCCTGTTCTCGTTGTTCCACGTGCGAAAGCACAGGGCAGGCTGCTTTAAAAAATGAGCACAGGCTTATTTCACCGCCAAGGAACGTGAAGTTCCTCTTCGGCGTTTCGCGTTTGGTAAAAGCAGCAGTTGAACCGGTGCATTTCTCTAGCGCGGCGGGGAAAGCCCTCTCTGCTCACCCGGTTTCTGGCTTGCTCCACCTCAGCACTCCTTCGCCGCCGCTCTCTCTGTTACAACGATTTGCAGACAGCTGTAATTCTCCCTGATCTCATCCATCAGGCTGGGCACGGCTTGGAGCAGCCTGGGGTAGTGGGAGGTGTCCCTGCCCATGGCAGAGGGGTGGGACTGGACGGGCTTTAGGGTCCCTTCCAAGCCAGCCCACCCTGGGATTCTGTGATCTGTTGAGTCTACAAAACGAAATGGAGCAGAAGAGCTGTGGATGAGTCAGCAATGCCCTTCTGTTCTCTGCCTTGCCAGTATTTAGCCTGAAGTTCAGCCTATTTATACCGTTTTTCCACAGCACTCAGGTAGATCCCACCCCATTCCTGTGGCGCTGGCTTCCAGGCAGCTGAGCGCTCCCTGAGTCAGCGCTGTTGTGTATCCACCAGGCAGCACTAGAGCGGGAATTTACAGCTCCTTGGAGGCTTTAATCCAAGAGCCAGGCACCTCTGCCGGACATGGACAGGCCCGGGGGGTTCCTCAGGTGCCCAGAGAGCAGCAGAAGCGCCCTGCTCCCATCTGATCACGGGGTTCAGCTACGGCAGCTACAGCTGATGGCTCCCACGCCCACACCCAGGCTTTGTTCAGAGCTCTCTCCCTCCTGCAATCCTTATTTTCCAATGGCAGCACCATTTTCTGACCCATCCCACAGGGAAGGGTCTCACAGCACCCTTGGACACAGCTTTGAGACAAGACCAGCCTTCCCCAAGCCATGCCGCTCACCCTGCAGCCACTTGGGTGTTAAAAGCTTGGCCCACCTTTGCTGACTCTGGGTCCTGTAAAAGCACAATTTCTCAATTCCTCATGGTCACTGCTGGGTTCCGACATCAGCCCCCGAGGAATGGGATGAGCTGATGGGAAGACTTTGCCCAGCGCTTCCCAGGAAGCAGCACGTGGCTCCTGCAAAACCTGAACGCTCCCCTCTGAGTCTCGGCTCCCTCCAGCTCCTCACGAGATCACTCCCTCAGCACACAAGCACAGAAAGCCCCCGTTCGTAAACGCGGAGACAAACGGAGAGGTTGATTGGTGCGAATCTCCATCAAGTTGGAAATAATCTGGAGCACAACTCGTGCTTATGTAAATGTCAGCACACAGGAAAATAGGCTTGGATCAAGAAGACGAGTTGTGGTTAACACCCACAATAAAATACGCACGCGCCTTTCTGACCTTCATTCGCTTTCCCTGGACATTTGCTGGACAAGAGAATTCCATCCATAAAAATTGAGAAATTCAAAATCCTCTGCGTTCCCAGATGAGTGTCTGCACACCCAGAGCCCTCGTACCTCTGCGTGTGGGAGCCATCGATTTGAGACCAGCACACAACTTGTGCAAGAGTTAAAGAGCAATAATCAACTTTTAGAAAGAACAAAGGTAACGTACAGATTGGGCCAAGTTTGGGACAGCTCTTCTTGCACAGAGAGGAGTAAGAGGGAGCCTGGTGTTATTTCCAGAATGGCCTGCCAGAGAAACGGCATTCAGGCTGAAGGATTGTGTCAAATCCCTCCTTTCCCAGAGCCAAGCAGTGTTGTTGAGCTTGTTCCCATGGCCAGCCTTTACAGAGATAAATAAATACACACACGTAGGGCACGAGGGCTGCTGTACCACGGAGAGCTGTTATTGCCAATGTGCTTTACAGGACGTGACTCACAAACCAAACCCACAGCAATGCTGTGATCAGACTGCTCATTTCACCTGTACAGCATGGAGCTGTTGAAGAGGTTCAGGTTTTTAAAGATGGCTCCAACTCCCACTGAAATCCAGCCAAGTCCTATAACGCAGAAGAAATCCGTAGCTGGCTACAGCCAGACTGGGCTGCAGCTTCTCCCTTTGGCCAAATGCTGCCCAACGCTCTGTGAGGTGCAGGCTTTCCACATGCCACCCCGTAGGATAATTTATTCCATAATTTCGTAGCTCCACAGGTCAGGTTTCAAATGAAACGTGACCTTTTAGAACCAACAGAGAAATCTTCTCTCTGTGGGATTGTGCAGGGAGCTAAGAGCTAAGGTGGGGTTTGTGAGGCACCAGCACCCAACTACCCACACGAAAATCAAAGAGAAGTGCTGAGCTCCTGCTTGCACAGTTCAAGCAGGCAGGAGATTTTCGAGGTGTTCCTCAAGTGCCCAGGACGAACGCAGATCCAGGCACAGAAAATTCCTGGCGGGGAAGCCAACCCAGCTGCTCCTCATCCTCATTCCCAAGGACCAACCCAGCACCCCCGACTTCTTCCAGCGCTGTTGGGTGGGGATGGGGCTCACTGGCCCCCCACACGCGGCTGTGAACCCCAGCCCTGCTGAATCTGAGCACACAGCCACCCTCAGGGTGCTGAGCACACCGAGCTTCTCTCCAAACCAAAGGCACCAAACACACGCTTGACCCAAAGTTACGTAAGCGCCGTGCCAGAGCTATTTTTCAGCCAGAATTTTTTTTTATTTTTTTTGATCAGCGCTGCTATAAATCACCCCAGGATGCAGAGGCCAGACAAGATGTCACATCTATGCGCTCAGCTCTCTGCCTGCCCTGAGAAAGCGTTTGTGATCTGCCAACATATCTATTCCCTGTCTGCCTCCCCTGGTCTGTAGGTGCATGACTGCTGCTCGGCACCGAGCAGGCTCCAGCACAGCGCTCCCCGTGCCCACAGCAGCCTGGGGACAGCACCGAGCTGTCCCTGCGCCTGCAGCTGCTCTCACCAGCCCCAGCCAGCGCCAGGAGCAGCCCCTGGGCAGGGCAGAGCAGGGAGTGCCACACGAGCCTCCACAGGAATTGATAATCTCAGCTCACCGCGGGTGCTGGCAGGGATGGCAGACTGCTGCACGATCGCTGGTGCTGTCCTAGTCCAACGTCCTGGTGTAAGGGCTCTTATCTTGAGCTGCACTCATTGCCCGAATAACTGCCTGAATCCTCCTGGGAACTTCTGCCCCAGCAGGATCCAGGACCAGGCAATTTCACAGTTTGACTGCAAATAACATTCAACTTTCTGCCTCACTCCCCGTTTTTCTTATGCCTCACCTCTGTTTATCACCCACCAGCGCTGCTTCAGCCTCCCGTGGTGCCAGGCACAGGCACAGGCAGGGAGGTTTCTCACACAAGTGCGTGAAGCAGGAATATCAGGAACCCTTTCCTCCTCAGCTGAGTGCTCCAGGGCTGTCCCCAAAGCCACAGCCCGAGCCAAGCGCTCCGGGAAAGCCACGCTGCACCGCTGCCCCTGCCTCTCCTCCTGGCTGAAGCGTCACCAGCTACAGCTCAGGTTCGGCACAGAGGCACAGCACACACCAGACTGAGGTTCAGCACAGCACCGGGAGTGAGCTCCGTACCCCAAACTCAAGAGAGGGAATCGCACTGACAGAAACACCAGCTCTGCTCATTCCGACACAGAAACTTGCGAGCATTAAAGCTGCGGAGATTGGGAGCAATAAGCAAGACCCTGATTGAAATTACACCCCCAGTTGTGAATCTGTGGGGAACGACTTTAAAAAAATCAGCTTTCACAGTGAGTGTTTTAATTAGATATCTCACCTAGATTCCTTACATCTTTACAACGTGTTTCTCTATCCTGCACAGCATCTTTAAAACTCCCTTTCTACATCACAGAACTACTGAACCTGGTGAGATTTTAATAGAAATCCCTTTTCTGTGCTATAAAGAGAAGCATTACTTGAGATTTTAATTAGCAGTTGTCAGTGCTGAGCCACAGGAAATACTGAATAGTTTGCTTAACTTCTTAGAGAAAGTGCCTTTTGCTTTCTGACCTTCTGCACTCCAATGATGCAAACACGCTTGAGCCATTTAATAACTCCTTTCCAAAGCCCAGCTCTGTACGAGTAAAAGCCATTCCCTCGATCAATACACACGGTGCTGCTCCAACCCGCGTTCGCTCGCTGCACACCCGGCTCGTTTGATGCAGAAATCGTGCCCCTGTCATTTTCTGGCCGCCGCTGTAGCTCTGAAAGGCAGCGTTCTGTTATTACCATCCCTCGCACCCTGTGCAGGGTACTCCGAGCTTTAAACACACACAGAACTCGGCAATCAGACGCTAAATGGCTTCAGTCCGTTGAGGCTCCGTGTGCACGGTAACAGAGGGAGGAGCGGGGGTCCGTCATGCAAACTTCAGGCACGGCGGGCACCTGCTCCGAGCCTCGAGTCACCACCCGCGACCCTGCCCCAAAGGCACGGAAGAGCAGCAGAACTGTTCCTACCATTGAGCTGCCTGTAGACGATGTCCTCCAGGAGCGAGAGCCTCTTCAGCACCGCATCCTGGATGGAGCTGACGCCGTGGGCTGTCAAGTTGACCACTTCTGCCCTGGGATGGATGTCATGGAAGGAGTCGCCGCTCTTGGTCGTGATGGGTCTGCACTTGGCCAGGAAGAGGACGAAGCCAGCCACGGCGATCAGGTTCAACACCAGCAGGACTTTGACTCTCCTCAAAGAAGCCATCAAACTTCCCGAGGGGCCCCGCCAGCCGCCGCGCTGCCGGCAGGGCTATGG
>VZRN01001252.1:214298-231970 GCA_013397935.1 Dasyornis broadbenti
CTTCCACAGCGCGGAGCCCGGGGCCATGCGGGATGCGGAGCGCGGGTGCGGAGCCGGGGCTGCCAGGGCCGTGCGGAGTGCGCAGCGCGGGGGGCCGGGACCATGCGGGGATGCGGGGTGCGCAGCTCGGGGTGCGGAGCGCTGGACGCCGGGGCCGTGCGGGGATGCGGAGCGCGGGGCTCTGACGGGGCGGAGATGCAGATGGGGTCGGTGGCGGTAACGCGCTCGGGCTGCTCGGTGTCACAGAAAGTTTGAGACCCCCGGGCCGGTGCGGGTCCCTCCCCTGAGCTCTGCTCCCGGCTTTCCCGGATGGAAGCCTTGTCCTCCCATTGGAGCCCTGGCTTTCCCTACCCCGGCACGGAACGACGAAGGAAGGGTCCTGCTTCCCCAGGCTCCCCGAACCCTCCGTGCCGGAGCAAGGGAAGGACTTGAGAGCTGTCACCGCGCTCGTTAATAAGGACAGTCTGTACCTCAAACCCTGACATGAGGTAAAGTGAGAAACATCAGAAACTACAACTCACATCCGACGTTTTAATGCCAGAATGCTGAATATTCTCTTGAAAGCACAGCCATCACTGAACAACCCCTGTAACCCCCTTTTCCGAGCTTTATCCATGTGCCACTGTTAACCCTGCTTTTCAGAAAGATGGCACCAACAGGGATTAGAAATTCAAACAGCCTTGAGCCATTGTCTCCTACAAAGCAACTTTTCAAAAGGTAAGAATAACCCCTCTCACCTTCAAGCCGTAATTAAAAAAATAAAAGGAAACAAAAATCAATGCCATGGAAACAAACCTAAAATTGCTCGGAGGATTTGGAGTTTTAATTTAGTCCTAGCTGCACATGAAGTCTTTTATGGCTTCGATGTTCAGACCCAGGATCCTCCTCCCGACCTGGGGAAGAGACAGGCTCATAACTCATAGTCAGACCCAAAATACTGCGGTCAGTCCATCATCCACACTCGGGTCCATTATTCTGCTAAGAGGGTGAAAATGTGAATGATTTGCGTGACACAGAGCTAGAAATACCTCACAAAGTGCTGAAAACCGGCTTTTGGCAGGCGCCGAGGGGAAGCTGCTTTGGGGGTTCCACAGGGGTGTTTTGGCACATGATCAACAGAACGTTGGTTTCCAGAGCTGACAACGGAGATTTTTCTTCTCTATAAATAAAAGCACTTGCTATTAAACAAATAAACAAACACCGCCCAAACTCGGCGGAGTAATTTACCAAAAAGGGAAACCACACGGCCCCAGCCGTCAGGAGCAGAAATATTTGTGCAAACAGAAAAGTACCTGCTGCTTGTTCCGGAGCAGCCTGGGATAAAGACCCATTCCCGTTGTCCTTCATTAGCCACGGCTCCCACTGAAGTCAGGATGGTGCATGGCACAGGAACAGCAAGATCTATTTTAATTATAAACCAGTTTGGGAAAAGCTGGGTTTGAAGACGTTTGGCACATGGCTGTTACAGATGATCCCAGTGCAGAAAAAATTGTTATTTTAGAATCTTAAAAAAGAGAAAGCAAGAATTTGAAGCAGCTCCTTGCTGAAGGGCGAGGCGAGCATTTTTCCCACCACTTCCCAAAAAAAAGGAACAGAATTAGGTCCCCAAAAATGCAGCAGAGAGGGAGAAAGCCACAACTCCCCTGAGGGTGACAGATAGCCACAGGGCACCTGGCACCACGAGCGTGTGTGATCCCAGAGAGGACAGCGTGGCAGGAGAAAATAAAGATGTAAAACAAATGCAAGGGAAAAAACTGCTGGCCTCGGGCACGCCTGGGCAGCGCTTGCCTCTGCAGAGCTCCTGAGGAGCCAGCCTGAGGGAACACGGACCCCCCTGCCTGGGCTGGCTCGCAGCTCCAGGCCCCCTGTTTCATTTCTTTCCCGTGGGGAAAGGTGTTTCAGTTTTTGCAGTCGTACTTGAATCCCTTCGGGCCTGAGGACCATGCAAAGCCCGAGGTGGTCACACCAGGCATCACCTTCCCTCCAGAGGGTCCTGGGAAACGCCCCCAGCACGCTCTGAACGAGGTCCAGCTCTCTGGGACTGCCCAGGAGCCACCTGTGCCACCCGAGCTGCAGAATTATCCCGTGACAGACCCCTCTGTGCCAGCCCTGAAGCCAGGGGGGAGAGCAGAGTATTTTAGACAACAACAATAAAGATCAAAGAATCGCTGCAGAGGGAAAAGACCCCCAAGATCATCGAGTCCAAACATCAACCAGCAGCCTCACCATGTTCAGCACTAACCCCTGTCCCCAAGTGCCACACCCAGGCGTTTTTTGAACCCTTCCAGGGACGGGGACTCCATCCCTGCCCTGGGCAGCTGTGCCAGGCCCTGACCGCCCTTTCAGTGCAGAAATTTTCCTGATATCGCATTAAATCCCCCCCGTCACGACGTGAGGCTGTTTCCTGTCATCCTGCCCCGTAGGCGAGCAGGCAGAGTCAAGCTTTGTGCCGTTCCAAGTCCCGAGAGCAGAGTCCGCACCCAAATTGCCTTCGAGATTTGCACCCCTGGGCCCCTGAACTAAATTTCAACAGCAAAAACAAAACGGTGGCGTGAAAAGGTTTGTCAAGATCTCACTCTCCAAATCAGGATTCAACCAAGGCGTAGCTCAGCCTCCACTGGAGGGTTTGGAGGTTTCTTTCTTCTATTTTTTATCTTTTTTTTCCCCATTTTCATTACATTCCTACCAAGAAAAGAAAAAAAAAAAAAAAAGCTTGAAACATTGTTGCTAAATAGAGAAGAGGAACTAAGGGATATTTCTCGGTATCGGGCAGAGGAGATCAGTTTGCCTGTCTAATAGAAAAATTCTATTTTTGCCCATTCCAGCGGAGCTCTGTGAACAGCACACACACACACTTTTCAAGTGCTAGCCAAAATAATTACTTCTCTCCTTCTGTGGGGGAAAAAAAAAATCCACAAAATCATGAATATTCAATGGGTTGGTTAATGACATAGTAATGCTTTAGCTGAAATCTTTGCTCCTTAAAATACAGCCAACATGAGCTGCCAGTTCCGAGAAGAATCAAAACTACAAAAATAACTTGATTTGCAGGAGTTATCACCCCCCGATCGCCTCGGAAGCGTGTGGTGGTACCACGACACCCTGACAGATCTGGGGCAGACTGTCTTCACCATCTGGGAGATGGAAAAGAGGCGGGGAAAAATCGTTTCTGTTACAGCAGCTTCTGCCGGTGCTGGGTGCTCTGCCGGGCAAAGGTGCCTTCCCTCAGCACCAGCTCAGGCCTCTCCCAGGTGATCCCAGGGCCTGCAGCGTTCCCAGCCCCTGTGGTACCGGCAGGAGAAAATAAAACATTTTGGGGCTTTTTGGCTAAATTTCCTTGAGCTCCATGAATGAGCCTTTCCGTGGCCAAATTCCTGGGTGAAAACAATGATCTGCAAAAGGAAAGAACCAACAAAACCGGACAAAAATCCGCAGAAAATGTTCCGTTTAAAGCCAATTTTGTTCCTTCAAAATCTCAGCGTTCTGGCTGGGTGCTGTGAGCGCAGTTAGGTTATTTCTTTGTTTTCAGGCTTCAGGAGGTGCTCAGGAGTTGCATCTTCCCTTTTTTCTCTCAGGCTCTCAAGAATTCCTGATTATTCAGCCTAAATTTTGCTGCTTTGGGACCCAAAGCACCTCAGAGAAAGCCCCACGTCCGTCAGTCAGGTGAATTTAAGCCTCCACGTTGCCTACGAACTCTTTGTTTTCCCCACTGGAGTTTTCTCCGTGCAGGAACCTGCTCCCTGCAAGGGTCACTGACATCACTGTGAGGCCCTGGCGGGTGAAATGAGCCAAACTTGGACAGAAAGATCTTTTATTCTTTGCAGAAGCCGATATTACAAAGCTGGTGGCTCAGTCTGCGCTCCCTGAGCCGTTTCTGACAGAACTTCAGGCACGTGTTTAACATCAAGGAGTGAACCCTTTATCTGCAGCCTTCACGTTTTCCTCCACGCTGGGAGCAGCCAAGGCACAAAAGGAACTTTCCTCGGTGTTGCCTTCGAAGCTGGGGACATATTTAGTTCCACATGGCAATAGCTCCACTGATATTTCATGAATGTTTGAGTTCGGCCCGTGAGCGTGGACAGCTCATCGCTGACACGTCGGGGAAATGCTGTGAAAAAAACCAGCAACTTCTTGTGCTTTTAGCTCGTGAGATCGCTTTACGGCTCCCTCAAGGATATTAGAAAGGTCTTTGCTGCGGTTATCAAGAAGTATCTTTCAGGATCAGCATTTATAAAGCTTCTGGAATGGCTTCAGCCCTTGAGTGGCTTCAGAAATCAAGGAACTCACTCGGGAAAAGCAAAATCATGGCTTAAAGCTCAACTGCTCTTCAGTTTGTTGCTTTGAACGTCAATGTTCAGCTCAATGGCCACAACCTAACTCTTCAACCGTTTTATTATCAGAGCTGCTTTGGAAAGCTTCAGCTTCTTCCTTGAAAAACAGGGGGGAAGGGAAAAGAGCAAGAGGAGCAAGTTCATTGAAATTTTGATAAATCATGGGAAAATCAGAAAATCTATTTTAAATATTGACTTCTTGTGTGGCTAGAAAATAAATTCTCACTTACTTCTTTTTTATTACAGAAGACGCTCACGTGGCCTAAGTTATTGCAGCACCTGATCATCATCTGGTAGAGCCAGGGAATTTCTTTGTTCCTTCATGTCACACCTGCAAACAAAAAGATCCTGAAGACCTTTGAAAAAAAATCACAGAATCCTGGATTGGTTTGGGTTGGGAAGGACCGTAAAGCCCATCCAGTGCCACCCCTGCCATGGCAGGGACACCTCCCACTGTCCCAGGCTGCTCCCAGCCCTGTCCAGCCTGGCCTTGGGCACTGCCAGGGATTCAGGGGCAGCCCCAGCTGCTCTGGGCACCTGGGCCAGGGCCTGGTCAATCCTCTCTCTCCACGTTCCTGCCAGCCCCTTCAGGCCACAACGAGGTGACCCCAGAGCCCTCCCTGCTCCAGGCTGAACCATCCCAGCTCTCTCAGCCTTTCCTCACAGAGGAGCTCCCACCCTCCCTTCCATCCCCCTGCTCCTCTTGTCCCGCTGCTCGGGGGGGAGATTCAGACTCTGAGCTGAGGCTGCCATTCCAGAACGGCTGAACACACGGAGCTCAGCGCTGCTGCTGGAAGTCCCCACCGCTGGGGGGGTTGGTTTGGGAGCTGGGCTCCCCAAAATTGCCAATCCCAGTGCGGGGGCTCCCCAAGGAAGCTCTTTTCAGGTTGGATGCTCCTCTTTTACTGCAGGTACTCTCAGCTGGGGAGTCTCTCACAGCAGAGCCCTGTCTGCCCCTCGTGTTCGGTGACAAAACAAAGCCGGGTTCTGGCTGGGAGCACAAACCAGGCGAGGCTGGGCCCTGCTCCACGCCCACCAGGGGTGATGGTGGAGCTGCGAAGGAATGCAGATCCCAGGGCTCAGCCCAGCCTCTCACTTCCTCCACCCCACAAAAACTGGGTGTGATTTCTCCCCCGTTACAGAACCAGGCTTCAAGCACCGCTCAGTGCCCAAGCCCGGCCCAGCACGGCCCAGTGACAGACGGCTCCAGGCACCGCCAGGTACAAACATCTCCAGCCCCACGGACCAGCTGAGCGTCCATAGCTCACACGTACAAATTGGCTGGTTCTGTACAGTCTGAGTGGTTACTCAGCTCCCCTGAAGGGATTGTTCTTAGCTTTGAAGATTGCTGCTTTCATTTCCCCAGAATGGCCAGAAAGATTTCCCATTTTCTTTCCAACAATAGCATTTGTTGTGGGTGAAGGATGTGACATCTTTAAGGAGGCAGGGAGAGAAAATGAGGTGCTAGACCCTGCCTCTGAAATACTTCTCCTGAAGGAATATACATTTGCAACTCGGGCTGAAGGTCTCACGGAGGAGTTTTTAAACGAAAAAAGCTGTGTTGAGCCCATCCAGTTCTCCCCCCTCTACTCTGTCTCATTGCAGCACTTGGGTGTTTCTTTTCTCCATGGAAAAGGAGAACAATGGGGAGATTCATCCAAGATGTATCCACAAGATACAAAAAGCAGGGGTGTCCTGAGCCCTGCCCTCGCCCAGAAGTGCTCTGCCTCTGCCTTGGCCTCCAAGAACCACCTGGGAGCAATGGACGCGCTCCCAAAGTCCTGCTCTTGCACAGCCTCAAACCCCAGAACCATAAAAGAGAATCCTAGAATGGCATGGGCTGGAAGAGAACTTAAATCCCATCCCATTCCACTCCCTGCCATGGGCAGGGACACCTCCCACTGTCCCAGGCTGCTCCAAGCCCTGTCCAGCCTGGCCTTGGGCACTGCCAGGGATGGGGAAGCCTGTGCCAGGGCCCTCCCACCCTCACAGAGAAGGATTTCTTCCCAAAATCCCATCCATCCCTGCCCTCTGGCAGTTTGAAGCCATTCCCCGTGTCCTGTCCCTCCATGCCCTGTCCCCAGTCTCTCTCCATCTTTCCCGCAGCCCCTTCAGGCCCTGCAAGGCCCCAGGGAGGTCACCCCAAAGCTTCTCCTCTCCAGCTGAACAATCCCAGCCTCTCCTCCCAGCAGAGCTGCTCCATCCTCTGCTCATCCCGGAGCCTCCTCTGGGCTCCTCCAGCAGCTCCAGCTCCTCCCTGTGAGCTCTGTCCCCCAGGGCTGGGGCAGCTCTGCACGTGGGGTCTCACCTGGGCACAGCAGCACAGGGCACAATCTTCCTCCTCAGTGTGATTCCCACTGTGGTTTTGCCCTCATCACGTGAAAAATTCGGGATTGATTGCCATCAATCAATGTCACTGTCCCAGCTCTGCTGCTCCAGGGCCGTGCTCAAGGGCTGGCAGCGACTCTCAGGGCAGAGTCCCCCCGGTCTGGCTGTTCACTGTCCTGAGGCAAATCCTCCTCCAGTGAAGCAGCTCTGCAGCTCTTCAGAACTTTGCCTGGGTGGCTGCTCAGTGCGTCTGGGCAAAGTGATTCCTCCTGCAGTCAGCCCTGCTGCACTCCAAGGGCCCAGGGAGCATCCCAGGCACACACTGCAGAGCTTTGTTTTCCTCTCTCCTTAACTGCTTTTTTAACATTTTTAAAACACAATGCCCTCGTGAAAGGTTGTAAAATTCCTCATAAAGTTGACTGTGCCACGGGATTATGGAATACCTCTCGCAACAATGGATAAACAGCTAATCTTGGATCTGTCACCAGAAAGCACTAATATATTTCAAAAAGCTATTAGCCCTTAAACCAAAAGTAACACAGAATTTGATTCTGGGCAACAGGCTATAAAGCACTGAAATTGTTTGGCAGCTCTGCATTGAAAGCAGGTGGAAAAAGCTGTGAGAGCCCTGGCATTTATTTTATTCAGCTCTTTAAGGCATATTTTACATGGATTCCAAAACGTGTGCATGAAAACTAACACTAAGTAAGGACACTTGGAAAAAACCAGCGGATCAATTGATTTACCGCACGTCTGCAGGAAGCAGAACAACATTTGCTGTGTTATGCAAGTGGGAAGTGAAAGGCAGTAAATATTACAGATAGAAAATAATAAACCATCAATAGCCTTTACAATTTTTTATGGCTTCATATCTTTAAGGAGCTTTAGAGCCATCGGTTCTGACCATAACCTCCAGATGAGCAATATCCATTTGTGGATGGAAACACTAAAGCTCAGCCATTAATCCTAAATGCCCTGGGTGGTTCTGAAGGGCTTTGGGACAGGGATGGCCAGGGACGGTGGGAAGGAAATATTTGGAGGATGCAGTGGGGAAATGGAGTTTGAGATTGCCACGTGGAAAGTCAAAGCCTCAATGCGTTTCATTCCTTGCTTCTCTCCCCGGCCTCTGGAATTACCTGGTCTTGCCTTGCCTTGCCAGTGGATCCCGGGCTGGGTGAGGCTGGCAGGGACCCCCGAGGGTCCCTGGTGCCAGCTCCCTGCTCAGGCAGGGTCACCCCAGAGCCCAGGGCACAGGATTGTGTCCAGAGGCTCTGGAATATCCCGGGCAGGGAGACTCCAGCCCCTCTCTGGTCTCTGTTCAGGGCTCGCTCCCTGCCCAGGGAAGAAGTTCTGCCTCCTGTGCAGGGGAGCTCCCTGGGCTCAGTCCCTGCCCCTTCCTCTGGTGCCACTGCTGGGCCCCAGGGAGCAGAGCCTGGCCCTGCTTGGAGCCCTCCCTGCAGCCAGGGACAGCCAGGGATGAGGGCCCCTCTCAGCTGGGGCTCCTCTGGAGGCTGAGCAGCCCCAGCTCCCTCAGCCTTTCCTAGGCATGGAGCTGCTCCCAGCCCTCCTCATCCTCACATCCCTCCTCTGGATCCACTCCAGGAGCTCCCTGGCCCCGCTGTGCTGAGGATCCAGAGCTGGGCACGGCACTCCAGAGGTGCCTCCAGGGCTGAGCAGGTCATAAAGGAGCAGCATGCAGGTCATGAAACAAAAAGCAGGAGAAAGGTGAATTTTCTGGGGGAAAAAAAAGGACATGAAAAGATCAGGCAGATGGAAAAATGCTTCAGATGCGGAGTGCAAGAGTTACCTTCTCACAGAGCAGAGATACCTTTGTCAAGTACTTTGAGAGAGGCGATCTTTAAGCTCTTCAAAGCCTCAAAGGAAGGGAAACCACGAGAAGGACTAAGGTGAGGAGTTTCAGGCTTGTGGCTGAGAGCTGGAGCTGGAAATGGCTGAAGAATCCCAGCAGCACAGCCAGGACTGTGCACTGCAGCCCAGTGTGGGTTTATCTGGGGCCTGGACAGTGGATTTGCATTTTATACGGAGAAATTACTGCAGAAAGGCTAATTACCAGCAGAAGTATATTTTCAGTATTTCTCTGGGAAATAACCTACTGCATGCGTGACTTAATTTTTTTTTCCTTAAAAGATACACAGAGCCCCCTAAGGAAGGGAGGTATCAGAACAATTAACCAGAGTTTTGCTGCTCTTGTGTTCCTGCTTTGGCAAAAGCTGGGGCACACAACAACTGAACAGCCCCGTGGTGCCTCTGATCTGCACGTGTTCAGGCCTGAGGGAAGGGAACGGAGCTGGGAAGGGGCTGGAGCCCCAGGAGCGGCTGAGGGAGCTGGGAAAGGGCTCAGGCTGGAGCAAAGGAGGCTCAGGGGGAACCTTGTGGCTCTGCACAGCTCCTGACAGGAGGGGGCAGCCGGGGGGGGTCGGGCTCTGCTGCCAGGGAACAGGGACAGGAGGAGAGGGAACGGCCTCAGGCTGGGCCAGGGCAGGCTCAGGGTGGACACCAGCAGGAATTTCCCCATGGAAAGGGTGCTCAGGCCTTGGAACTGCCCAGGGAGGTTTGGAGTCCCCACCCCTGCAGGTGTCCTAGGAATTCCTGGATATGGCAGGTGGGGATTGGGCCCAGGTTGATCTCGATAATCCTGGAGGTTTTTTCCCAACCTTAATGATTCTGGGATTCCATGGTTCACGAGAGGCTTTGGTGTTTTCTTTCTCTCAATTACACACACATGTCTCCAAGAAAGCAGCGAATTCTACAGTTTTGTCAAAGCCAGGCTTCAGTAATAAGGAAATTGTGCCTCCAGAATCCTTTCACTCACCAGACTGAAAGCAGCGCGGAGCTGACTCATTCCGGGGGGCTGCCACCAGCAGCCTAAAGATTTCCTACAGGAGGTTCTTGAGGTGCAGAGGAGACAGTTCTGGAAAAAAAAAATAATAAAGAAAGGTTATTATGACCCAGAGAGGTGATAGGAAATAAAAAGGAACAAAACCCCCAGGTCTGGGAGGCCGGACACGTCCCGCAGGCAGCTTTCCAAACTGCTTTGCTCTCCCTGGGAAACGTGCCCCCACCTCTGGAAACCGCCCGGGAAAACCTCAGGGTTTGGAAATGGCGTTCACAAAGCACAGCAGATAGCACAGGACCTTTCACTTAGGAGATCATTTGTGATCAACAGCTACAAGGTCTCAACATTAATTTGCGTTACAGCCTACCAGGGAGCAAAATAAATTTTGACACATACATGCAATGACCCAAAAATGGTTAATTTTAATGATGTTAATGTTCAATAAATGGTTATTCAAATGCTGCAACAGTAACTTGAGAGTTCCCCTTATAAAAATGACAATACCTCATAATAACTAATTACATTTAAGCTATTCATGGCCGTAATTTACCAATTATCCAGCAACTGGATCTCATGTTAAAATACACTCCCAGTGCAAAAGAACTTTCTGGAAAAATTCTGAATAAGCAATCAAAGGGGAAGGACAGAGTCTGTACCTGGAGCAGGGGTCTGAAGGGTGTCTGCAAATCACTGCAGAGAGGGTGAAATATTTCTGTGTGTTTGATTCTGCTGCTGCTGCCTGAGTCTCCTCTATTTTTTTGATGCAGGGATGCTGGAAAGGATCTGGTTTTCAACTCTGCCTTGGGTGGGATAATGAGGGGTCTTTCGGCAGCATTAGCAGGAGGAAGGTTTACTGGCAGAGCTTCCAGCTTTTCTTGTAGGTGCAGCTTTAATCACTGGGGACTGTGCCGAGGCTGTTGATGCGGTGCTTCTGGAAAAAAGAAGAAAAAAAAANAAGCTGCTATTTAAAAAAAAAAAAAAAAAAAAAAAAAAAAAAAAAAAGCTTTAGCAGCTCCTTTAAAGAGCTTGCAAGCTTTAAAGAGTGCTTGCAAGATGATTATATATATATATTTATGTGTGTATCTATGAGTATTCTGCTTAGAAAGAACATCTAGGTCATGTTTTCCGTGCTGATCTACCTTCAGTCTGCATCATCAAGGGCACTTTCAGTGAGGCAAGAGCTTTCTGAGGGAGCTCTGCTGCTGCTGCTGTTGATTCCCGGGTCTGAGTGGAGCCCTCAGCGGTGTTTTGGGTTTGTCTGGGGGATGCAGGGGGGTACAGGGATGGATTCTGTGAGAAGCTGCTGGAAGGGTCTGGTGGAGCCAGTTCCAGCTCCAGGGCACACCCAGTGCTGGCCGAGGCTGAGCCCAGCCCAGCAGGGGCCGTGGCAGCACCTCGGGGGTGACTGAGTTAAGAATGGGGAAAAAAATCCCAAACCTGCCCCAGTGCAGGTGAGAGAAGGGAGGAGGGAGAATGTCTGAGAGAATGAGCTCTGCAGAGACCGAGGGCAGAGCAGAAGCAGGGGCTGGAGCTGCTGTAGGCACCCCAAGATTCCAGGGTGCAGCCCACGGAGAGGCAGCTGAGCCCCTGGAGGAGCCCACGCCAGAGCAGGAGAGGCCTGGGAGAGCCGTGATCCCATGGGAATCCCTGTGCTGGTGCAGGGTCCTGTGGCTCCACGGAGAGAGGAGCCCACACTGGCACAGGACTTGTGACCCCATGGATAAAGGGATCCCTGGGGCAGCTCCTGAAGGACTGAGCCCATGGAAGGGATCCCTGGGGCAGCTCCTGCAGAACTCTCCACTGGGAGCGACCCCAGGCTGGAGCAGCGGCAGAGGGTGAGGAGCCCAAGGCTGTGGAGGAAGGAGCAGCAGAGACAACGTGTGAGGGACTGAGCACAGCCCCATCGCCATCGCCCTGAGCCGCTGGGGAGGAGGGAGAAAAGAAATTCCAGAGCGAAGCTGAGCCTGGGAAGAAGGGAGGGTGTGGGGAAGGTGTTCGGGTTTATTTCTCAATGTCCTGCTCTGATTGATGGGCAATGAATGAAAGCGATTTCCCCAGCGGAGTCGGTTTGGCCATGACAGCAGCTGCTGAGGGATCTCTCGCTGCCCTCATCCCAGCCCGAGCCTTTCCCTGTGTCCCTGAGCCCTGGGCAGCTGAGCAGGGCAGTGGCAGAGGGGCTCGGTGGTGCCCAGGTGCCCAGCCTGGATCTTTCTCTCTAAAGCCCAGCCTCAGCTCGCCCAGGCCACGAGAGCTGAACTTCAAGGGAAGGCAAGAACACCTCAGCAAAGACAAACAAACAAAAGATTTCATAAAGCGCCGTTCATTAAGGACAGGTCGAGGAGATATTTTTCCATATTCCTCCCTTATGGGCCTTAAATGAAAACTTCAGTGGGCTCTTGCTGGGAACAGGGGCTGTTCAGAGGCAATGCTGGAGGCTGGGGATGTAACATCCCTCACTTCAGTGCAGCCATGGCTGTGAAGCACAGCACTTTTATGGTGGATTAGATATAAGATAGCCATGAACACAGCAAAAGCCATCATCCTGCAGCCACAATCTGCAGCTCTGTTATGGACTATCCTCTGACATCTTTATTTACAACTCCAAGGCAGTGCTTTACCTGCTAAAGCCTATTTCTATCCCTGGAACTGATCTCTGTTAGCATGGATCTGATGGGAATAGCACAGCCTGGGCCTCCCTGTGCCTCTTGAACACCGCATTCCCTGGTGACTCCGTTCTGATCACGGTGATCAACACCCAGCAGGCCCAGCCCTCTCCCAAAGCCGACGTCCCCACGGCCCGAGGAGCACGGCTGAGGCACCTGCTGTGCTCTCAGCCAGGCACAGCTCGTGTTGTGGGGCCGCAGTTTGGGTTCCCCTGCACATCCTGGCACATCCCAGGGCTCATGGCCCCTCTGAAAACCAGAGGCGAGAACAACTGGAGAGAAACGGCCTGGGCACAAAGAAATGGTGTTGGCAAGGACGTGAGGGGAGGTGATGGAGAACCATGGAGTGGTTTGGGGTAGGAGGGACCTCAAAGCCTATCCAGTGCCACCCCTGCCATGGCAGGGACACCTCCCACTGTCCCAGGCTGCTCCCAGCCCTGTCCAGCCTGGCCTTGGGCACTGCCAGGGATCCAGGGGCAGCCACAGCTGCTCTGGGCACCTGGGCCAGGGCCTTCCCACCCTCCCAGGGAACAATTCTGTCCCAATATCAAAGGGATCTCTATTCTTTCCCAGTGTGAAACCATCCCCTGTGTCCCAGATTCATCCCCCCAGGGCTGCAGCCCGCACCCTTTGCCACCCTCAGCTCAGTGTTTCGGTCAGCCCTTCCCTGGCTGCCTCACTCCAGCCGACGAAGAAGCAGCGCCATGCTCCACAAAAGTTACCATTAATTATTTTTAGCACTGAAAGGGGGAATCACGTGAAACTGGTGCACTTGACAGCTTAATCATTTACGTCAATTTAAATAATTTATTAGAACCAGGCCCAAAAGCTAAGTTTTCTAAAAATAATGTATTTGTTTCCCTACATCTGCTCAATAAAGCAATAACAGAGGCATTGTTGTTGCTGGCAGCTCCTTGAAGGAATATTTAAGGAAACATGGGAGAAGCTGCCTTTCAAAGCTCATTCTCTATTCGCCTGGCTCCTCCTTGTGATCTGTCAGCACCCAGCTGGAATTAATTCTAAAGAGGTACACAGAGATCTATTGCACTAATTGGCAATTAAACAGGGAAATCGGGGAGAGTCTGATAGACTCTGAAATCCAGACCCACTCCAAATCCAAGGCGGTTTAATAATGGCTCTGGTTTTCAACTTTTCCTCGTGCTCTCCGGTTTGCAGCTTGAACACCGAGAACATTTCTCCCCACACCGTTACAAGGAAAGAAAGAACCGAGCCAACCTTTGATCCCAGCGTTTGCCCCAACTTCCAAAATCCCCCAAGCAGCCCTGGGTCAGCTCAGGGACTGATGTCGTGTGTCCAAAATAGCTCACCTCGATTAAGAGAGCACAAAAAAGGCAGCCCCGCATCCACAGCTCCGGTGAAGCCGCGGCAAATTGTGTCTTTATTTACATTAAAGGCTGCCCCAGAGGTGCTCAGGTGATGACTTTACTGGCCCTGTTGGAGCTCTTTGAGCAGCTGAGCCCTCTCCAAGGCCGAGGAGGTAAAGAGGTTATTCCTGCAGCTCCGCGCCGTCTGCTTTGATGTGGGTTTGCGGCGGCGCTGAGAGTGGATTGAAAAGCGTTGAAGATTTCATAAATGTGACGAATGATGGGCTTTGGTGTCCTGGAGTTGGAGTATCCATGACAACTCTGCTGTGCCGAGGGACTTCCAGTCAGAAACGGAGAAAGTCACTTCAAGCCTGGCTTTGGAAGATGCAGCAAGGGCCTGGTGGGACTTTTCTCTTAATCCCTAAAGACTTCCCTGCCTCCAGCCGGAATGAGAGACAACATCCACAGCTGAGGGGTTCCTCGGTTTCAGCTGGCCCCAAGAGTAGTCACAGCTGAAACATCTACCCAGAAAATTGTTCCCAGAAGGAAGCCCCAATAATCCACTCAAGTTTTGAAAACCAAAAATACAAAGACACGCCCAAACCACACACGAACACCCCCTTCAATCTGTTTTCTTTGTAACAACGGAAGAGCTCACCCAGGACAGAGCCCCAGGGGACATAAAACCTGATCATCCCAGGCATGGCACATCCCACCTAAACCCACAGCCCCCCCAGAGCTTTCCAGAAACCCCCTTTTCCTGGCCTAGTGCTGTGAGTCGAGTGCTGTGACCGAGCACTCAGCCAATGCTTTCCCTGAAGAATTCCTCTTTTTCCTGTCTCCTTGATGATGAGCATTTGAAAGCACTGCCCTTGCAAACGCTGGCTGGCACAAGCACAGCTCGGGTGACAGCTTCACAGCTTCTATGCACAACCGATTCTGGTTTCCAGCGCGACCCCAGAGCCCAAACCTCTGCCCCAGCCACCTCCAGCTGCTGGTGCTGCTTGCTCCTCGCCGAGAATGAACAGAAGCGGCCTCTTCCCCTCGTGTTTCCCAACAGTCAACACCGAAGGGTAGCGCACAGCCCGTTCTCTTTCTGTGATTAACTGATCCCACCACTGCGTTATTCATGAGCACTGGAGGTTTCAGCTGTAGGAATCGCCCCTCGTGCGCTGTAGGACTGTCAGATCTCTTGGAGGGCCGGGGCTCTGCTGTTCAGGATTCCCAGCTCCCAGCCCCTCACTCATCATGGAAGTATTTACTGAATTCAGCTCTTACCGGTCCCAGTGCAGCCTGTGGGACCAAGGGTTCACACCCTGAGTTCAGGCATTGCACAGCTGCTCTGAGATTCAGACAGAGCATTAGAGATCCAGCTTTTCCAGGATTTTATGAGAAGGCTCCTGGCAGCTCCAGCTCCCACTGGCCAGACCCTCACTCCAGGTGCAGCAGCACCTCCTCATGAGCAGCTCCCAGGGCTGATCTCCAGGTGATTTATGCACTCACTGAGGTTTATTTTGTCAGGAAAGTCACCAAATCTACAGAGTGCCCACAGCCAGCACAAAACCCAACCCGATCAACCCAAGCCCGCCCAGCAATTTCCCCCAAAGCTTTGTGGCTGCTGTTTGCAATCCTGAGGTTCCAAAGTTCAGCAGCAGCTCTGGACATCAGAAATGCTTTATGGAAATCTGGTTCAGCACTAGACTGCACAGAGAAATCTCTATCCCTACCAGATGTAATTTGATTAACATTTCTATAGAAAGCTCTCAGTGTTATGGACAAAACAATGCAAGAAATAAGTTGATAGGCTTTTCCTTCCTGAAAAACAAACCACGGGCTCGGGCGTGTTTGAAAAGCTCTCTCTATTGGGAAAGAGGCTTTCCACACTTCTCCAGTTACAAATTGATAAAAAAGCAAAGAAAACTTAATGAAAAGCAAAAATATTTTTAAAAATTTAAATCCTTCTGTGAAGTTGAAGATTATCTTGGAACATAGTTTTCAGCTAATAAGCTCTTAGGGCCCAAACGATATTTTCAAATAAACCTTCTAATTTCAAATTGTTACCACTTCAGGGAATTCCCTAACCGGGATCCAGGTAGTTTTACATGGAAGTAAAGAGGCAAGGAAAACGATCACAGAAATTAATTAGGGGAATTAAACAGAGTCAATCGATTCCTTCATGTTCAAAGTAATGCAAGGTCTATATTCAACAAATGGGAAGGTGAATCAGAAAATTTCCTTTATGTCCACTCCCTAAATCTGTACCTAATTGATTTCATGCACTTCACATCTTTATTAGCTTACAGTTAACAACACGTTGATGTAAATAAAAGACACGACTGCAGTAACGGCTTCACGAAAACTAAAATACAATGAGAGTGCTGTAAGTGATCTTCCTTGCTGCCAATATTGAATTTACACTAAATACAGAAGACAGTTCTATAGATCTGCCGGGACGTGCTCCTGCAGAGGATTCTGGAGAACTGAGAAACGTGATGAAATAGAGAGCTGTCACAGAGACCTGATGGCCCAGCTCGTTGCAGGTTGCCTGGTGGCACGGAATTAACTGAAAGGAGGTGATTGAAGGAGGGAAGAGGAGAGATGTGGCTCTCCAGGGCAGCAGGAGCCTTTACTCCCCAGCCAGGAGCAGAGAACCCTTGAGAGAAGTCCCACAGTGAGGAACTCCGCTGCCATGCCTGGCAATCCTGGCTGCCTGCTGGAGCTGAGCTGCTTGAAAAAGAGGATTTTCCTGCAGCGTGCTGACAGACACAAGTGCTGGTATCTGCTGCAGGCGTTGGGACTTCTCACACACCTCCCACAGCTGCAGCAACTGGGACAGCTCTAACACACGATTAAAAATCCATTTTACCTCACAAGAGCACATTTCTCTAATTCAAGTTGAAATCAGAAGCAATATTTGTTTTCCCAGATATCTCAGGGCTGACAGTTTCCAGCTGTTCCCTTCCACGAGGTCTGTGCACTGAACTGCTCAGCTTCCTTGTGCCCATTCGTGATGCCTGAGCTTTGAAATATCACAGCACCAGCCACGTTATCGGCACTGAATCCTGACAGGAACGCCTTAAGCCACTCCATCTCCTCCTGCCTCACCACAAGGGATTGCCTGCTCCAGGTGAATCAGAAAATTTCCTTTATGTCCACTTCTTAAATCCGTACCTGGATTGCTGCAGGTGCCATTCCTGGTCTCTGTGGTTTGGTTTTCACACAAGCCACGGGTCAGGGGTCCCTCTGAGGTACTGATGACCCAGCCTGAAACTCCTCCCTATCAGACCCCTGCCTCCTCCTTGCCTTTATTCCACACCTCTCGGCAACAAAGGCACCACTGGGGGGACTATCACTCAATAGCTGACTGAAACAAAAGCTGGTTTCTGCTCCTAGGAGCCAGCTGGGTTTGCCCTGGTCAGGAATATCACCGTGGCTGGCTCACAGTGCGTTACAGAGGGGCAAGCATTGCAGCCAGGGCTCCCAGGGCCCAGCCTGTGCCGTCTGTGACACCAATGCCATACACGAGACGCGCTCTGCAGATGCGTCATTAACGTGGAAAATCTGTTTTCAAACAAAACACCGCTGTTAAAGCAGCTCTAGCTCCTTTTCCTAATGCAAATACGAAGTTCTGCTTCATTATCGACCAGTGTGACAGAAAGTTGTCCCCAAAAATTCATCCTCTCTCCTCTGTTCAGAAACAAACAGCTCAGCCCTCAGCAGAAGTGTCTCAATTCATGATTTCAACTCCTTATTACCAGCTTTAGTATGGCAAAAAAAAAAAAAAAAAGGGAGAAGCTCAGAGAGGCAAAACCAAAACTCTCCTTTTCCCTGCTGGTTCATTCCCATCCCGGGAGAACATGCAAGCCCTGGAGGAAGGGACGAGGGGAGGGTTCTGTGGTGCTGCAGTTTGGGCCAGGGTGCCTTGGGCAAGCCTGGGGCTCTCCTCACCCTCCCTCAGTGCTCTGGGAGCTTTGGCTCAACCTGTCCGGGCTGAACAGCTCAACTGGGGGCCCCACGGCCCCTCTGTGGGGTCCCACATCCCCTCTGTGGGGTCCCACATCCCCTCTGTGGGGTCCCATACTCCCTCCCTCTGTGGGGTCCCACACCCCCTCTGTGAGGGTCCCACATCCCCTCTGTGGGGTCCCCCACCCCCTCTGTGAGGGCCACA
>VZRN01001252.1:232191-262929 GCA_013397935.1 Dasyornis broadbenti
CTGTGACGGTCCCAACTCCCCTCTTGGGGGTCCCACATCCCCTCTGTGGGGTCCCACACCCCCTCTGTGGGGTCCCACATCCCCTCTGTGGGGTCCCACACCCCCTCTGTGGGGTCCCACACCCCCTCCCTCTGTGGGGCTGCTCTTTTAGGGCACCTCTGGCTGTGTGCCGTGCCCTCATGGAGCTGTCAGCCCATCTGCACCAGAGACTTCTCTTCTTTCCAGAGATGTGAGTGAGCATCAACTCCTCCCACGGAATGACACCAAGATCTGCTTTCTTCTCCCGGCCAGTGCCCTTCTCCAGCAGGACCTGGGCCTTCACCTCCCTGTGATTTCCTGACAACTCTGCCAGGCACAGACCCGAGCTGCTGTGTTTGGCCTTGCAGAGGGAGGGCCTTGCTGCCCTTGTGAAATCCTCGCACACTTCTGCTCCTTGGGCTGAGCAGAGAGCGTTGTGGGAATGGCTCAGCTGAGCCAGAGGTGAGAAACAAGTGACAGAGCTGGGAAACAATTGAACCAAAGGTGAAAAAGTAGTGACAGAGCTGGAAAACAACTGTCAGAACCAACGGTGTGCGCATGCGCCTGTGGTGGTTCATGGGGGTTGGTTAAACACCTTTGTTGTGCCTCACAAGTCTGGAAACTCAGAACAAGCCAAGGCTTTAAGAACCCTGGATTTTTGCAATAAAATGTCTTTGCTGATCACCAGCTTGTGGCAGCCCCATTTCCATGGAAGTGACCCCCAGCCTCCCCAGCCCTGGCAAAGGTCCCTGCGCCCTCTCCCAAAGCCACCACAAAGCCACGTGTGAGGAAACTGCTCGGCTGACCCCTGCGTGAGGAGTGGGCTCGCTCACACGGGAGATTGAACTGGAACAGCATCGAGGGGAATAAAGTCCAGGGGCAGAGATGGTGTTACACCGGCCTTGGACCCACCAGCAACCTGGAAATCGAGGCTCTTGCATTGATTGTAAAAGGAAAATTTCAAATTACAAATTTTTCCTCTCAAAAGTGTTGGAATACTGTGATCTCGATGGTTATTTCTGATGAAAAAATATTATTATCATTTTTGTGATTACGCAATATTTTCACTGTGGGAAAATGGTTCCTCTTCCAATCTCTATTTAAAGCATCAAAGTGCCACCTTTCTGTTCACTGCATGAAAATTCGGAGCGTGGTTTTTTTTTTTAAGCGTGGAAGAAGCAACAGCGAGCTCGCAGCAACCACGACACTTCTAAAATAAACACAGACCTTCACAAAGTGCCCCGGAGTCACAGACATGATGTTCCCTGCAACGTTCTTTCCACCTTCACGCCGCCTACCAGCCTTCATTTATTATTGTAGCTCCTGGAAGAACCGAGTTTATCCACGGCTACACACAGCCAGCCACGCAAAGCCAGGGGAACAGAAATAGGGAAAAGGAGCACACAGAGAGGAATGGCCAGGAGAAATCAGATCAGCAGCTCCGAGTATTAAAAGGGCAGGAAATATAAAAGCAGAGAAAAAACCTGATACTGCTGACGCTCCTCTCCAGATTAAGCATATCTGCTACATCTGACTCTCGTTGTCAGCTGGAATGAGAAGATATAAAGGGAAAGCAGATATGACACACGTTTTGTTGTTGCACGCAGCGAGGGGAAGGGTTTATCTGCTGCCTGGGTGAAGACAGCACCTCCTTCTCCACGATCACCAGGAGGATTTCACGCTGCCTAAATCCTCTGATAATGCCAGCACCTCTTTGGGGGGCTCAGCAATGATTTACTTGCGGGTCAGTAATTCCATCCAGGAGCGCAGGCAGCGGACCAGCCTGCAGTCAGTGGAACTGCAGCTCCTGGACTGGAATCCCTGGTTTTTAACTGGCTTCTGACCATCCCGTGCCATTGCTGCAGGAACACCCAGCCTCAGACACAGAGAGCAGCTGCAAGGGTTCCTTGGCAGAGCTCCTGAGTACATTTAGGACCTCGAACAGCACTTCATCTTATAGCAATGGATTCAAGAGACCAAAAAGAATAACAATAACAATAACACACTCCAAGACCAGGATTTTTTTCACTCAACACCCTTGGAAGGCAATAACAGAGTGGAGACAACCCAGGCTGCCTTGCTTTCCCAAGGCACAACCATCCCCCTCCTCCCTCTTCTGCCCAGACCAGAAACAACGAGCAAATTGGCAGAAAAGCTCCAGACCTGTTGTCCTCCTTGTGCTCCTGATGCCTGGTGATCTTTTGTCTTTTCTTTTTTATACCCTTTTTACACATTTCACACCCTTTCCCTTCCCTTGTACCCTTCACACGCACTCTGTGCCTCAGCCCCACTCTCCTGTAACCCTTGCAGGCTGATATTCAGCTCAGTCTGGGGTTTTGCAAAGCGGGAAAACCAAACATTCACAGCGGGAGGCCAAGAGCGCCGCACTATCCCAGAACTGGAGGCCCCAGCCTCAGATGGAGTCTCTCTCTCTGGAACAGATTCTGTAAACTGGGCTGGAATCTCATTTAGGGGGTAATTAGAATAGGGGGACAATTACTTCATCTATTCAGTTTCTCATTGGGGGATTTCAGGCAGATCTGCTCGTTTGTGAGCTCCATCAAAATCGTATCCGCGATATCCGGGGGGTGCTCTGGGCGTGTTTGCACCCGTGACAAGCCGTGCACCCAGGATCCCATTGAAACCCAGCTAAATCCCCTTCTCTCCCTTTCCTGCTGTGCCTGCTCCATATTTTTCCCAACCAAAGGGCAGCAGCCACAGAGCAGCAGGGTCAGTGCTGTACGCACAGCAGCCTGGAATGGCCTGGGATCCCAGGACCGGGCAGAGGTTCCAGCAGCAGCAGCAGCCCACAGCTCTGTCAGCCAGAGCCTGGCACGGCCCCAGCCCCGTGTTTCACCAGACTGACAAGGCAGCACTCAAGTTCAATTTCTAGTTCAGCTCTTGGGTGACGACAGGCTAATGGTGGAAATTTATACCAATTCCTCGGTAAGTGCTTTTAGATTCACGGAGAGATAAAAGCTAAGAAATGATTAGCGCTGGAAGAGATGGATGGGCTTTGAATTGAGCTGCTTTTTGCCTCAGCCTGTGTCCTTACAAAACTTCCCATGAGCTACAAGAAAGTCTTGGCACTCCCGAGAGCAGCACCAGCCCAGACAAGGCTCAGTTTGCCTGCTCAGAGTTCTGTGTCTCACCCTCCTCTTCAGTTCTCCTCCCAAACCCAGCACTAAAACACTCCAGCTTTAGCTCAGCAAATCGGCTTCAGCGATTTTGTCCTACACGTTAACTTTTTAGGAAGTTTCTGTTTTCCCTTTATAAAACCGAGCAGTGGCCCCTGAAGATGCCAGACAGGCTTTGACAGCCCCAGTTGCTTCCGTAAAGTTAAACAAACTCGTGGTTCTCACCTGCAGTCCCTTCGAAGAGGTGACTGAAAGTTAACCAGGTTCTGCTGAGGAACAGCACGATGGGAATTACATTTTCTCATCCTCAGCTCTTTTCTGAGCTTATCTCCTCCCCAGCAGAAATCCCTTCCTTACTTGCATCACACCCAAAAACCCCCAGCAACCAGGACATGCGTGCGATTGTCTGAGAGATTTGCCTGGAAGTCACCAAATAAATGAAATCAGGAAGCTCCTGATGCCCAGCAAGGGCAGGGACGGGGTGACAGAGCAGGGAGCAGGAGCTGGGTGAGCACCAGCACCTTCCTGCAGCATGAGAGGGGAACATTTGGAGAGTCAGGGAAGCCAAAAGGGTCGGTTCCAGCTCCCTCACACGCATGGCACAGCGAGCTCCAGGAGTGAGGAAATCTGAGTTTTGATCAGGATTTCAAAGCTGCTGCATAGGAAATGTGCTCTACAGTGCTTCACCCCCCAGGCTTAGCTGGAAAGGTGTCTCTCCTGGAGGGCATCTGGTGTTTTGATTTCACCCTGGATTTCAGCAGAATGATGCGGTCTCAGAAGGTTGGGTGTCAGCTCCTTTGCTCCAGTTTCGTCCCTGCACTCTGCGATTGCCAAATCCCGTGCCTGATTCTCGTTCTCGAGTGCCTGTAAAAGCACAAGGAACCATTAAAGCAGCAAAAAGTTACAGCTACCCCTGCCAGTGTAATAGAAATTAACTCCATTGTCTCAGACTGCATTACAAACAGCAGTACTCAGGTACTGCAGCACTCAGGCTGTTTAATAAGATGATATTTAATGATCTTCCTCAGAGTCGTGAAGGTAAATTCATGTCTGTAATTAACACTGGCTGAAAGCAGAGTCTGTGCCTGAGAGCACAACCCCACAGGGAGAGGGGAACAATTCACCACAGGGAGCAGGGCTGCAGCCCATGGGATCATGGAACGGGTGGGGTGGGAAGGGACCTGAAATCCCATCCATCCCACCCCTGCCAGGGCAGGGACACCTCCCACTGCCCCAGGCCGCTCCCAGCTCTGTCCAGCCCGGCCTTGGGCACTGCCAGGGATCCAGGGGCAGCCCCAGCTGCTCTGGGCACCTGTGCCAGGGCCTCTCCACCCTCACAGGGAGCAATTCCTTCCCAAGATCCCACCCATCGCTGCTCTCTCTCAGTTTGATGCCGCTCTCCTTGCCCTTTCCCTCCATGCCCTTTCTAAAAGCCCCTCTCCAGCTCTCTTAGAGCCCCTTCGGGCACTGCAAGGCCGCAGTGAGGAGACCCCAGCGCCTTCTCCTCTCCAGGAATCCCGATTCCCTCAGCCTGAGTCCACAGCAGGGCGGCTCCAGCCCCTGATCCCCCTCATGGCCTCCTCTGGACTCATCCAAATGTGCACCTTCTTCCCTGCCTTGAACTGAAGCAGCTGCTGCTCAGTTCCCATCTACGGGATAAAAGTGAATTCACCTTCTCTCGTATTTTGATACCAGCGTGCCCTGCAACCCCGGACATTTGAAGTAGCAAATCTGAATTTTGGGAACTGGGCTTGCATGACAAAACTTCCTGAGCTCCTGTAACTTGAAACCAAGTTTTCAAATGATTTTCAAGTGATGCAGCTGAGAGCAAAACATTCATCTTCACCTTGTCAGCTCGGAGATTGTCCCACAGAGCAGAGCAGACACACTTCCCTTACGTGCACGAGGACTTGGCTCCCAATTAGAATTCATTTCCCAGTAAAACACATAAAAGCAAGGTTCCTTCAATAAAACACTTTCAGATCTCTCAAAGGTTGGAAGGCAGCTTCAATTCTCATGATGCAAGTGCACTTGAACTCAGTCCTCTCCACTCCACTCTGATCTATTTGCTTTTTTTTGCATTTCCCACAGGACGCAGCACTGCAATTTTCCCTTGATGTCTGCCATTCCTGAAAGCCCAGAGGAAATTATAAGAAAAGCCTAATATAGATGAAAAATGAGGCAATCAATAGGCACTAAAATGGAAAATTGCATACATGTATATTATATTAACTACACAGAAATACATCTTCCAGGAGACTGTACAGTAATTGTTACAAAAATAAATCACACCCAAAAAGGGCTTATTAATGTTATGGGAAATAATGTTGCTTTTAATGTAATTTTTACTGATGGCTTGCTAATTTACTTTTGAGTACGCTGTAATTAGTAGCCTTTGCAGCGATTTAGGTTAAAAAAGAAAAATCAGTGGCTATGTAGGTCAACACCAACATTGTTTATGATTTTAAAATGGAAAAGAAATCCTGAGGGATTCCAAAGGCTGCTTTCCCAGCACTTGTGGATTCCCAGCTATGCAAACCCTTAATTACGAGAGGAAGGCAGAACTGGAGACGCTAATTAATATTTCAGTTCAGTATTGGGGAAGAGGGCAGAACACCCAAGGCAGCTCCAGCGTTTACCAAACGCATTTTGAGCAATTCTGAATTTGGTGCTTTCTGTCAGCGCTGCTCCGGCACCACCACCACCGGCACGACAAACGATGGAGCACGGCACGAAGGTCGCGGCTCTCCCCGGCACTTTTCCACAGCCGGAGGCATCGCTGTGGCCGTTGATCCCGAGGTTCACATCCCCGGTTTGCTCAAGAGAAAGCCTCTGTTGATCCACGAAGCCAAGGAGCCCCAAGCAGAGACACGTCCCTGCTTTCCCCATGCACGGCCCGGCTCCACGCCTGAGGCCTCAAAACAGGAGCTGCACCCCTGCATGGTTCTCAGAGAGACAAACGAGCACAACAGATTTTACGAGCAACAAATTCAGCTGCCCTCAGTCAAACCCAGAAGCGTCTGATTTGTCCTTTCAGCCACAGCCCAAAGCGACAATTTGGAGTGAAGCACGCGCACGCCCTTCGCTAATGAAGCAAGGGGTTTTAAAGTTTCTACACAGGTTTATGACGCTGATGTCAGATAGAAATGTGAATTATGAATAATATTGTGCTCTGTTCCCTCGATGTGTCCTCAAACAGGATGTAATAATCTCTCAAGCTTCCCCTGTCTATATATCCTCTTAAGAAGGAGATTAATTTTCACGCTCATTCACAAGCAAGGCACAGAGTGAACGTTATCCAAAAAACATCCAAGGAATGTCTCCTTTTTTTACCCAGGAAGCATCTTCTCCTTCAAGTCAAATTAGGAGAAGAGCAAACACAAGTTTTACGCTGATAACAGTAATTACAATAATCTCGGTGCTCTGACAGTATGACAAAGAACTTGCACCTCAGAACCAACCCCAAATCAATGTAAAGGCTGGCAGAGCTGATTCTGGAAATCCAAAAGCGGTACAATCACTCTTTATTAGCATTTCTACGTATCCCAGAGTTTCATGGTCCTTTAATTTCCCACACCGTGTCTGCCTTTCAGAAAACACCAACATTTGTTGTAAATCTGCGGTCAGAAAAACCTCAAAAGTTTTGTCAGGTTCCCTCTCAGGGATTCAGGTACAATTTACAAGCAGAAATGTCTTTCTGTGAACAACCTGCAGGTGTGCACCCGAACAGGAGTGCGAGGTCTCCTTTTACAGAGGGGGCGAAACTGAAGGCCCAGAGCAGTGAAAGCACTTGCTCAGAAACAACAGCGGAGCAGGGGATGAGCCCCTGTCTGCAGATTCCTTGGTTTGGGATCTGATCAGGAAAATGAGACACTCTCTGAACCACAAGTTTTCACATAAATCCCTGCAAAGCGAGGCTGAGGAGACAGGGAAGATGAGAAAGAAGGAATGACGTTTCTCCACCATTTATCTTCTCGTAGTTGCCTTGTAGAAAAATATTAACAATTCATGTTTATCAACTTCCAAAATTTCCTCCTCCACTTGTCATCCTAAGTGACAACTTGCAGGTTTACTCAAAATGTGTGTTAGTTGTTGTGCATTTTCACTTGCTTTGATTCCATTCTCTCGGTCCTCCCCTTAGGAAACAGCAGGGAACAACGCAGGGAAACTGTTGGGTGTTTTGGGTGAGGCAAAGGGGCAGAGGAATTGTTACCTTGTAATGAACAATGCCAATTGAACGGGCAAGTCAGAAAGCTCTCAGGAAACAGATGATGTGAGCAGCTCGGTGGGAAATCACCCCTGTGGGTGAGGTTCTGTGAGGCACCAAGTTTGAAAGTTTCCACAGACCGGGAAGCCCCTGCAGTTCCCCCAGTTCATTTTGCAAGGTGGCCCCTGGGTCAGAGCCGTTGCGTGAGCAAATCCCGTGCTCCAGGGAGATCCATCCTTGAACCCAAACGGCAAAGGGGCTCTCACACTCTCCCTCCTCACTGCTCGCAGCTCCAACATGCACCCAAAGCCTGGCAGAGCTCAACGAGGGCAGCCTTTGCCCCCCGGGGCTGCCCTGGGCTGTGCAAGCCCCGTCTCTTCCGGCTGCCCCTGCCCCGCAGAGCAGGGGGACCACAGGAGCTGTTCTGCTTTCTGCCGGCAGCATCCCCTGGAACTGGGCCTGGCCCGGGGATCCGTCTGCACAACTTCCCGTGCTTGCAGGCAGGGAAGGGAAGCCACGAGACGGGTGAGACACAACCCTTGCCTGCTGCGCACAGCTTCTCACCCTCCAGAGGCCTCTCTCGCCATGGCGAGCTCCTGTTTCCAGGAAAGCTCTCGGCGTTGAGAGCAGAGCCTCAGCTCCCAGGGCTGCTCCTCTCCCTGCTCCTGCAGACAGGCTCGCTCATGCAGGTGGTAAATTATTCATGCCGCGCGTTCTCAGCCTAGGCCCCGGCATCACAGATCGTGTTTAACGTGGCAAAATCAATGTATTCCGAAAGCTGTGGTAGTCTGTGGCAAGCTGTGGAATTTTGAATGCTCTCCCCAGCTACGTGATTTCACCAGTTTTGTTCTATTTCAATTAAAAGCAATTTCCGAACAACTCAGAGGAAACGTTCAGTAAATTCTGAGCATCGCCACAACAGCACCTCCTGTTTCAGGGGACAGCAGGAACGATTGAGGTGTAATGTTCAGAGTCTACTTAACGCTGGCCAAATAGAAATTCATGTTTTACTTGCTGGTAATGTCCAGGTTTATAGGGGTCTCCAAACCAAAGCATCAAATCAACAATGCTTCCATAGTTTTGGAAACAATTGGAAATGCTTGCTGAAATGTTTTGCAACTGACTGGCATTGATTTCTGTTCTCTCCTTTTAGCCAAGCGTTTGCAAGAGGAATCCTTGGCGTTTCGATACGTCAGCCTTAGCCAAGGGAAAACACGGAATATCCCTATACCCTTCTGCAAGCTGTCTTTAACTAGAGGTACTTTTAAATTTGAGCCTTGCAGATTATTCCAGTTGTTGTGGGGAAAAAAAAAAGAAATTTAACAGGTGACACATTTTTCATGAGGCAAAAAGCATTTCCAAAAAGTTATGAGCACGACTCTGTTGAACATGATAATAAACCAAGAGATTTGCTGGTAAAAGCAAACAACTGCCAAGAGATCCTGCTTTGTGCTGTGCCACCAGGATTCTTAGGAGAAGGCCTGAGCAACACGAGAGGCTTTAAATCCTCTTTGCCACCCTGCACCGACGGCCATTTCGTGCTCTGCTTCTGCCCTGCCCGCTCCCACTCCCCCGAGGGAGCAGCGGGAAATGTTTCCTCGATGATTTATTCAGTGAAGATCACGACGTTAATCAGATAAATCATTCAGGGTATTGTTTGTCAACTTTTGCTGCTCACACCGCGAGGAGGAAATCGAGCTCCTGAGAATGTTACAGACAAAAAGGGCTGTGCCTGCAAAGAGGCTTTGCCAAATCCGGAGCAGATTATTATTCAGCAGTCCCCGTGCCCAAAGAGCTCCCACCGCCCAGAGAAAGGCCGGTGCAGAGACAAAATAGAGGTTTGCTCTCCAGCATCAAAATGGGGAGAAAATACATATATTTATCTTAAAGGTCGGTTCAGTCATTGAGGAGTTGCCTAGCAACACTTCCTAGCAACAGCACCGCAGGAAAACCACGGAGAGCACTCTCCTACAAGTCAATTAGAAATGGTAATTTGTATGGGAAGATCCCACAGTCCGTTCCAATTACAAACAACAATTCTTTCCTCGTTGCTATTTCTTTTTATTGGAAGCTTCGTCAATTCCTCCCTTGCTCCATCTCCCTCTGCTTTTCTCTACTTCTCCTTCCCAGGTGACAAAACTTCACATCAGCAGCGAGGCAACGTCGCCAGCGTTAGGAGCAGCACCTAAAAAGATGAAACAAGCCATTCATCCCCATCCCCAAATCAATGGTGGGCTTCTTCTCCCCTGCAAAAACGCAGCTGGGCTCTTCCGTGCCTTCAGATGCGGGGCGCTGGCCAAGGCAGAGTCCTAGAGCGAGCTGGAATTCTGCTGCTGTGCTTCCCAAAGTTCACGCGGCCACAGCTGGGGAGCTCCCCCTCACCTCTCGGGGCACAGCACAATTTGGGGACGTGGCATGGCACCAGCAAATCGCTTTTCTGTGCTGCACTCCGTAAGCAGCAGCAGCAGATAAGAACGGCTTGGGTTTTGTTTTGTTTTTTTGTTGTTTTTTTTTTTTTAAAGAAGTAATTAAAGTGCTTGGTAGTTTCATGTAATTTAATGGAATGTGCTCCAGAATGAGATTTGGAAACTAAAAAGCCAGGCAAAGGCTTGAGATGAGAATGATCACCTATTTAAAGCCTTTCATACTTGAATCTGTCAATCTCAGCAATGAAATTAAGTGAAAAGAAAGAGGAAAGAAGAAAGTGATCCTGTGTGGGTTGGTGGCTGATCGGGGTTTAAACAGTCTCATTCACTGATGTCTCCAATATACAGTAATGACAAAAAATAGATTTCCTGCTGTCAAATGACCATAATTTTCTAGTTGTTTACTCTTTCCAGAGCCAAACAGCTATCTCCTACTTAATTGCTTGCAAAAGCTATTATGTGCTTTCATCAGGGTTTTTCCTACACACCCCCTCCTTTATGTAACTTGTCACGAATTTGAGGCAGGGAGAGCACAGAATCCCAGAATGGTTTGGGACCTTAAAATTCATCTCATTGCAACCCCCCTGCCACGGGCAGGGACACCTTCCACTGAACCAGGCTGCTCAGGGATGTTCTCTTCCAACTTTGAGGGGCGTAAGGCTCACACAGACCTCACCCATAAACCTCAAGCTCACAAAGCCTCAACGAATTAGAGGAGTGCCTTCAGAGCCTTAGATCCTGAGCCGTTTTCCCAGCACGGCTCTGCACAAGCAGACAGCACCGCCGACCTTCCCGTGGCCTGGGATGGCCTCACAGTGCAGCGCCAGCCACCACGAGCACGGGCTGCCGCTGCTCAAAATCCAGTCTGGGAAGGGAAGAGCCGAGGGTCAGGGCCGGCAGGTGCCACAATCAAGGTGCCGTGTTTAATTTTCACAGTTTTAACTCCTGGGGCTCTGAGCAAGGGGGCAGGAAGAGAGAGGAGAGCAAGTTCTCCTCCTGTGTCTCCCTGCCCTAGGCAGGGTCAGCTGCAATCCCCACCGTTCCTAAAAGGTGTTTACCCGGTGCGACCTCAGCAGCCACCAGCGAGGAAGATGCTGCTGCCTCCAAAGACAAATCACTTCAGGGCCTCATTAACTTGGCCATTAACAGAAAAGCTCTGTCATATTTTAAGTCCTTTGACATCACTCCAGACTCTTTTAAACAAAATTAAAATCCAATTCTTTCAAGAGATTTTGCACGGCCCACAGGATGCCAGCCAAAACTCAGTTTATTTTCCCGAAGGAATGCCTGCTTTTCCCAGTTTCCAAACCCCAGTGCACGGCTGCAACTGGGACCCGTCTCCTGCCCGTGGGACACAGGGCAGGCTGGTGCCCTGGGCTGTGCTCTGGTCACCCCCCTACAAAGGACACCCCGAGTTACCAACATTCCCCACAAGGTACAGCTGCTTGGCGGGGGCAAACTCAGCTGGGAAAACACAGCAGGCACGTCTGGAAGTATCCGGCTTCAAGCTGAGCAGCGACATGGCACCTCCAGCAGCATCAGCTTTATGACACCACGAAGAGAAAACTTATCAGCCTGTGAAGCCCGTGTGGAGAATCTGCAGCCCTGTGGCTGCCTGCTGCTACCCACTTATTCCATACAGCCCACAGCAAAATTATCCAGCAGCAGCAAAAGGGGGAATAACCACAACTGTGGGGTTTAATGTGCGGTTTGTCAGAGTTATCTGAACAGTCTGTACAGCCTTTAGCAAGGAAAAGGCTCCCCACACTTGCCTGAGAGCAACACTTCAGTAATAGGGTGGATAATCAAAAAGCAGCCCTGCCTCCACAGCAAACACGTTTTGATGCTGGGGTTTCTGTGACAGATCCTGCGCCAGGGAGAGCTGGGAGATGGAGCTGCCTACACCTTCCCTTTCAAGCAAGCACAGCAAAAATACCCGGAGCGCGCTGAACCTCCAGAGCTGGCTCAGGAGAAAACAAACCAAAGCAGATTAAATGTTGCAACAGCAGGAGCAGGGATGCAGCAGGTGTGCCAGGTCCACAGGAAAGGCTCTGAGAGAGGCACTGCCATTCCCAGGGAATCCGTCAGGAGGGACAAACCAAGGGCTCCTCTTTCTCGTCCCGCTCAGGCCTCGCTGGGGATCCATGCTCCCCATTCTGGGGCTGCTCCCCATTCCCCTCGCTGGCCCCACTGTGCTGCACCTTGGTCTCTCCAGGCAGGAATCAGCCCCACGGCGCGGGATCACCCCAGGGATGAGCAGACACACAGGGGTACCTTGCTCTCCTTTGCTCTGAAAATAAAACAAATCAAAGAGCGAACAAGCAAACCCCAGCCTGAGCCACCAGCACTGCCCGGACACCGAACCAGCTCCACAAGATTTCCACACACTTAAGTAGTCAAAAGTCACCTGCAATGCCGTGATTCAGGATTATGTAAATGCTGTGTCAAGCGGGCAGGGAGCAATTTCTAGCCTTTTACCAACACTGCACTACTGAAACTGTGTTTGCTCATGCCTTAAAAGGCCAGAGAAGACTTTTACAAAAGAAACGAAAAGGTAAGATTTGAAAGGTAATTTTAGAATTTAAATGAGAAAGCAGTGATTCTGCCTTCAGCCCTTCAGGACAGAGAAAAAAGCTTTGATATAAAGTTAGGTTGGAACCAGCTCAATTCAACTACCAGAAAAAACAGAAAGGAAAGGGAAAAAAAATAATAACAAAACCCCACCACTTTTCTGTATATAAAAGCAACATCACACTAAGAGTCCAGAGATCCAAAATGCCCTCCCTCACAGGAACAGGAGGGCAAGTGAGGAGAGACGAGAGCCCCATTTAATCCTGAGCATTTTCAAAGCACCGAGAAAGGACACTGTGGGGTCATCCCCCGGCGAGATGAAAGCCAGCACAGGCTGTGCATCCCAAATTCCTTTCTGCTCTTCAGCCGCACTCAGCCATGGCAAGAACCAGCTGCTCCATCCTGACCCTGCTGCAGTCCCAGGGACTGGGCTCCGCGGCTGATTTGCCATGGATGAGCTGGAGCCAGAAGGCAGAACGGAGGGAAAACGGGAGGACAAAGCCAGAGGCTCCCCGCGGGCAGTGGGATCCTCCCCGCTTCACCCCGGACCTGCTCATTCCCAAAGTGCCCCAGGCACTGCCCCAGCTCCTGGGGGACACAGCTCCCATCCTGCACTGCTGCTGGGTAGTGCAGCACAGGAACGCTCCCCGTGCCCAGCAGGGAACAGAGGAAGGAATCTCTGTACCACTTTGCACTGCGGGATAGGAGATCAGATCCGTGCTCATCAGCGCGTCCTGCACCGCCAGCCCCCATTCCTGAGGGGAAAGCTTAGGAGCTGCTTCTGCTGAGAGCGTCCTTCCTACCCCACCCCAAAGCTGCCCGCCAAGCCCAGGATTCAGGCACTACCTGCAGCACCATTCCCCGCTAAAGACAGCAGGATTGCTCAGCCAGCGGCTTCAGCAGGAGTGTAGGTGGTTATGGGGAGGGATTTTGCCAGCAGTTATGCAAAATCTTTGCAGGCACCCAAATATTTGTCTAAAAGGCAGGGAAAAAATAAAACACGTTGGACTGTGAGGCACTGGCAAATGGTGCTTACCAGTAACAGAAATCAGAGATCGGTGCACGGCTCTGTGCCAGAGGAGCACTCCTCCGTTTCCTTCTGCCCTGCTTTGAACACGATAAATGTGCTGAAGGTAACCCAGACCCTGAGGCACCGCTGCATGTCCGGTGCCTCAGCTCTGGGGCATCAGCGCCTTCACTCCCAATGACAGGGCACCTTATCTGCAGCTCCTGCTATTGTGCAACTGCTGAGGTTTCCACATGCAGAGAAAAAGGCAGTTAGGGACTGCAGTGAGCATATTTCTTCCCCAAAGTATCTCCTTGGAGCACCTCGAGAGTGGCTTAAGCGCAGGTCAAGAAGTCCAAGTGGTTATTACATCGAAGGGATGAGACCTGCAAGGCTCCAGGGATGAGAAATTCCAACTATTGTGATTACCACAGACTGATCTCAAAACAGATAGCACGAGAGAGAAAAGGATGGGCACGGTCTTCAAAGGACGGACATTTTTCACTGCCTATCAGCAACAGTTCCATTACAGCACCCTGCCTCCCCTGGGCTATAATTGCACTTTCAGCTGGGCCCACAGGCAAGGATTTCTCAAAAGCGGTTTCCATTGCAGGGGAAGCGCCTGACTCCCACACTCCCACACAAGCCAGACGTGCCACTGGATGGGGACACCTGGGTCACGCTATGGGGACATGGAACCGGATGATCCCGAAGGTCCCTTCCAACCCAAACCCCTCTCTGGTCTCTGTTCAGGGCTCGCTCCCTGCCCAGGGAAGAAGTTCTGCCTCCTGTGCAGGGGAACTCCCTGGGCTCAGTCCCTGCCCGTTCCTCTGGTGCCACTGCTGGGCCCCAGGGAGCAGAGCCTGGCCCTGCTTGGAGCCCTCTCTGATGAATTCCCGTCTCACTCTTCTCTTCTCTGACCTCTTCCTTCATCTTCAAGGATCTCACCCCCACCTCCCACACCCATCTTGGGAGCAAGCTGCAATCCAAGGTGAGCAACAAAGCCCAGGATGTCCCCATCCCTCAGTGCCTGCTGCCCACCACCACCTCTCGGGGCTCTTTTCCCTACTCCTGGTAAAACCCAACCACGAACAGCTTCGCTGGGTTATCTTTTACTGCACGCTGTGGCCGCCACGCGAGCTCTCCGGGGCAGCCTCCTGCAGCCCATGGCAATCTTCTCTTCTGGGCCAGAGCCGACGGTTTCTGCAGAGCGGTGCCACGACCGCAGGGGCAGGGCAAGGCAGCTGCTGACTCAGTTCACCCAAATCAATGATATTCTACCCCTGTCCTCCAAGGATTCTGGAACAAAGCCCCCAGCCCTCGAGTCACAGACCACACTCCCTGCATTCACATTATCAAGCCAGGGTCTGCACAAATTTCTGCTACAAGGAACAGACTCTGAGATTCTCAGAGCTGAGTGTTCTATTAATTTGAATTGGGACTGGTTGAGTTAAATTGATTTTTTAAATGCGTTTATCCTCTATAGGGGTTTCTTTTCCCCCCCTTCTTAAATGCTGATTTGCTGAAGCTGTGCCTATCCAATACTCATTACTGAAATGCATGGAAAGCTGCCAAAAGAAGCGATGCCTCCTGGATTAAACAAGGGATTTATTACTGAGAAACCACAGCACTGGGTAAAAATCCATCACAAACTTATTGATTTAAACTGATTGTAAGTAATCACACACAATTTATATTAAGTGAAACATACTGCCATCTAATTTAGAGTAAGTGAATGGAATGCTACCACTCTGAATTCTGTTTAAATGCAAACTCTAATTGATACCCAAATAGAAATAATTGAGACTTTCAGAAAACATGAATAAAATATTTTGTTACCTCTGTTTATTAGGTATCGATAGATCATTTTTGCCTATTTAAGACATGGTTAGACAGCAATTATGGTATTATATTTCAGCAGAGACTTAGATGTAAGCCTCAGGGCAAGTTCAACAGAATGGGACAAGCAGAGTGTGGAGAGACGAATTTGATGTGTGGGACGCAGTTTAAATAACTTCAACTTGCTTTTAACACAGAAGCCTCAGACTTGGCCTGCCTCCCGCCCCAAACGTGATGAAATCAACTCATGCATTTTACTCAAACACGGTTCTCTCACCTCCAGAGGAAGCATCTTAGGACGGAAATTGTACGGCACAAGTTACCGGTGCAGCAGCACATCTTCCCTCCACGATCCCGTTCAGGGAATCGTGCTTGTCAGCCCCTCTGATAAGGCACATCGCTTATCCCAATCCTCAGCAGTATTAGTCAGCCCTAGAGCCAGTTTTATTTCTAAATAAATGTTTGATGGTGTTTGCTGTTCTCTTGAACTGTCAGTGTGTAAACTGTCAGGAATTAAAAAAAAAAAAAATTAAATCTTGAGCAGAATGTTCTGTCCTGTACTTAGCTGGCTATTATTATTTAAGGCTGTAAGAACATATTACTATTTATTAATAAAACCAATTGTTTACAGCAGGAACACACAAGAGCGCCACACTTTCAGCAGCCCTTTGGCTGCACAGCTTTTGGAGACCAGAAGCTCACCTCAAACCTTTTCCTAGGGAAATCCCTTCCCAGGTAATTTTTAGTTACAGCCTGACACGCCATTTCTCAACAGGATCACCTCGTGCCCGATCACAACACCAACAATTGAGAGGATTCATCCCAAACACTCCTGGTGCAGGCTGGGTTCAGCCAGCTCCTCTCAGCTGCCCCTTTGCAGGGAGCTGCATTTCGGGGCCCTGTGAATTAAAACCAGAAATAAGGTGTTCTGACCCTTTGTCAACTTGAAATTTTTTAAACACTGCTCTAACAAACGTTGCACTCCCAGGTGTGAACCCAGTCCTGCACTGAGCTGCACGCAGGTGGAGCAGTTGCCCCTCGCTGGCCTCATTACAACTCAATTAAGTCCACTTGCAGAGTGCGTTGCAAGACTGGGCCCTTAGGGATTTCCTATGCTCCTGGAGCTTGTTAAATTGCTGGAAACCCCCAGCAAGCTCTGCATCCAAACCACAGCTGAGCCCTGGTTACCTGGCTAGTGCTAGCCACCTGAGAGCTGTTATTTTTGCACAACGAGACGCCTCCATGTCGATAAGACCTTCCCCATTTTTACAATAATCTGGTTTTTAGCACCAATCCCTGATCAAACACTGCCAAACACTGTCTGCCTGTTAGCTGCTCTGAGATGAAGCACCAGGCCCCTGCCATGCTGTGTTGGACACTGCTGAATTCTACCAGAGGACACCCACGCCCCTTCGGTACTTGCCAGGCAGGACTGAATTCCAGAGGAGCTACTATGAGAAACAAACCCTAACTCACGAGCTCCGTTTGTTAAAAGTGAGTTAGCGACTGCCCAGCAGCTTGTTAAGCAGAGATTTTTTTTTTTGTCTGGTCATGTGAACGCTGCCAGGCCGTAAGGAGCTGTTTGTACAGAGCTCAGGAGCACCTGACTGACACTCCCACCCTAATTCACCTCCACGGGCTGCAGGGAGCTGAGCTGGTCTGAGGTGCTCGCGTGTCTGCCAAGGTATTTACTCCATAAAACAAAAGAATGGGATGCTCCTGAATCCCAGAATCCCTCATGCTGGAAGGGACCCACGAGGATGATTCAACTCTGGGCTCCTTGCAGGGCCACCAAAAACTAAACCATGTCCTGCAGGGGCTCTCCTTGGACTCTGGGAGGTTTTGGTGCCGTGGTGGGAGCCTGTTCCAGGGGCAACCACCCCCTCAGCAAAGTGCCCTTTCCCAGTGTCCAGTCTCCACCTCCTCGTGTCCTGCTGTGGTCACTCGAGAGAGACCAGCACCTCCCCTGCCCTGGCCCCCCGAGGCAGGTGCAGCCTGCCAGGAGATCCCCTCAGCCCTCTCCCACCCTGCACAAGGCGAGTGACCTCAGCTGCCCCTTCCAAGTCCTGCCCTGAAGAGCTCCCATTTCACGAGCCTCGCACTGATGGCTGGAGGCAGAGGCCCAGATTGAGCACACATTTGTTTGCCGCCCCTGAGCCAGCCACAGCCCGGGGCTGGGCCTCCCAAAACCTGCTGCCAGCTCCTGCACTGTTTCTTCAAAGAAGTGAGAGGAATTAGCAAGTTAAAGTAGGAAGCAATCTTTCTGTCTGAGGTGTGAGGTCACTTCTTTATTAATAAACAGAAGTAAAACTCAGTCAGAAATAAACTGTCACAAAGGAAGGAAGGGAAAAAGGTTTATTTTCTCGAGGAATGGTGACAGTTGAGCAGTACAAGTAGCAATTTTTCTGCTGTGCTTCCCCCACCCCTCTCAGCAGTCTAGCTGTTTCTGCCCAGGCTCTAAAGGGAATACCCAAATTTCCAGTCAATGTAATGTCAAATAGCACAAAAACCCCTCAATCCCTCACAATCACATCTCCTGTTGGCACCCCTGTGACAGCTTCCACACACCCCTCACATCTACAGCCTGTTCCTTTCTGATGGTTGTCCTCTCCTCGCTTAAGCTGCAGCTTTGGATCTCAGGAAAGTGAAGTGTTGATACGGAACGTGAAAGAGAAATTCATCTGTGTGGTGAGCAGCGATTTGGCACGGAAGCTGTCAAACCATGGAAGTGTCTCACAGCTGCCACAGAATAATGAAAATGTTCTCTAAAACCCCGTGACAACCGCAAAGTGAGACAGAAAATGGAGCTGCCTACACCTGCAGACTGCAGTGCCCGTGGGTGAGCACACCAGCCTCTGCTCTGGACGGCACAGCCAGCGTGAGCGGGGACCAGCGCTGTGCATCAGCAGCAGAGTGGGACAGGCAGAGCCCTGTGCTTCCCATCTCCCCTGTGCCAAGGGAAGTCATTGCTGGAGTCCTGCTCTGGAGGAGACGGAAGCGCCAGGAGGCCGAGTGCAAGTGGCTCCTTGCAGGAATCAGCCGTGGTCGCTCTGTCCCCGCCTCACCTGGGGCAGGTGGGGCCTCCCACACCCTGAGGCCACCCAAAGTCGAGCAGAGGCAGGTTAGGCTGGAGGGAGCCTCAGCTCGTTGGAAAGTCCACAACCAGCCCAAAACACAATCCCAGGCTTTTAGAGAACGCAGGCTACATAATAAATATGCTTTTCCAGCAATCAGAATAAAGACGCACATGGAGCTCCAGACTCCGCAGAATCCGTAAGTACGTGACCTTGCTCACCCGACTGACAAACAGCAAAACCCTTTCTTTACAGAGAGAATCTACACAGATTCTGTCTCGCCACAGTTCCTGAAAAGCTGCTGCTAATTTCAGTGATTCAAACTTTGCCTCACTGCAACCATTTCTTGACTTTACGAAAGCGGAAGATTTACATGCTTTAGACAGCCGGAGACTTCCGCAGGTCTCCAGGGAACTTGGATGTTGAGGTCTTGGCCAGAAGTTTGAGCATTTGAGGAGTGAGTGCAGACAAGCAAATATTTGAGGCGTTCAGCCTCCCCCAAAAGGTACCGTGAGCACCCAAGTGACTGAACACCTGCAGAAACACAAGATTTTGGGAGGTCACTTGTGCCAGCACGGAGCAGCTATTACGAGATTTGGGAACATCACCCAACACCTTTATCTCAGCCTGCAGTGCTCCTGAAGGCAGCAAGGCACACCAGGCGTTCGGGGAAGGGCATGATCAGCCTCAGGGCTTTTAATCACTGTGGTGATTTTAGATGAAGTCCAAGTGCAAAGGTGGGGCAGGAGGGGCATTTAGCAGGGCTGCTTTGAGGCCGGACAAAATATGAGATTACAGTTGAGAGCAGAAGATTGATGTTATCAAATCAATAATGTACAATTAATAGAGCAAAGGAGTTAATCCAATTAGCTGAGAGGAGCAAGATCAATCTGCTGGGGATAGATAAAGATTGCAAGAGGCTAAAATTAAATGTGCTTCAAAAGAGAGGGGCAAAGAAAACAGTCAAACAATGGGCTTTGGTGCCTGTGTACAATTTGAAAACTGAACCTAAGCACAGACATCGCCTTGGAGTTTTTGGAGCGTTTATCCCAGAGTGAAGAGGGGCGAGTTTCTCCACACAAAACACAACAACAGCGAAATTCTGCCTGTTAAACTGTTTGCTAAATACCTTTGCGCTGTAATGCCCTGACGAGAAAGAGAAGAAAACCATCCTTGTCGCTGTGGCTGCTTGCAGAAGCTCATTAACTCCCAGCACAGCCCCCTTGTCCTCGGTGAATATTCCAGCAGTCGCATCGAGCAGGGAGCTGCGGAAAAAAAAACGGCGAGGAGGCGGCAGCCACGCTAAGAAAAGAACTCGCAGCCGAGGAGGAACAGGAATTTTAGGCAGCTCCCAACACTGGAAGGGAAGAACCGAGCTGGCATCCCATCAGTCCACGGCCGTGTTTGCACAGCACCACGACCCAGTGGCCACTGCACACGCAGGAACAGCAAAGCAGTAATTCCAAGTGAGCCTGCCAGGAGAAGGAAAACTCTCCCTGCATGGTTAAGGGGAAGCTAATGAAGACTGATTTATGCATGCATTTGTTAAAATTCTCCCAGCACTGAGCATTTCAGCTCTAAGTTTTACATGCAGCTTGAGAGCAAGGCAGAAGCCAAAACGTTGGGAAGAGCACCATCTCTTCAGAGGATTAGGAATGGAGTTAACTGCACATTAGAGATAAAATAGTGGAGCGCTTGTCTTTATTCTTAATAATAAACCATAAGGCATTAAGCCACACAGCACGATGAGCTCCTTTCAACTCCTCACCATTACTGCTGAGGCAGCAGAGTGGTACTTGCACAGAAACATTGAAAAATACAGAGCAATTAGGTTAAAATTAAGTGAATTTAGGGCAGGCAAAAATGCTACAGTGCAAGCCAGAGGGGACGAGTCTTTTGTTCATGTGAAGAGCAGCCTAAACACCTGCAGTGTTCGAATGAATCCCTGCAACCCTGAAGTCACTGATGGTTTGAAGTGACCAGCTCTGGGGCTGGATGTGTCACTCTGGATCCCTGCTCTCCTTCCTGACCCCTGAATCATCCGAATACTTCAAATATCGGCGCTTCCATGGTGCCTGCCAGGCTGGTGACGGGGATGGGCTTGGGGAAGCAGAGCTGAGGGCTCACCCCCTCCTCATTTAGCAGCTCCACCCAGTCTGGAACTTCATGTTTCTGTGACTGGCTTCCCCTTTCATAAACTGCTCCTACAAACGTGACAAAATCCCAAAACAAACCAAACAGCCAAAGAACATTTTAGTCTGGGAGATACCGAACAAGCAGAGGCCACTTTGAGCATTAAACAATCAGCTCAACGCATACAAGGTGTCAGCAAAGCCAGACTTCCCAGACTCCTGGGAATAAAAACACTCTCCACAAGATGGACAGAGGTCTGTCCTCGGTGTCAGCGCAAGTCTTCAGCTACTCTCATGGCTCCATGAGATACCAAATTTATTCAGCTGTACCTTGGCCTGGTTTAGGATAGCTGGAGTAAGGGGGAGGCACAGAACTGCCTGAGAAAGCTGGGCAACACTCAAACAGCTGGGAAAGCTCTGGTTGTTCCACCTTGTGCTGTGTTACAGAACCTGGAGAGGAACGATGCGCTACCCGGGGGAAGGCAGCTCCCAGCCAGGCACACAGGGCTCTCTGAGGAGCTGGGGCTCCGTGCTGGCCTTTAGGCCTTGCCCAGACCAAGGCTGAGCTCCGCACGCACGCGTTCCGTGCGCCAGGCCAGCCCCTGAGGTGTTTGCCACCGAGGCACACAAGGCAGAATTAGAGCTGATGAAAATTTTCCAGGAAAACAGTGGAAAAGGGCAATGAATCAAAATGAAAATGCTTCCTGGAACACACTCACTCCCAACAACAGGGGCCAGTTCCCCATAGACTCTCAGGCTGCATGGATTTCGCAACATCACAGACACATAAATCACCTGAAGGGCTTTTGGTTTAACTCTACAGCAGCAGCAGCCTCAGGAAAGTCGTGTCTACTGAAGCCGGCAGAACTTTCAAATTCACAGTCTGAGCAACCTTCAGGGAAAATACGAGAAGGGAGGCTTTGGTCAGAATTCAAAGGGAAATATCCTCAGTAGGAAGTTCTTTGGGATCCTCTGGACTGATGCGTGTCAGCGTTTTGGGAAGCTGAAAGTCTGGTTACTGCAAAGGCCCAGTTCTTCGCTCAGCAGCCCTGAGAAGCTCGGCTTGCCCTGGAATACACACAGGAAAACTGGGATCCACAGAGATCTGAACTCCGCTTCCTGAAGCCGGTATGGTCCCAGCTCTGTCTGCCCTGTTGGCAAACAGCCTCGGCCTGTGGCTGAGCTGGGGCATTGGGAACGATTACTTCATTTTGGATAAACTTTTCTAAGTGACATTTCCTGTTTGGTCTTTCAGAGCTATCAGGAGAATTTCCTTCTCCACCCAGAAGAGTGACTTCTCTTGTTTACTGTTTTCATAGATCCACAGGATGGAGATGAAGCAGGATGGATAATATACACAGAGACATTCGGAAAACTAGGCTCATTTTAATACTGGAAAATCTTCGTAAATCTGAGAGTCTCTTACTGAGCTGCAAAGGCAACACAGACCTTCAGAACCCCAAACTGGAGTCCTTGCCAGGCAGCCTGTTCAGCTTTACTGAATCAACCCAAATAGATGATTTTGCCCTAACTTTTCCCAAAACATATCTAATAAACTTTTCCGTATCCGTGACAAATTCACAAACTCCTGGGATTTCCCTGACGTTCAGCAGTGAGGAAGTTTATTACTGCCTTCAACAGGTCTTCAGCTACCTACAGGAAGAAAAGACTCACACACATCATCAGCCTCTGTCTTGCAGGTTCAAAAATTCACGGTAAAACCTTTTCATTTTGCAGCCGAGTTCCCGTTTTCTTCCTGTTCATCTCCCACTTGGACCATCCTGTGTCCCTTCCTCCAAAGCATCATCCCCACCCAAAATCCTCCCCCAGGCTAAAGTTATGGCCGTGGTTTTCTACACATGGGATACTATGGAGGTGCTAACTCTGTATTTGCCATCCAAAGAATCCACCTGAACTTCCTGAAGACAGCCACGCGCCAAAATGCCAAGGTAACAGCAAACCAAGCTTTCACAGAGCCAAAACTCTAATCTAGTATCCTAGACAAAAGAAAATCCTACAGTTTTACGCTTAAACATCAGATTTTGTCTTTTGTCCCCACCAACACGTATTTGTGATGGCCTTTGGCTGTCTCAATGAGCTAAGTGTGAATCTTCCCTGATGGGATACATTTACAATGAAAATCAAACGCGTGAATCACCAAGCGTGGTGTTGCAGAGCTGTCCGCTTATTTCTCACTTGCATTCCCAGGCTTGGCAAAGAGCTGAGCTCACACACCAAAATGTTGCAGGCATTCGTAGGCAAGGAATATTGGCAGGGAAAGCCAAGGGCATTCCTGGTTGAGCCCTTCAACGAGAGGCAAATCCAGTCCTGCACGTCTGGAGGGGGCAGGCTGACAAAGGGACGTGCACAAAAGCAAAGCCCAGCTCGATCCCACTGTAGTCCAGCTGTCAGAATTTGATAGAAACTCATGTAAATGATCAGTTCGACAGAGATCCACCTACTCTGTGTGAGATTTACTGGAAATAGGCTGTTCTCTGTTTCATCAAGAAGTCATGGGACTATTCAGAGCAAAGTTTGCTAAGACAAAGCTGCAGAGACTCGCAGGGAGCAAGCTGATGGAGTTTAGAATCAGCAGTGATATGGAGCTCTTGCATTCATTACAGGATAATTCTTAAAATCCAATGCCCACTTTGACTGTAATCCCTCCAAATTCAAGATAAAACTCAATAATCTCCAGAATAGACTTACTGCACTAATGGCCATTAGAAATTGTAAGGGGGTAAAAAACCAGAAACAACTAAAAAGACCATGATGAAACCTCTCCTACAGAACTTCTCATAATGGATGGAAAAGTTCTTTACAAGAGGCAAGGTGGGGTGGGGCAGGGAGGGTCACGTCACAGAGAAAGGCAGAGATTTGCAATATTCCTCTTAAGGCAGGAACAGAAATCAAACCTGAAGCCTCTGGTTCTTTGCTTTGAAATCGAATTTTAAAACAGGTAATCATCTGAAAAAACACACTGCAGAACAATATACACTTAATTTACCTTCTCACAGCTGGAGTGAGCACAAGGTTTATGCCTAATCCCACACAGCCTGGCTGTATCCCTGTGATACCAGAGCTCCCCCATCACGGCTCATGCACACGACCCTGGGACACACACACACAATTTCTTGGTCAGAACTCCTGGAGGTCCCAGTTCTTCCCCCCAAGGTGGAGGATGCAGCCCGTCCTGGGTCAGACATGAGTGACCACTGCTGTCCCTGCTGTCCCCGCTGTCCTCCCAGCCCCACACACTGCCTCGGCTGCCGAGTCCCTGCCACAGAATCACAGCACACACTGAGCTGGAAGGGCCCAGCAGGATCATCCAGCCCAGCTCCTACAGTAGAGCCAAAGAACTGTTACCCCCAAGCTTCAAATAAAAGTAATTCTTTTGGTTGCCAGCCATTGGGCTTTAATCTGCACTCACAGAATCACAGAATCTGCTGAGCTGGAAAGGACCCACCAGGACCAGAGTCCAGCTCCTGCCCTGCACCATCCCCAAGAGGCACACCGTGCCCGGGAGCGTTGTCCAATGTGTCAGGATGGTATTCAGAAAAAACCACTTGTTCAACTCAAACCTGTTTAATGAAACACAACTTGGGTGAAGAAATAAACCACAACAGGTTTTCCTTTGTACCCCAGCACCTTGCTTTCTTTTAAAGTGTGAAACTAGGCAGGCAATTGGGGAAGAGGCAACAAGGTGAATGTGGGTGACAAAAATTTCAAAAGAGGGAGAGGATTTGCAGGGGGTTTCCTTCCCCTTGCTAATCAAGCTTTTTTCCTTTAATTCTTAGTTTTAACCGGATTTCTGTGGAGCTGCAGCCCACGATAGTGACCTCCTGCTGCTGTTTCCAGTTTGTCCTTCCGAGGGCTGGGGGCACCAGGGACCAAAGCCCGGGGCCATCATTCAGAGGTGCTGGCAGAGAAAGAAACGCCTTTGAGGACCCATTTTATGGCAAGGAAACGAACACACATAAACCCCAATCTGCCGCACCTGCTCCTTTTCCCACTCCATTCTCCCATCACCTCGGGCAACACATGAACTTGCAGACGGCGCGGGTTTTTCCAGCCTTTACTTCAACTCGCTGCATTTCTCAGGATGTTTCTCACGATGCCTTGACCAGAATAACTCCCGAGCTGACTCCCACCCGAGCACAGCTCTGCCAGGGGAAGCGGGAGATGCCGAGATCTGTGGGGAGGAGGCACGGCCGCCCCAGGGCCGCCTCCCCGCAGCCCGGCAGGAGAGCTCCGGGCAGGCAGGATCTCAGGAGTCAAAGCGCCCAAACGGCCCCAAAAAGCCGCTTTTTCAGCCCGGAAGGAGGGCTTCGGGCAGGCAGGATCCATCCGAGGGTTCAAAGCGCCCAAACCACCCCAAAAGGCCGATTTCTCAGCCCGCCGTCTCCCTCTAGTGCCGGAGCCGCGCCGCCATCCCGGGCGTGCTTTTCCTCTCCCACACTGCCCTCTGCAGCTCCATCCGGGCCGTGCCTGCGGGAGCCGAGGAGAAAAACATCGAATCATTTAATGGGATATAAAGAGTCTTTCTTTTTATTAACCAGGTCTCCGTCCAGGCAGGACAGAATGCTCAGGGCAGCCCCACGCTGTCCCCGATACACCAGCACCTCACAGGCCTGGCTGCCTCAGCAGCAGTGCAGGGTCTCGTGTGCAACCCACGAGAATCTCTCAGTTTCTCCTACAAAAGTGCAAAATTCAAATCAAATCCCACTAAAGACTCTCCACCAGTTCCTGCAAGCACATCACCGTCAGCCGTGGCTTGGTCCCGTGCTGGGGTGGGACAGGTGCCCCGAGAGCGGGGCTGGCCCTCACAGGCCCCAACACCTGCCTGGCCCGGCTGTGTTTCGTTAAAGAGATTCTTCAAAGCGACAGATGAGTGCGTTGCTGTAGGAGTCAGCGATGTATTTACTGCTGCAAAGCTCCAGATGCTCTGTAAGCCACAATAATACAGTTAAGTGGAAAATGAGTCATTTAAAACCATAATGACTATCATAGCATGGCTCCGCTGACAACAAGCCCCAGCGATAACGCTGCGAGGTGGATGAGATGTGTTCGCCGGGACTGCCAGTCACAGAATGACAGAATCACGGAATCACGGAATCACGGAACCACAGAATCGACCAGGCTGGAAAAGACCTTTGAGGTTATCAAGCCCAACCTAAGACCTGACACCACCTCGTCACTCAGAGCATGGCACTGAGTGCCACGTCCAGACCTTTTTTAAACACCCCCAGGGATGGTGACTCCACCACCTCCCTGGGCAGCCCCTTCCAATGCCCAACCTCTCCTTCTGTGAAGCTCTGCCTTGGGGGCAGGTGCTGCTGCCAGGAGCCCCCCAGAACTGGGGTACTGAGGTGCCCCTGCCCTCTCTGGGGTGTGTGGGTGCAAGCCCTCATCTCCTCAGCACAGTGCCCAACCTCGCTGCTGCTCAGATGACGGAAACTGCTGTTCTGATGACGGAACCCGCTGCTGTGCCCCCCACGTGAGCAGTGCCGGTCCCCAGGCTGCAGCTGTGAGGAGGCAGAGCTCAGTTCTCCTCCGTGCCCTGGGACCAGGTGGGGACTGGCTCCTCTTGGACACCCCAGCTGGGATCCTGCAGACACAGCGCTGTGCAGGGCTCGCTGTGGGCAGTGTGGGGATGGGTGGTGTGAGGAGGGAGAGGAAGGCTCCGCCAGCCCCACCTCAGCTGGCCAGGGAGCAGCCAGAGCCACGTGGGCCATGCTTTGCTGCTCCTCGAGCCGTGCGTCCCTTGGGAGAGTCAGGAGAGCACCCCCAGCACCAAGGAAGGGTTGGCTCTTCACTCACATGACAAAGGCAACGAGGGTGGAACATGGAAAACCAGGGCCAAGCTTTCTGCTGGTGCAACACAGACAGCTCTGGTCATGTCCAATAAACCACTTTAATCTATGCCCTTAGAAAACCTGGCATTAATTTCTTTCCCCATCTCCAAATGAAGCAATTCTCTTGCGTAGTCTTGGCTACTCCTTTCAAAAGCCACGTAAAGGGAATAACAGATAGATGTGCTGAGACTTCGAGGAGGTCACGGAACAGAATCATAAAATCTCCTGAGTTGGAAAGGACCCACAAGGACCATTGAGTCCAAGCCCTCGAGCTGATACACACTAACTCATTCTGTATCCGCTATTTTCTGTAGAGAAGCATCTTTTATTCCCTCCACACAAGCGGTGTGCTTTGTTGCCGGGCTGCAGTGCCATGCAATTTACGCCCAACTCTCCAAAAGACAATTGCCTTCACGGAGCTGAGTGCTCTGGGTACGGAGCGCTTCTGGTCCCGTATTAAATGTGATGGAGTAAGGTCACTCCTCAGTCAGCCCGAGCAGCGTCTGCCCCTGCACCGCGGGGATTTCTGTCACTTACCCAGGGGAACAGGAGAGCTCCTCACAGATCAGACTCTCATAAAAATAATTTACAGCTCCATTCACCTTGCCCAGAATAGTAGAGCCATCTCGTCTTTCAGCACAGCCTACACGTATTTCAGGCTCTCGTTAACCACCCTCTTGTGGTACTCCTGCGGAACAACATCTTTTTTCTAACAATAAACCCAGTTTTTCACTGTTCTAGGATTAACTGAGACAAAACTTTCCTTTCGGAGGGCAATAACTGGACATTGTTTGATACCTCCCCCCTTTTTCTTTCTTTTAAATCTCCAAATGCATCATGTTTACCCCAAATATACTGTGCCTCTCCAAGAAAACCCTACTGAAAATCCTTGGAAGGTTATATTTGCATTTTCAGTTGTCTGTAAAAGAAAAAAAATTCCAAGTTTTTGATGCTAATGGAATTTCTGCTGGACTGCAGCACCATGCAATTTACGCCTACCTCTCCAAAATACAATTGCCTTCATGGAGCTGAATGCTCTGGGTACGGAGCACTTCTGGTCCCTTGTATTACTTGTGATAAAGTAAGGTCACTCCTCAGTCAGCCCGAGCAGTGTCTGCCCCTGCACGGCGGGGATTTCTGTCACTGACCCAGGGGAACAGGAGAAAACAGCATAAAACAGCATAAAACAACCCCCCACAACACTGATTCAATGGAGACAAGTTATAAGGGCTGTGGAAATTGAAAGGGGAGTGACCCCAAGAGATGCCAGCTGGGAACTCCCACCTTGCCATGGGCACAAGCAGTCCAGGCCCCTCCAGCTGGAGACAGGGCACAGACAAGAGTCAGCCCTCACCTGCAGCTCTGGTCCTCCTTGGCTAGCAAAAATGTGGTGGTTTTTATACAGGTTACCACAGCTAATTCACTGAAACCTTGGGTTTCACTATTACTGAAGGATTTTTTTTTGACATTATAGCAGCACTGGGCAATGCTCAGTTGCCCTGACGCCATCAGAGTAAGAGACAGATTCTGTCCCAAAGAACTTCCCATAAGGATTGGACAGGACTGGGTTTTCAGTGCGCAGGAAGGATCTGATGGGACTGTAAAAGGGCAGGAGGCAGCCCCAGCACGCCTCCTGCACATGTACTTGCACTTCTCTCAGCCAGCCAAGTCAGAGGCTCCAGCCAGAGGTAAGGCAGAGTCACACCCCAAAGCCACTTCTGACCATTTAAGCCGGGATCCTGCTCCGAGGCGCCTTCTGAAGATCAGCACGGGTCAGCCCCAAAGCTGGCAGGTGGCGTCCAAAGAAGGAGGTTGGTCGATCCAGGGGGACTTAACCAAGCCACCGTGGGAATAACAAACCCCTGTGCCATCGGAGTCTTTGGTCTCTGTTTGAACCACAGCTTTTCTTTCCTGCCAGAATCCAAGCAGCAAGCCAGGGAGCTCCTCTGGGAAGGCAACACCACGGCTCTGTCACCTTGCTCTGTGCCCCAGGTGTGAAGCAGTACCGAGACCCAATCAGCAAGAACTGCGCTGAACATTTCCTCAACAAGGCACAGCCACAGCAAACGAAAACACCTGCAGTAAAATCCTCCCCAGCCTCCATCTGCCTAGCCTCCAGTCCAGCAAGGACTACTGTTTACACGCTCATACAGGCAAAAGTGAAAAGGAATAATGATATACGATGTCTGGGGCTTTTGGAAAAAAATCCTGCAGCGTTTATTGCTGCCCATAATAGATTCGCTGTCATGGGCCATGAAAGAGGACAGGGCTGGCAAAGAGGGCAGCAGTAAGGTCTGAAAAGCAGAAAATCAGGCTAGAGCTAAGTCTTAGTAAGGAAAAGCAAAGAACAAAATGCGGGTTAGAAAAGAAGGGACCAAGCACGGTATAAAATGAACAACGTATTGGGCAACAGTTACGACTTTTCAAAGACTCCTTTCCTGTAGCTGACTGTAGCTGGCATCTCAGCTGGTGATAGAAAGCTGCCAAGTGGAAAATCAGTTGGAATTTGGGAAGGTGGGTCTTTAAAGCCTAAAGCAAAGTCCTGGGTGCTGTAAGCACACCGAGGGTTTTCTGTGATCAAAATCTCACACAGCCTACAGAATTAATACCCTTGTGACTCATTTCATTGCCCCAGATGGTACCTGGCATGGTCTTTAAATGGAATTCATTTCTGAAACACTAGTGAATTCAGAAACAGAAGATTTAAGACAAATGTCTTGAAGGGAAAACCCTTCAGAAAAGATCAAATTGTCTGCACCTCCAAGCTAACATGCCTGCAGCAAACTTCTGAAAAGCAGCAAATGCACCTGAAGAAGTTTAAAAGCATTAAAAATCTTGTTTCATCTCTTACTGTACCTTTCAGGCCTATTCCTCTGAGCACCAGCAGTACAAGAAGACTTGACACACGGATTTTCAAAGGTGTGGAGCACTTAAATCGCACTGAATTCAAAGGGCGTGAAATGCCTCGATGCCTTCTGGGGCTCTGGGAGTGAGGGCTCATTGGCTTAATTGGGAATTAAGGACCATCAGCAAGAGTTTGCTCAGCACCTGGGAGGACAAGGATCACCGTCTGGACACTCAAGACCACGTTTCTTCCCCCTGAAGACGCTGCCAGAGCTGTCAGGCTCCTCTAACAAGGATGAGCTGAGCCTGGAAGACGACGCTCTCAATCAGACCCTGTCTCGAGGGGCCTCTCACACTTGCTCCGGTAGTTCCATCCTCCAGTGGCCACCTCGGCCTGCCTTCCTCCAGGAACTTCAAAGGTTTTTAACGATGTGCATCCAGAAGACCAAGATTATGGTCTAATTAAAATCTAATCCAAGTAGGGTGTTACTCTATTTTAAAGAATCTGGACAAGCCAAGGATCTGGTCTCCTTTTTGTTCCTTTGTCCCCGATTAATGATTTCAGTAAGACGGCTCACGAAAGCTTGCCATTTCCTTTCCACTTGAAACAGCTCTTCCTGCCGAACAAAACCCCACTGTTGGGAAAAAGGACTTCTTCCCCATGGCAAGGATGGGGCACTGCACACAAAGAAGCACCTAGCGGTTTAGTTCACATTTTTTAATAACATGGCACAATTTACATTACACAAGTCTTCGCTGAGGAGGAAACATGCTGGAGATTGAGAGCCGCTTCACTTTTCTGTTCACATAGGATCTAGAAAGGACTTTATTACATACAGGATAAACAGCAAAAAGGTTTGTATATAACAATCTCTTTACAATACTGAAAGCTACCACTACGGTTCCAGTGTACATATTCCTCAGGGTTGGGATTTTTTTTGTATTTTTCCTTTTGTTCGTTAAAAAAAAAAAAAAAAAAAGAAAAAAGAAAAAAAAGAGGAAAAAAAAAAGAAAAGAAACACCGCACAACATCTGGAGTTCACAAAATCTGAAGCTCACAACTAAACCTTCAGTTGACTACTAAAATAGATCTCTGATCATTAGAAACAACTGTCTGTAGTTAACTTTTTTCTTTTTTTTTTTTTCTTTTTTTTTTGCCAAAACAGGGTAACAACTTCAGATAGCACTTTAATACACTAGAAGACCAATGGAACTAATTTTATTTCATACATATATTTTACAGTCCCGTAGACAAGATATTGAATTCTCTCTGGTAAAGTCATATTCTCTCCAAATATTTAGACAAGAAACTCAACGCATTATAAAAAGGTGTGGTATGAAAAGACAGATTTCCGAAGATTGATGCATATTTTTAAAAAGGACCGTGTTCTTCATGTCATTTCATGTCTTCTGTGATGAGGGAACAACAAGGCTGACCTGTTAACTATGCACAGACTTTATTACCAACTGAAATACAATAAATTCCATTATGAAATCTGCAACGGAGTTCATTAATTAAACTACTGATCCACAGTGAAAACATATCCATCATTTAGAAAAGTATCCATCTTCTTGTAGGATTTGTTTCAATTTAGCTAAAAATCACTTAACACAAAAAAAAAAAAAAAA
>VZRN01001252.1:262975-286364 GCA_013397935.1 Dasyornis broadbenti
ACAGATAAAAATTACACACTGGCAATCAAACCAAACATGAATGGCTATAAGCAGATGTTCTTCCCCAAATAAATGTGACATGTTAAGTGACAAAAGTTCTGGAAAATACCCAGCATTTGATCGTTACCATTTAACCCAGATTAATACGACTGAAACCCAATCTGCCACGGCTCCGTATCAGCGATGACAGAGCACTAACCCTGACACCACCCAAGGGACACACGAGCTACAGGGACCTCAGCAGGGTTTCACACGGAGAGCTACGCCTCTGAAGGGCTGCTTCTTCATCCAAACAAGAGAAATAGGCTTCCGTTGTAAATGAGCTTGTTCAGGGAAAATATGACTTTAATTATGTTGTGTGTTGAAAAGGCTCCTTTGAGTTATAAAGGCTTTTGTGAAAAGCCTTAAAATTCATTGCATAGTTGAAGGGGTTTAGCTGTCTATAACAATATAAGTAACACAGCATAAGCAGACTGTGTTGATCAATATTAAGTTTGCAAATAGCACAGTTTAAGAAGTATTAATGTATTATGTTACTTAATTTTATCTATTTACATTTGTACAAAGTAAAGCTTTCATCTTACCCTTTTTGCATATATGAACCATTAATCCATGAAGCAATCTTTTTACATAAATATCTACAATTGACTTCACTTCTGGTTTGAAAGAGCTTTGTAGGGTTGACATTGGTGGTGGCTTGTTTCTAGTCAAATCACTCAGATTGATGTCTTGTTCTTCAGTTCAAATTTTGAAATTTTTAAACTAGAAATAAAATAGAGTAGGAGACACGAGGAACATATGGACTTGGCTAAAAGATCTGGAAAATTTCAACATATAATATACAAAAAAAATCATTTCAAAATCTTTGCACTCAGGTCTATACATATTGTACAGCGGGTCACATCCCCAGTCTGTAGCAATGACTAGTAGGAAGGTCTTTATCTTATGTTCATTTACAAGGTTTTTGTCCCTCTTGCTCTGGGTTGCACTGAGTCTCACTCTGCTTATCGAGCTTCGATGTCCTTGAGGGTGTGAGAGGGAGGCCTCTCTCTCATCTCTGTGGACAGAGGAGTAGTCCTTCGGGGCGAGCCGGGCCGAGGGCCCAGCGTGGAGATAAGAGGCGGAGGGGCACTGAGAGCTGCTGTGGGGGGAGTTTTATTGAGGAGGCCGTTCTGGTGTCCCGTGGGGGGACTGACGCGGGGGTAGTGCATGCTGGGCAGTCCTGGCGTGAGGAGGCCGGGGTGGGGCAGGTGTCCATCCAGGGCGGCGGGGTGCACCGAGTGCAGGCGGGCGTGCTCGTAGTCCTCGCGCAGCATGTGCAGCCGCTCCCGCTCGTCCAGGTGGGTGCCCCTCTCGTGCTCCCGCCGCGGGTCCACGGACAGAGGGTGGTGGTGGTGGTGGTGGTGGTTGTAGTCGTGAGGTTCCCGATCCCTGAAGGACCTGTCTGCTTCGTACAACCTTGGCGTAGAAAGACGATGGAGGGGGTCATTTCTTAGCAAGAAGTCTCTGCCCAGGGGGTCTCTCCGATGAATATCCAGCTCTCTGTAGGGATCTCTCAAGGGATCTCTCATGGGATCCCAGTGGAAAGAAGGATAGGGGAAGCGTTCTCCACCAGGAATTGGGCTAATTCCCATAAAAGGGGTCATCATGCGAGTCCTGTCCAGGCCACTGATGCTGTTCATGTGATGTATACCAGTCACACCTACAGTCATGGGCATAGACACTAAAGGACTGGGATGGACGTTGGATGTGGAGATAGGTGGTGGCTGATCAGATGACCGATGAGTCTGAGGTCCCTCAGGTTGAACATCATGGTCTTCCTTTCGCTCTTCCTTCACCTTGACTTCATTGCTTTTCTTGGGGTTATCGTACGCCGGCTCGTTCTTCCTCTCGGCCTCGCGGTTGGAAGTGCTGCTGGGCCTGGTGCTCTCCACAACGGGGGGCCTGGCATAGGGGGAAGGAACCCTGGGCATTTGCTTAGACTCTTCCACCACTCGGCTTTCATGGCTCAGGCCTTCTTTCTCCGAAACGTAGTTGTCCTTCACCTTGTGCTCTTCAACATTAATTTCCTTCCGAGATTCGGAGTGATCCCTCTCTCGTTCTTTGGGTTTCTCTTTGTCTCGAACCTCGGGATTCAGATGGCTCCTGATCTGCTCACTCGAGCTGCGGTTGTGTCCGAGGGAGTTCACTGGATGGATAGGTGCTGGCGAAGGATGGCTGGAGTGTCTTTTCTCAATGCTCTCCCTACAAGAAAGACAAGTGTGAAATGAAGGCATGAGAAGCTCTGCGAAGAAAACAAAGCATCAGAGCGCCTGGCTTTCTACTCAGGGCTTTGCAGAGAGCTGGTGACACGCACCAGTAAATGCACCGTGCCTTTGGCACACCCAAAACTCCAGAAGAGCATCCCATCTCTAACCCTGGCCTGTTCTGGTACCCCATCCTGGCAGCAGCAGATCTCCAAAGCTGCTTCGTGCAGAATCTGATTGAGATCTCGAACGCTGAAGGCCACAGAAGGCTCCCAGGGGAATCTAGCTCTAGGACATGCATTTCTGAGACAGCGGCCTTAAACGTTTGCAAAGAAGGGAAAGAAAAGTAAAACGATACTAATTCCACCCAGAAATGAGGCAATTAAATCCAAATTACATGGTTAATAGTATTCTACCTACTTCTTCTATTAAGAATACATTTGGGAAAATAGATTACTTTGTCTAACTGACTTCTAAAAACATTTCTAGACCTATGTACACTACTAATTTCTCTCCTCTGTTCTCTTCAAATGTCTAGCCCTTCAACCTCGAGGGATTCACCTTCTCCCAGTCTGGCTGGGAGGGGCTGTGGTGCACAGGGCATACAGCTGATCCCAGGGACCCTGCACCCCACTCCAGCCCCGACCTTAGGTGGGGAGAGCCAAGCTCAGAGCTGAGGGACCTTCTGAGGGACCTTTCCACTGAAGGCAGGAGTTGAGATCAATGCTTTGGCGACCTGGGCCGTTTCTGGGTGGATAAGGTTAGACCCTTGATGACCAGATGATTCTGAGATGAAATCAAACCCCTGGGGTGATTCCCAGCTCCTCCTGCTTGGGCAAATTAACCTGAAATAGATGCCAAACCTCAGCTAGAAGGCAGAGCTCCGTGCTCACCCTGCTGGGCGCCACTGAACGTTACGCAAGAGTCAGGAGAGGCTCTCCAGCCCCTCCAGACGTTGTCCACACAGGGAGCACAGCTCTGGGAAGGGGTTCCCAGCATCTCCTCACAGGTCACCCAGTGAACAAGCTGCAACACAACTGTCCCAGCCAGCCCTCCCAGCCGCACAGTGCTGCGGGGCTGAAACCAGCACTGCGCTCACTGCGAGGGAGCTGCAGTGGCGCACAGGGATGAGGCATGGATGACGCTCACTGCTAAACTCTCCAGTTACTGGCAATAAATGGGTTCTGAGCTATGATATGGAGTTCAGGCAATGCCAAAGCAGCTCGCAAGAACGCTCTCAGTGAGGGATTTTCTTCAGCAGGAACGCTTCATTGAGAAAACAACAAAACAGCAACCAAAATAATCACACAATTCTACAGACTACCCAGACCACAGTAACTAAAATGCTTTGCCATTCAAGCCAGTAAAGTTACTCACACGCTTAAGCCTTTTGCAGGACAGAAACCCCAATTTGTAACAGCAATTTCTTTTGAAGCATTAACATCAGACATGAAAATAATGAAGCTATGCTACCAAACAGAAAATATTCCAAATGGAAAATGTAGGTGAAAAGAATCTGTCGTTCGCCTTTCTTTTAGAACAACATAGAAAAGCTCTTACATGTATTTTTAGAATATCTAATGTGTTAGCATAACTTCTTTTAGAAAAGGCTGCTAATGCCTATATTTGGGTTAGTGACAGAGAAGTCAGAAAAGCACATCTCCTAAATACTCTTTCAGGTTAAAATATTGGAAACAAATAGCCATTATGTAGTAAAGTAATGTGCAAACTTAACAGGAAAGCCATCAAGCTGTAACTGAAAAAGCTGAAATCAGCCTCTCTACATTTTTCAAGGAAGGCATGACACTTGCTGAATGGCAAATTCTTATAAATTTGGTATTTCAATGTTAAGAGGAATTGTTACTGCGTTAACTGAATAACGGGAACAGTCCTGACAAAAAAAAAAAATATGACCAGGTTTTACTTTCCATTAACCCTTCCCAGCCTGGACATGTGAGCATGCAAGTCCATGTAAAACACGGAATAAAAGCTGTGCTGGACGTGTGTAACAGCAGTGCAAGTGGAGGGGCTTTCCTGGGGGGAACTGAGGTGCCTTTCATGAACTGCACGCTCTGAAGCTCGCTGTGGTTTTGGCACACGACGCTCCTGGGGCACTTCAGTGTTCTCATCTCACACCTTTATCACTGGTCCCTCCGGTCAGGCCGTTTTCGAGCAGGGAGGAAGCACTAGTTTTGCAGACAAGGTCTGATTTACAAAGTTGTTTAAGTATTTGAAGGTGCAGATCAGCATCTGATGGACTTCAGAATGCTTTTTTCCATCCTGTCAGGCACTATCTCCACGAGAGACCTATGACAATGTGACCCACAAAGTAACAGTGGTTGGGTCTGATTCTATTCCCACTTGACGCTGGTGCTCCAGCAAAGCGCCTTCAGGTGAAGCGTGGTGCAAGCGGGAAGAGAAACCCTGCAGCGGGAAACAGCTGAGCTGGAAACCTGCCTGTTTGGTGGTGCCACACTGGGGACAGCTCCAGGCGTGCCTCCGGAGAAGCTGCGGCTTCGCAATGTGCCAGGCTGGGGAGGGTTAAAAGCGGAACGGAGCCCCAAGCTTTGAACTAGACAATTCTTGGAAGTGTTCTTTCGTACCTTTCTTTGTCATCTTTACTAACAGATGAGTCTCGTTTATCTACATCTCTATCTCTGTCATGAGCTGCAGCAGATGAACTGCGCTCCAGCTCTCCTGGCTTCAGCCAGGGCGGAGGGGTCGGGAACGAAGGAGGAGTTCGGTGCAGTCGGTTCCAGGGCTCGTGAGGGTTGCTAAAGCTCTGCATACTGGGGCCATCCTTGTGGCCGAACATTGAGTTGGGTGCTGAAATGGTGAAGTGGAAAACAAAAAGGTTTAAGGAAAAGGTATGCTCTAGTGAAGGTACTTACCAAAACAACTTTTACAGCACTCAGAGTTAAAATGAATACATATTATTGGGAGCTGGAAAAGGAAAGGAAATTAACAGAGATTCATTAGAGGGTCTCATTCCTAAAAAAAGGGCAGGCATCTGACAGCTCTTTTAATTGGAAAGGGAAATGCTGTGGATAAAATTGACAAGGGATGAAGGAGTAAGACAAAAGTGACAATGATCCTTATTCCAAATATTTTGGAGACATCAGGAAATGACCATTATAGGGACTGTAAATAATGGAACTTGTTGCATTTGATCCTGAACCAAAATAAAATAGGACCAAAATCATGCCGGATTTGAAGTATGAAGAAAGAGAGTGACTTTTAAAAGGATGATTTTTTGTGACTGGCCAAATCTAGAGAAATGTTGATGATCCTGGCCTAGTAAATGCAGGTTAGTGATCTTTTCCAGGCACATGGCTTGGATTACTGGTGAGAAGGGAAAAAAAAAGTTTCCATCCACAGCTCCCTAGCTGCACACATTAATTACTTCTGAACATGCAACAAAACCATGGGAAATTTCACAAACACTCAAAGGTTCTGTATTTATTTTTTTAATGAACAATGTAATGGTGACATTGAGCACTATGCTGAACCCAGACCATTAAGTAATTAACAGCAAACGATTTACTGACGACTGAGAAAGGTCGCTTTCCACATTCCCATCTCTTAGTGGTAGGTGATCTACTCAACCAGTAAAGAAGAGCCCACAGTCCCCACGGGTGCACCTGCAGAGCTGCAGCGCACAGGAGGCTCCGTGGCCCAGGTACTCACTGACTGTGGGGTTCCCGAGGCCCCCGAAGGCGTTGCTGCCCACGGCGGTGAGGCCGCTGAACGACGCCGGCCGGTTGAAGGGCTCTGCAAACCAACACAGACAGCTGAAACGCCCTGAGCCTGGCAGGTCTGGTACACAGCACCTCCATGGCACCCTACTGCACCCTACTGCTCCCTACTGCACCCTACTGCGCCCTACTGCACCGTACTGCGCCCTACTGCACCGTACTGCGCCCTACTGCGCCCTACTGCGCCCTACTGCACCCTACTGCACCCTACTGCTCCCTACTGCGTCCTACTGCTCCCTACTGAGCCCTACTGCGCCCTACTGCTCCCTACTGCTCCCTACTGCGCCCTACTGCTCCCTACTGCGCCCTACTGCGCCCTACTGCACCCTACTGCACCCTACTGCTCCCTACTGCGTCCTACTGCTCCCTACTGCGCCCTACTGCGCCCTACTGCTCCCTACTGCTCCCTACTGCTCCCTACTGCACCCTACTGAGCCCTACTGAGCCCTACTGAGCCCTACTGAGCCCTACTGCACCCTACTGCACCCTACTGCTCCCTACTGCTCCCTACTGCACCCTACTGAGCCCTACTGCTCCCTACTGCTCCCTACTGCACCCTACTGCGCCCAGAGCAGCGTCCTCCCACGGCCCAGCCCTGCAGAGCTTCTGAGGGGCTGCCACACAAAACACAGGGGTTTGTTCCTGGCCGTAGCCAGGGCATCATCTACCGGAAAAACTTCCTCTTGAAGGAAATCAAGATGTTAAGGTAGACATGGTACTCCATTTGAAACCTGCAAACATCTCTGGTTTGACTTCCTTTTGTTTCCTTCCATGGTTTTCCTCGGGAAATGTCCCCTGCTAGTCAGACTCATATTAATTCTGAGAACTGTGCTCCAAACACCTTCAGGCCCTGTCTCCTAAACCAGAGCCAGGGTATAAATGAAACGTCCTGTGACACTGATAGGTCGTGCTGGCCTGGACATTCTGTGATTCCCTTGCTGTTTATGGCTAATACTACACAAAAAACAAGTATGGACTGAAAAACGTTGGAACATTTTCTTTAATGCATACGGGCAACAGGAAAATCATATAAAGCAAGTTCCTGCTTTATTTTGGAGCAGTCTAGCAATTTTGATGAAGCCACTTCTGATGAATACCAGCACAGAGATAAAGAAGCGCAAAGGCAGCAAAGTGCAGAATGATAAACCTGCATTGTGTGCCTGCTGTACCAGTTTGGTGACCCTCCCTAATCCTTCCCCACGCAAAATAAAATGCCAATTTAGAGTCTTGGTCTTGGATGCTCCCACAAGGAGCAGATCCCTTTATTACAACAGCACTACGTCAGGAAGGAAATAACAAAATCTGGCAGCTTGGGTGGTTCTGGTTTTAAACGTGTATTCACTGATTTTCACTAACAGACACATGAGGCCAGATCACAAGATTTTAAAGATATAATTCTTATTCACTTTAATGGGAAAACAGACAAATAAGTAGGAGTTAGGAAAAGAAAAACCCTGTGATCTGAAGCCTTGTTCTTAAGGCGTTTCTTGGACTGGTTTTAAGCATAACTCCAGCGAAACCCAAGCAGCCCTGTCACTCTGCTCCTCTAATGTCCAGAAACACTTCAAAACACACTGAATACACTGTTCTTTGTATTCAGAACTCCCACCTGGGCAAAGACTAAAATCAAATGGCTAAAATACGCGACTTGTAAAGGTTAAGTAGGATACTCAGAGTGTCCGCACACAGAAAATCTGTAATTCCTCAGTGGTCAGTGTCTGTGCTCCCCAAGAGCCGAGAGAGGACGTACCTAAGTGAGCAGCTGGGTTGAGGAAGTTGCTGTGGTGAGGCGGTGGCCCAAAAGGGGTCCCGGCTGGATGCCCCCCACCTGCCAAAACAAAGCAAAAGGGGTGAATTCCCAGCACAGCCTCGGAGAGGGACTCGCTGTGCTCTGGGCTGGGACACTTCTTTAGCAGCTCACGTGAGCTCAGACTGCTCGGCACCCTATGGAAATAGCAGCTGCTTTCCCAGACGGAAATACCCAGTTAGAGGATAAAGGGTGCAGGGGGAGGAATGTTTCACTTCAGAAAAAGGAGGAAATGCGTGTGAAATACAGCTGATTTCCAACATCTCATCTCCACCACGCATCAGACATCACTCTGGGAGGAAATGTTCCTCCATTTCCTACCTGCACAGCGTTTCAGCGGTTTGGGCTTTCCATAAAAGCACACAGAATCATTTTTAAATATTTATCAAATAGACTAATAGCCCCTGGCATGTCTTGCAGAGAGTTCATAAGCCAAAGCATATGGGAAATTCATGGCAAGGATTAGCATTTTAATGAGCATGGAGCAAGAAGGGGATTTCACTTCTCAGTACTCACTGGCTGTGGAGAAGAGAGTCGAGGGCCGAGCCAGGTCATGGGGGTGGTGGATGGCTCCGAAAAGGCTGGGGCCTGGTGGCCTGCTCAGAAATTCTGGTTTCAGGCCAAAGTCCAGCTTGTGCGGATCAGACTGCATCTGTTTCTGAAACGGAAAAACAGGACTTGGAAGAGACTGCGTGAAGAGGTACCAGCAAGAGGCACTTTCAGAAGGATGTGGGTAGGGCAGTTCATTTACACTGGTGTTTTAGCAGGAATATTCGTTTTGGGGACCCCGGGCATGGGTGCACAGCTGTTTTCCTGGAAGGGAGATCTCAGGCAAAGAGGGCAAAGCTCAGGCTCCTGCACATCTCCTGCAAATTTCACCAGTGTTTTCACGTGCGCTCACATCCACCCCTGCAGGATGTTCAGCACAGAGCTGCCTCCAACAACGAACACAAAACCTCTGCAGAGCCCTCAGACACTTGCTGGGCTCTAAGGACAGGTCTGTCCTCAATCATAAGTGGGAATGGCAGCTCGGCCCTGCTCCCGGCTGGGCAGGGCTGTTCAAACACCAGACATGGACACCAGAACCTCTCATTTCCCAGGGGAAGCTGCCACCAAGAAATGCTGGGCACAGAGAATCCTCCAGCGCCTCTCTGGCTGCAATGAGGGGCCAAAACGAACCGGAGTTTCGGGAAGAGTGTGTGAGTCCCACTCTGACAGCTCACACTGCAGCCTCAAAGCGCTGCACGCCTTCATTGACATCTGTCAGTGTCAGCAGCCTCTCTGCAGCGAGGGGCATTTGCTGCGGTGGCTGTATTGTGAGTGACGGGTGGCTGAAGGATGGGCCCCTCTTTGTGCCACGTCCTCATTTCAGCGCTGCCTACCTTGGTAGTTTTATAGAATGAAGGCAGAGGAAAACCAAATTCCCAATTACCTGTGCTGCCAGAACTCCCTCAATGCAGATTGCTGATTAATTGTGCAGGGCAGCTGAAAGGATTTATAAATGGGTAACATGGAACCAGGAGATCTTAACAGCAACTCTGGAGCAGGCTACGCTTTGTAAATCAGTATTTAACACTGTGCCAGCCCCGAGAACAGACTATTACAATGATATAAATATGCATATTAAAAAGTTATGATCAAATTAATGTGCACGCCCAGTAGCTGTTTTTCTAGTGCTAGTAACATGTCCATGTAGTTATGAGAACAAAAAAAAGGGGGGAAAAAAAGGAAAACAAGAAATAAAAAAGAGAAACAAAGGCATTATCTGTGTTTGGAGATAAGGGCCTGCAAGAACACTGACACGGCGAAGGTGGCCACGTTAAGGTCATGCCTTTTAAGAGACTAACACTGATGTGCTTCAATAGTTAAAAGAAGTTCAGAAAATACAAATGCCTCAGTTGAAGCCTGTGTGCCAGATTTTTATGCTGTGAACTCCTTTTATTCTTCTTTTAACAATCAAGTTATAAACCCCTGACAGGCATTACTCAGAATGGCAAAAGCTGGCTGAAGCTTTAATTGCAGCCGTATGAATGGTGCTGCTCTAAATAATGAACAAATCCCGTGTCTGAAGAGGAACAGGAATACCATGGATGTGTTACAAGATTTCTGAATCTGTTGGGTTTACCTTAAAAGGGCACCAGAAGGAATGGTCAGATTTCTTTTGTCCCCAGTGGCTGTTCAGGGGAGCACCCCCCCTTGGTGCCAACCCTTCCTAATGTATTTCCGGAAAATGCGTAACACCTGAACGTGGCGCCCAGGAAAATCAACGAAATGTCTGCACTGCTGTTGGATCAGGCTGCAAGGCCTTTCCTAAAGGACAGGGGCCCCAGGATGGAGCACAAATCCTCTCCTGAGCAGTGGTCAGTGCAAGGAGGAGCGGGAATGTGCTCTGTGCCCTGAGCTGGCGTGCAGCCCTGGGAATTGCAGGGGTTGCCCAGGTCTTGCTGCAGAGGCACAGGCAGGCAAACAGCATCCACAGCTGCATGCAATTGTTCCTGAGGTCAGCAAGGTGGTGTTTTCAAGTTTCCCATCTTGCCTGCTCCTTCAGTGCCTGCTGTTGCCCTCTGCAAGCAATCACCAGGCCAGAGAGGCGCTGGCAGCAGCCTTGTGGCTCTGCGTGCAAACTGGAGACGAACCCATCCGAGTCCCTGCTCTGTGGCCAGGCAGCACCTTCAGCCTGTGCAGAGGAAAAGGCACCCTCACAGGCATGGGTTAGAAGGAGGAATTGTCCTGTGTGAGCCTTCAGGCACAGATTTCACCCTCTGGGGCCACATGAGGAGAGGGGACACAGCTCCTGTGCACCCAGGGACACCCCAACTCCCCTTACTGAGCAGACCCTTCTCAGTTATTCTTGAAAATATCATCATGCACAGACTCAAAAACTCAAGCAACATCCTCTCCTGGGCTTCTGGGCTTTATTCCTGGTTTTTTTTTTTAACATGCAAGGTGGAAAAGTATGAAGCAAAGAAGTGGCTGGATGAAAATGGCATTCACTGTGAGTTATAAATATACTGGTTTGACCTCTCTCTGAATATTAAATCAAGGAAGATTCAAAGGACATAGATAGCATGGGAATAATAATTTCATTTCAAGAAAATACCTTTTCAATAAAATAAAAAAAAAAGGACATATAACTCTCTAGGTCTATAATCTTGTCTTTTTTGATAATGGGAAGATGAATGAAGATCACTAGCAGGGGAAACATAAGGAAGCAGAGAAGAGAGATATGTCTGCTGCAGCAAATTAACCTGTCAACCTTGTTTAAAAGGGTTATTTTTAAACTCTATTAGCTGCAGGTTTTCGTGGCTGTTCAACATCTTCATATTCTCACACCTTACACAACTCAAGTGCATTCACAGACTGCAGAGTGCTGTGGATTCCCAGGTAATTTCTGTTTCCAGCACAAGCTGTCGACTCCTGAAGTATGAGCAGTGAAGAACAGCAACCATCCCTGGCTTGCTGAAAAACTTCAGGAGCAACACAAGAATTTTCAGTGATGAGTGCAGTGGAAATACCACAAAGGGAAGGAAACCTTCACAGAGTCCATGTGCAATGGAAACACAGAGAGAGCAAGAATGGAAAACTGCCCACGGCCTTTACCCTTGAAGTCTCAGAGCTTCAAGAATAGTTAAGACAGGACTTCCATCCCTTAACCTGGGTGCAATCAGGTGGTGGCTGATAACACAACATCCCCTGAGAGGCTGGGCCTGCCTGAGCAGCCCAGCCACATCCAGGTGCCACCCTCACTGGCTAAAGCATGCCAGGGACAGGAGAGATCTCCCAGTGCCCTCTCTCCTGCCTGTGAACGTTAATAAGAGGAACGGGATACACACACCCAGCTTCTCCAGACTTCAAAAAAATCCCATCTTGATAGATTTGTGTCCTCAGCCATAAATGAAATAAAAGCCACTTGTAGCTCGCCCCATTTCACCCCTCCCAGCTCCAAAGCGCAGTTATCACCCGGGCTCTGCTCTCCTTGCTCCAAGGCACCCCACACGCTCTGCTGGGACTCCACCTTCAGCTTTTCACCCTCACGCCGACTCTCTGCAACGAGGCTTCTGCTCAGCGCTGTGAGGCTGCTCTAACAAGGCACTGGCCACGGCACACGAGTGCAAAGCCTTCCTCCCAGAGCTCTGCTCTGTGCCCTTCCCCTGAAACCCAGGCTGCCCCAGCACTGACCTTGACTTTCTGTTGGTGATGGTAGATCTGCCAGGCGATGTGAACGTGCATCGCACACCACTTGCCGGGTTTCTGGAAAAACAAAAGATGTCAATCAGCGACTTTCAAAAACCTGTGATGCTTTATCTTATTTTTAGGAGAACTTCCACCCCTTAGCCCGGTCTGGGAGATTTAAAAATTCTCACAGGAATTCAAGAGTCTCCTTAAGCTACTTGTGAAATAAATGTTTCACAAACTCTGGCACATGGTCTGCCTTCTGTTTCTAGGTGTGTATCAACCAATGATTAAATCATAAAAAAATAAACTCTATCTCACAGACACACTCCCCTAAACTCAAACCTTTTGTTAATTCACAACAACTGGCTGTGCTAGTGATTTAGTAAGTTCACTTGGTTGGTCTGATAAAAATCTGGATTTTTTTGAATACATTGAAAAATCAACAAAAAAACCCTTTTGGATGATGACAGACTGGACCTTCAGATCCTTATTTCTGAAGTATTTTGTGCATGAAGTGGATTGTCTGTCTACAGCAGACAGGGAGAGACCTGTGTTGGATGCACCATAGTGAGCAACACTGAAAGCACACAGCAAAATCACCCAGCAAACTCCTTCAGGGTGCAGTGAAACGCCAGGGAACCACTGCCAGGATCTCTAGGATTTGCCTCAGGAAACCACGATGGGTTCTCAACATTTAACCTCGAGTAGTCACGTGAGAGGTTGCGCGAGAAGAGCAGAACTTCCAACTTGGAAACTCTGCCTCATCCTGGAGCGGTCAGGAGCTGCAGGAGCGACCATCCCTCCCCAAAAGCAGGGCAGGACAGCCCAGGTGAGCCCTGGCAGCTCTGACTTGGAATTACTCTGCTGCTGCAACCCGCTGGGACCGAGCCGAGCTTGACAAACAGGAGCACAGGAAGATTTCTTACCCTCAACATGGGCCTGAACGGATCTGTCAGCTGTGAAGAAGAAATGACAGCTTGGTTACATGCCTGCCACTCAAACAATTGCTCTAATTAACAAATTTGTATTGCTTCATTAAGAGACGAGATTAAAATGTTAGAATTTTACTTTCAAATGAAGCCCTTTTGGATAATAATTAGTGTGAGCCTCCACATCCGTGCTGCCCCCTCCCCCTGGCTGTGGCACCTGAGCGGAGAGGAGCAGCTCCGGGCTCACACGGAGCCCTGTGCTCTGCCAGCAGCAGCAGCAATTTGTCGATTTAATGCAGCAGAAATGGCTGCTTAACTGCGCTGATGGAAGCACAGCTCTGTCCTGTGGGCAAACTGCTGTCCTCATCTTTCAGAGCTCCTCAGCCCATGGCAACGCTGGAGAACGGGCAGGGCTCGATGCCACAGAGGGGCTGGAGTGGCTGGAAGGGGGTGGCAGCCATGCCCTGTCCACCCAGCAGCCACGGCATCAGCTCCTTGCCCTGGGTCTCACTGCTGCCCGAGCATAAACGGGTTTTGCCTTAATTATTTTCACACTGAAACAGATGCTGGTAAACAGGGCCCATATAAAAACCTAATTTTGTCATTTTTGTTTTTGATGTGATCTGTTGGTTTCTTTTTTTTTTTGGAGTAGATTATTTTCTTATTCCCCTTTTATCCTCATATTTCATCGATAAGCGCTGGGAAATAATTCAATTTATTGGGTACCGCTCATTTGTTTCGGATTTTCTGTTTTGAAATGCAATCCTAAAGGAGATTTATAGGTGCAGAAGGTACTTAGCAGCCGCAGTGATGGCACAATGCATCATCTTGAAATAATCGAAACTCACTGCCAGTTGAAAGGGAACATAAAGCTAAATGACTTCCTGATGGGAGGGTCTGGTTATCTCTGCGCTCACATAAACACACAGAAATGTGGTTCCTTTTGGTGGAGAGCTCAACTGCAGCTCCAGTGCTGAGCAACCCAAAGCACTGGAGCTTGGCTTAACGCAAAGACGAGAGCTCTGGGAGTGGAGCCATCCCACAGCTCGGAATTTCAGGGAGAGCTCCTCGTTGCTTTTGTCAGAGAGTCCTGATGAAATCATTCCTGTGTGGAGCTTCTCATGGCAAACAATGGCCGTGAGTTCAACCACACCAACAAGCAGAGACACAAAGTGCTGAGGCAGTAAATGCTGCTCACATCTGCTGGAACTCCGAAATCCAGAGGCACCGAGTGATCAATAAAGTGCATCCGTATTTCACTGGGGCAGTCAATGCTACGGGAACCCAGGGAAGAGCTGCCATTACCCACATTAAAAACAATTACAGAGCACAAACACGGATCTTGGGGGGGTTTGTACATCTTCTACCTTGAATTGGACTTTCATGCCTTTACCCCTGGGCCTGGGGGGAGAGAGCTGCCAGCAAGGACAGAGCTCTGCCATTGCACAGGGGCTCTTTGAAACGTTCCCACAGAGCTTCTGTGGCCCTCACCGACCGAAACACTCCAACAGCTTTGGTTTTAGGGTGTCCATTTGGACACTCTGAGGATGGCAGGTCTAGCATTTCAGGCTTTCAGGAGGAGCAGATTTACTTCAGCAAAAGGAAATATTTCCTACAGACCCGTGGATCTTTCTGCAGCAGGGTGTGTGGGACCGTTCCAGGTCTGGCTGCAACATCAATAGGATTGGAAGTCTGGAAATAGCACAGAGAGAGACAGCATTAATGAGCTGCACAACAGCAACAATGCCTACACGCAACAAACGTGCAAAGTAAGAGTTCTTTATCATTACATTGCCAAACAATGGAGATCAACTTTTTATAAAGCCTAGGAGAACCATTATAATCCACTCAGTGATAGGAGCATTATCATCTCCATATCCACACTTTTGATTGTCCACCAACTTCCCATTACTTTAATCAAAACCACGGAAGGAACAGTGACTGTTTAAACTGGAAAATCTTCAAATGTGGAAAAGCTGCTTAGGAACACATTTATGACACGACATCTGAAGAAGTATTTGGAGGAGCCAGCCCTGCTCTGCTGTTCATCACTGATGCACTCAGCACACAGAACACCATTGCACAAAGGACAACTCCATCCACATGGACTGCCACAAAATGGATCAGCAGGAAAAATAGCAGCCAGTTGAGAAAAAAATTAAGGTCCTTCCCATAAATAATCAGTTAAAAAAATGCAGCTTTGTCGGGAAAAAAAAAACCCAAACAAAAAACCCCTACCCCCCTGCATTTAGACAGAGCTTGTTCCTATGTTAAAATGAAGAAAATAGAAATCAGCTCCAGCATAACTAACAATTAAGTAACAGAGTTGTTAACAGCCTGATTACCATACAGACGAAGAATCCCACTAATGAACTGCAATTTACATATCCAGTCATTAGAGTGGATGGGCCAATTTAAGGAAGGTGTCTCCTCTGCAGAAATTCCACTCCTGATTTCAGCCTTTAGCTGCAAAGACTGCAGACTGTGATTTCCTCCCGCTGACAAATGCAGAGTGACTCCATGAAAACAAAAGAAAAAAGCCCTGAACTTGTCACATTTCTCTCTCCCAGCTATCACCCATGAGGAGGGCCAAATCAGCATTCTGCACTGTGGTGGAGCTGGGAGGTAATTATGGAAATGAGTAAACAATAACGTGCACCGTTTCTTAAACTCCCGATTATTACATGACCTTTTATTGAGGCACACTATCTCAGAACTAATTACATTGCTTCTAAAGTTAACTATGCCATTATATATATAATTTTTAAAAAACGTTTGCAGATGTATCTGAACCTAATGAGAAATAACTTCTCTCTGCAGTAAATTTGGAGAAGTCCCCTGTGGAATTCAGCTGTAAATCAAACCTCAGCTGCTCCAGGATGTGAACCCCACGCCAGCCCCAGCCCTGCCCTGGCTCCCAGGGTGCATCTGAGTAGGAACAGGTAATTCCTGCCTTACCTTGGGTTGGAAAGCTCCCTGCAGTGAGCCAAAGGGGCCGGTGGGAGGGATCATGGGAGGAATACCTGATACAGCTGGAGGATAGGAGTGAAACAGCTGGAACAGAAAGAGAACAAGGTCAACACGAGGTCACCGTGAGCACAGGCAGCTGAGGAGGGCACAGGAAGCATTCCTGCATAATATTAGGAAAATGTTACATGGAGAAAACTGAGCAGCACTGGAGTGATCTCATTGCAACAATGTTAGTTACAGCAGTCGATGGGATGTTCACAGATGTCATGAGGTTTAGAGCTTAAAAGCAGTTCCAAAATCAGACAGCCAGCAACCTGTCCCTGCACTGGGCCAGCGGAGCGGAAGGGAGATGCTTTCTCCTCAATTATTAATCTTTAAATTGGAGAGAAGTTTTAAATGGTTCCAGTCTGCGAGTCGTTTCAAGAGAAAAGGCAGAATGCTGAGCTGAATAAGACTCAGAAATCTCCTGTTTAAGTGGAAAAAACCCTTACGAGTTCTAGGATATTGTATCATTAAAACTCCATTAGTACGTTGGGATTTTAATGGCATCTGTAGGAAATGAGGAAAATATGCACAATTCTTACTTCATTAGCCTGTCTGAGAGGATATCCTGCCACATCTAATATTAGCAGGCAGACAATCTGATTTGTTAAAGATTAGTATTTAAACAAAATGTTAAGGCAGAACCTCCCAGAAATGTTGGGGACTTTTTTCTAAAGACAGAACAAAAATGGGCCCATCTCCACTGACCTCCCTGACCCCAGTGCTCTGTCCTGAGAGGATTTGGGAAAAAACCACGAGAGGCTGCTCTGTGCTAATGCAGACAAACACGAGGGAAACAAGCAGGTAAATTAAATAAATCAGTTGTTCCCTGGGAGGGTGGGGAGGCCCTGGCCCAGGGGGCCCAGAGCAGCTGTGGCTGCCCCTGGATCCCTGGCAGTGCCCAAGGCCAGGCTGGGCAGGGCTGGGAGCAGCCTGGGGCAGTGGGAGGTGTCCCTGCCATGGCAGGGGTGGCACTGGGTGGGATTTGAGGCCCCTCCCTACCCAACCCATTCTGTGACTCCAAGATAAACCAAGACATCCCAATCTGCCCTCGTCTCTGCTCTGCCTGGGAACCTTTGGCTCTTGCTCGAACAGAAAACTCGCCCAACCCCATGGAAAAGCTGCTCCCACACACCAAATTGCTCTCTGGGAGGAGTCAGGGATCCAAAGCATCACACTCCAAACCCATTCTCACCGTGAAACCTCTGGGCCTAGGAGGGGATGGCTGCCAGCTCCACTGGAACTGCCACCCAAAACCCTCACGGGGTTCTCTGCCTGAGACCAATTCCCCTCTGAGCAAAGTCAAGCTACTGTGGGCTACTTTTAAGATCAAAATAAATGAGTTAATGGCCAATTGAACAGAAGCAGGACTGGGCAAAGTCAAAGACTGGACATGAGGGGCAGGAAAACACGGAGCAAATCCCATCCCAGAGTAAATCAGTACCACAAAGTTTTGATGGATTTGGTTACGCCAGGCATACACATGTGCTTTTCTTCATCATTTTCCCTTCCACTAGCTTATCTTGCAAGGTCATTTATCCATATTATATTTACTGAAAGCTGAGAAAACATTTCAGAGCTATCAGAAGATTTTCTCAGTTTAAAAGCTCCATTCATAACATGTTGCTGCTGTTGTTTCTAATTCTATTTAATTTGGACCTGCTCCACCCAATGGTGCAGAAGACATTTTGAGATTAGTTGATACTGAACTACAGGCATTTGAGAAACCATTAAGAGACACTTGTCCTCATTTACAATAACTTTTAATGAGTTAAATGTGCTTTAAATCCTCCAGTGTCTTCTGTCTTTAATTCTCTGTGTAATGGACTAATTCTAAGTGATGGGAGAAGATGTAATACTTCGTATTCTATTGGCTATGACCAGTAACAAGGAATCCTTTCCTCAGAGTTTTATAACAACTGGTAAGTTAATTAAATGTGACCCTTCCTCAAGGTCAGAATTATTAATAAAATACAAATAGTGTATCTCCATGATTAATTTGTATCAGTTAAATTCCTCCAGCTTTCTGAATGCCCCTTTCACAGTCAGTGCTTCCTTCTTCCCCAGCATTCCCTCTCTTTTGAGCAGCACTTTTCCCTTCTAGCTTTCCCTGGGGAACCTTGCAGTGACCACAGCTTCCCTTGGCCAGGTGTACGTGATGCTGAACTCGACCTGGCACCAGCTTCAGGAAAAAGCAAAGCCTCCCTGTGCTAAGAGAGAAGAAAGAAAACTGATTTAAAACTCAGCATTGGCTTCTACGTGAGCTGCATTCCCTGTCCCAAAGCAGACAGATTTTAAGTCTCAAACAGACCTTGTTCTCCTAAAAAGTTCACCTACGCTTGCTGCCAAACTTTTTTTAAGGTATTTGAGTTCCTGGTGTGGATCTACAGTGGAAGCTGTCCCCAGGAAAAGGTCTGTGAAGGGCCACATGCTGCCAGGGTTTGTGTTTCTCCTGCCCTGTGGGTTTGCCCTCACCAAGGCTCTGCTCTCTGCTCCTGCAGCTGCTCCAGGCAGCTCCCGTTCCCTGTGCCCTGTGCAGTCCCAGGGATGGGACCATGGGGACACCTGGGGACACCTGGGGACACCTGGGGACACCTGGCTGGCCTGGCCCCCATGGGCACCCCCTGGGGTCATGGTCCCACAGTGACCACGGTGCAGCCCCTGCCCCAGGACCAACATTTCCCAGGGAAGGCTGGGGGCCAGATCTGTGCCTGGGTCCCCAGCAGGGCTCCCTGGCCAAGGGAGAACAGCATGGAGCTTCTCCTGATCTTGAAGGGGCTGAGGCCATGACCTTTACAATCCAGGGAACTGCCACATTTCTAATTTGACTGAATTTGAACAGCAGGTACAGCTGGAGACTCCTGCAACGCTTTCTATCTTACACTGCCAACCCGTGTGCTCTATTGGTCTAAAATCCACGAGCTATCTCCCAGTTCCGTGCTCCTGCTGTGATCCACAGGCCAACACTGATGACAATCTCTCATCCTCATGTGAAGCTCGGCAAATCAGAGTGCAATTTCACACTGGTGCGAGCGAGCAGCCTTTGGAGTGGAAGTGGGAATGTTTGCCCAGCGCTCCTGGAGCTCTGGGCCTGCAAACACTCCCAGGCAGCCACAGCTACTCAAACCAGGTGCCAGACACGAACAGACTGCTCAGGTGCAGGACAGGCTGGGAGCAGGGGCGGAGTTTAATCCAGACACCATCATTTGAACCAGTTTTTTTTTTGCCCAGTTCCACTTCTAAGCAAAACCAACACATAAAGCCAAATGCTCTGCAGATTTCTGAGTGCTGATGCAGTACTCCTTCTCTCATCAAAATATTGCTCTTGGATTAAGAAACTCTTGCCAGACATCTGCCTCTGCCAATAGGATGAAGAAAATACAACCCAGAGTTCAGTAGCAAATGAATCAGTAGATTCAAACCCTTAGGAGCAGAAGCTTTACACTTCAGTGGAATTTTTAAAATCAGTTCATCTCGATAAGTAACATTTTTGGTAGCTTAGGTAAACACATCTAGTGCATAGCTGGATTCATGTTGCTGTCATCAAACAGAGCTTTCAAAACATAACAAGCCCAGTGGATCAGATGAGCCTTTGAAGTCTGAATAATAAGACAGGTTCTCAGATTTTATCAAACAAAATACGATAGATTGGGAAAACTATTAGATTATCTATCCCTGAAGGATTTGTATGATAGTTTGTCAGTTCATTTCAAGTTTCTTAGCAAAAACATCAGCCTAAGGGTTTGTGGCACAACTGAAACACCGTGATGGAATCACTGCTCTCTCCTGCTTTGTGGAACAGTCAGCTCTTCTGTCTCATCTTTTCACTTCAAACCTGGCTCCAAATGGTGTTTGAGCAAGAGATCTTTTGATTGGAAAAGCTGATACTGCATCTTTATCAGAAACAAGCACCACGAATGCAAGCCTTCAAAAGCCAAAGCAACCAAGGACGATAATGGCAAATCCTGGAGTGATGATTAGGGAGAGATTTGACACTGTGCCGTTGATTGAGTGGTGATCCCAACCCACCACAGAAAAGCAGTGAAGTCAGTTGGAAACAGAGCAATAAAACTCACACTGTGACGGTAGAAGGGGTCAACTTTTGTAGGATATTTGTCAAACTGCAAAGGGATCAAAGCACAAACTAGTTACTTTATATTTCCTTGCTTTACTTCTGTTGGCAAAATAGAAGACTATTCTCTAGTATTTGGCAACCAACAGAGAGGAAAAGATATGCAGAAAATTAGTTTCCAGTGAAACTGTTTGGGGTTTTTCTTTCTTCAAAGTAAATCAAGGTCTTTTCAAGCGAGGACAAAGGAGGAGGCCCCAGAGCGCACACTGAGCAGGAGTGGCCAGGGCCTCGTCCCTCAGTCCTGTGCTGCCACCTGAAGCTCTCACACTGAGACAGAGGGACAGCCCTGCTTCTCCTGCCCAGACACCCCTGGGCAGCACAGGAGCCCTTCCCCACAGCCTGGCAAAATCTCCACAATACTTTTGTAATAAAGAATAGAGTTGTGCTCTACTTATCCTCACATTTCTGCCTGGGGTACGCACCATGGGCGGTGCTGGCGTCGGCATGATGGCAGTGGGAGGGATGGCGTGAGGGAAGGGTGTGAAGGTGTGCTGGTGGGTGTGTTGGTGTGTGTGCTGGTGCTGGTGCTGGTGCTGGTGGAACTCTGTTCTCAGGTAGGGCGGCGGGCCCAGCGAGGCGCCGCGGTCGGCGCTCTGCGACGCCAGGAACCGCGTGTTCAGCTCCTGCCGCAGGAGGTCTTGCTCTGAAACACACAAAGCACACGGGCACAGCGTTAGCCAGCCTGGGAAGCGCCTTGGGGAGCATCCAGCGCAGCCTGTGAGCTGACTGCACCCTGTCACCCAGAGCATGGCACCCAGTGCCACATCCAGTCTGTTTTCAAACACCTCCTGGGCAGCCCATTCCAATGCACAACCACTCTTTCCGTGAAGAATTTTTTCCTAATGTTCACCCTAAACCTCTCCTGGTGCAGCTTAAGGCTCTGTCCTTTTGTCCTGTTCCTGCTCCCTGGAAGCAGAGCCTGACCCCTCCTGGCTCCCCACTTCTGTCAGGAGTTGTGCAGAGCCAGAAGGTGCCCCCTGAGCCTCCTTTGGTTCCCGTGTGCTGAGCCTCAGGGGTGGAACTGAGATGGTATTTAGGGTCTCTCCTACCCAAACCTCGTCAACACCCCTGAGCTCAGCACTGCTGTGAGCACAGCCAGCACTGACCCTCCCTGCAGCCGGGGGAGCTCTGCTGGGCACAGACCGCAAGTGCAGGAACACCTTTGACATGAGGGTCACAGATTCTGTGTGGGCACATCATGAACTCTACTGCATTTTCACTGTGGGCTGAATGAAACAAACATGGGAAAACCACCCCTTCCAAAGGCAGACCCTCCTAGGGCAGAGGGAAAGGCACTGGGGACGTCCAGGTGGTTTTTGGGCTTTGCTATCACTTCATCCAGCAGCGAGCACAGCCCCTCCCCACCAACAGCCCTCACCAAAGGGCCCAAACCCCCGTTATCCTGCCTAAACCCAGAGAGCAGGACTCCCACCCCACGGCAGCTGCCCCAGGGCCGTGCCACACGCGGCTCTTACCTGAGTAGGTGCTACCAGCTGGGTGTCCTGGAACCTGCAGCGTCCCTGACGTCAGCGGGGGTGGCGGGGGCAGAGCCGTGGGAGGGGCAAACATATTGGGGTGGTGGGGGTGAGCTGGGGGCTGCAGGGCGGGCGGGAAGCTGTGCAGGGGGCTGTGGCTGGCCAGGGACAGCGGGAACGGCGACGCCGATGGGTGGTGGGCGATGTGCGGGGGAGGCGCCTGGGGCTTGGCAGGGGTGCTGCTCCTGCTGCTGCTGCGAACAACAGGAGAAGCAATCAGGGCTTGGACAGAAAGAGAAGAGCTCCACACACAGCCCCAGCAGCCCCTCACATCACACACGGCTCGGTGTTTGTGCCGTGTGTTGCAAATCCAAGTGGCTGTTTCCAGCCCCACCACTGGGAAACCCCTTTCTCCAGCCCCTTGCTGCACCTTCTCTGTTATCTTTTACTGCCCGTGGTCCTTGCACACCCGAGCCACGTTCTCCCTCTCTGTGTTGTCCCACAACAACACAGGGGTGGCACGCAAAGGAGTAATCAGCCCTGTGCATTCATTATTTAATTATCAGCTCCTTTCTACATGACTGCTCCTGATTCATGTTTTCAGGCAAATGTAGCTCAAAATCACTGCATTAATAAAAGTTTAATTTTTTTTCTTTTTTTTTTGCCATGAATTAGTAAGATGAAAGCCTGCAGAAAATGTGAAATGAGGTTGAGAAGGCAACAACAGATCTGTGCTTATTGTACAGGTAATGCCCCTCTCTACCTCCACAATCAAATAAGACAAGTCAACAAAAGAAGTATTTGTGATGACACTGGTTGCAATTTTTCAGGTTTCGTCTCCCACTAATAAGTATTTAAAACACATTCGTGTAGGGCTTAATTCTTGTCTTTATTTCAAGTAACAACTTGCTTCTATTGCAGTGACTTTTAAAGACAAGCTTAGCTGAAAATAAATCCAAATCCTAAACACCTCCCAGCCTTTAGTCAAACCATGAAGAAAGCACAATGCTGCTTCACCAGGTCTTGAAGGTCACATCTGCCTGCTGGGAGCTCAGATTTGGAGAACGACAACTCAGCTTAGAGCAGGGGAAACCTGAGGCCCCTGACTCAGAGGGACATCACGGGTTCCTGTGCACACGGTGTTTAACCTCACTGCTCACCTTTGTCATCCCCTGATAAAAGGTGAGGCTGATCTCACCCTGGCCAGCTGAGAGAAAAACACTGAAGCCTGCAAGGTGTCAGCAGTGCAGGAAAACATGGAGCTGGGAAGTGCTCGGTGTGCGACTGCTGCTGCTGGGCTGTCACCGGCAGGACCTTGCCCGAGGGCTCCCTGCTCTGGGGCATGGCAGTGCTTGGAGAAATCAGGTATTTATAGGGACGGTAGGGCAGAACAATCAGCCATCAGAGAGCAGCCCAGCCTGCGGGAACTGGGTTTTTCTTCCCCGGTCTATACTGTGTAAAATCCGCTCCAACAACCCAAGTATGGCAGGCAGGAAAATCCAAAGCAAATGAAATTAAAATAGCCAGAGTTTCTGGGATTGCCAGGTCACAGACAGAGTGATCCTGGCTCATCTCAGGGCAGGAATCGAGGTTAAATGCACAACGCCCCCTTTATTTCCCAGGGATGGGATGGGCTGTGCTGTCCCTTCTGTCCTTTATGGAATCCCCCAGGCTCAGTGCAGCACCCAGCCCCTCTCCATGCACCTACCTCAGGCTGTTGAGGCTCAAGCTGCTGCTGTTGTAGGCCGAGAGCGGCTGCGAGAGGCTCTGGGGATGGGGCTGCACCGCAGGCAGGGCCGGGTGGGCCGGGGGCAGCGGCGACTGCGGCCTCGGCGGGTGCTGGCCGGCCGGGGGCTG